>LPNX011049227.1:695242-762575 GCA_001517045.1 Pseudotsuga menziesii
GATGATTTCAATGATGTACATATCACAACAAGGTTTAAATCATGTATTAGGGAGGTCATTTATGTGAATTAAAGATATATAATTTTGAGATGCTAATAAAAAATGAAGTTTAGATGGGTGTGTGCTAGTAGGGAGGAATAGAGTATTAATGTATAACAAGATCCTAACATATGATATGTACCCCACTTTAACATGGAGAGTCATCAAATTTGACTTTCACATGCACTCGTAAAGGTCTTTGTTGATGTGGTTTTGAACTTGTGTTTTTCATGAGAACAAAACACATTTTCTCATCCACTAGATCACAAACAAGATGAACCTTTGGATTGAGCCCATTCAATCATCCAAAGCAGAATGATTACTTCTACAATGCTATAGTCCTATGAAAAGAGTTAGAGACGCATACATAAGGGTTAAATGAGATATGATACCATGATCTAGAACATAGCATACAATAACAACTTTAATATAATTCCTAGAATAACATTTAAAAGAAAATTTGGATTTTGGAGACTTGATAATTGTTAGCACTCTAGTTGGAATGAAATCAAATTGTTGGCGTAGAAAAACATTGAGGTTTGGACCATTGACAATTTATTAACACTTATTGGAAATGATGAATGACCTTTAAGGAAGCAATACTTTGAAGTAATGAAGTCACTAGTGGCGTTAGTATCAAGGTGAGGGAGGATGTTATCACACATTTTGGGGACTTGCACTTGAAATGAACCATCTTTGTTTCACAATTTCTATGGACGTGAGATTATTCACAACACACATGCCCAAGTGGTACACACCATTAGAAGGATTAAAATTATTGTAAAACAAAATCTAAATCTTGAAATATGCTAATGTATTCATAAACACCTTATAATTATTATGGGTATCACATAGACAACAACCTAGAGAATGATATCAATTTGATTGAATGGAAACATAGAATGACACCCCAATTAAAGGGAGGCAATGCTTGTGGAGGTATTGACTCTATCTATTATTCTATGAAAAGCATATTTTGTTTATGTAAGCTGGTTTGGGCAATACACCTCTCATTTTTTATATAGAGATGAAATCAATCTAACATCGAGGTTTGTATCATCACCATGAATGATATTAATGGCAATGATCTTTAAGGTTTTTCATGAATTTTATTTCACACTATTTGGGAACAATGACTAGCCTATAAGGATGTAGTAGAGTTTTCTACTGATGTTAAAACCAAAGTGAATAAGGATGTTATGACATCACCCTTAGGACATGCACCCCTATAAACCATCAATTCATAACATCGCTTTGGAGACTTGCACCCTAGAAACCATCTCTTTATAACATCACTTTGAAGACTTGCACCCTATAAGCCATCTCTTACATGTGAGAGTATTCATAATACACATACTCAAGTGATATACACAAAGAGAAACTATCAATTTTAGAATCATAGTATTAAAATTATAAAACAAATTGGTATCCTTATAAAATTCAATAAAATTTCCATATATAATATAGATATTATATAACTAATATATATTGTAGTATCTTTAATAATACATCACATCTTTAATATTTTTTACCTAAAAATCCAAAAAATAATAATCCTAAATATATATATATATTTTCATGAAATTTTCAAAATAATATATATATTTTTAACTTATTATTATATATAAAAGTATTATATAATTTTTCATACCTTCTTATATGCTAATAATAATATTTATAAATATGATATACTATGTTTAAAACAATTCTTAATATTATAAACAATAACAAAAGAAGCATTAATCTTAAAATGCATCCTACACTAAAGTGAAAATAACATTATAAAAAACTATATCTCACAAACCAGATTACCCAATTTAAAGTGAAAAGTGAAAATAAGACTATTAAAAACCTTGAGATATATCTCACAAACCAAATTCTTTGTTTGGGCAATATGGCTAAACCAACTTGATTGATTTGAGCAATGTGTTTAACTAAAATCTTGGTTTCGATCTCACAAACCAAATTCTTTGTTTGGGCAATATGGCTAAACCAACTTGATTGATTTGAGCAATGTGTTTAACTAAAATCTTGGTTTCGATCTCACAAACCAAATTCTTGGTTTGGGCAATATGGCTAAACCAAATTGATTGATTTGAGCAATGTGCTGGTTTTGATAATAGAGGTATAATTTTGTTTTAGGGTTGGTTTGACAATATAACTTTAATGAGAAGATTAAAAAGTTATTTTTAGGGATGAACTCGAGATAATTGATAAAGAAAACTCTTATGAAAGGATCCAACGACAAAAACTAGGAGCTTACAAAGGTGGACATTCTTTATTCCTAGTGCAAAAACCAATAACAAAAGCTAAGAGCTTGGGAACGTAGACATTCTTCTAGGTGTTCCCTATGAATGACGAAAAGCCAATAGCTTGCAAATGTAGACATTCTTTTAGGTGATCCCTCTAAAGAAATTCTTTAGTTAGCCCAACAACCAATAACACAATTTTTCTAGATGTTCCCTCTAAAGACTTATTTAGTAAGCCCAAAAACCAATAACAAATACTAAAACTAAGACCTTGTAAGGGTAGACATTCTTCTAGGCGTTCCCAATATATAAAGACTTTTATTTAGTAGTTGCCAGTCCCAAAGTTCCAACTTGGACTATTGTAGAAATGAAGCACTATGTAGAAAAACAGGAGTACGATGCCAGGGAAAAGAGGGGTTCTTACATTCAGAGTCTGTGGTTATCCAGTTAGTCCGGTTTCCTCTGGGAGGTGGACACAGGGCACTTGACTGCACCTCCCACTTACTCTGAACTCCTCTAAACGAAGAAGCTGTAGAAGATGACCCCGATGACGAAAATGAAGAGGAGGAACAATTCCTGATATCCCATTTGTTCAGCTTGCTCGACGACGAACATGAGCTCCTCAGATCCTCCTCTGAACCAGACGTGCCACTCAGAGATCCTTTGTTTCTGTTGAAAATCTGCACCAATAATCATGTATTAACACAAACACAAGTATCATGGATAAGAAAAAAGACAACAGATCAGCACACAACGCAGAAAAAATAAAAAATAATGGCGATTCAGTACCTTCCAGCGATTATTCTTCTCGCTGGTTTTAGAAGTGGCCTGCCATTTCACAATCTCTTTCATCCTTGATGTTCTGATATTTCGTCTCTGGATATCTCTATCCTTGTTTGAATTATGAGAATTATTTATTGCTGCGGCCTGATCCTCACAAGGCTCGTTTTGCTTACGTTCCTTTGAGTTTGGCAACATCAGCTTCTTGCACCCTATGATTTTGCCTGCGCGTCTCCTTATGTCATTCAGTGTATTATTATTAATAATCTGCGCATCTTCACGAGAACGTCCTTCGACCAGAGCCATGTATTCTTCTCTTGGAATATGAGGTGTCTTTACAAGAATACTGGGATGCAAGGACATCATGCAAGCACGAGCGCAGCTAATCTCTCTGAACTGTTTAAAGCTAAATGCTTCACCTCCATTAATGGATGCAGGCTTATTATTCATCATTCTCTTCTTCAGTTGGTCCAAATATCCCATGCCCACACTCTTCTGCTGGCATTTTCCCACAGTCATTTCTCTATCCATCTTGCCTTTTCCATAGCCAGCTGCTGCTTCGTCACGATCAGGATCAATATCTTCGTCATGGCCATCCATGAATCCTCTCGTGAATTCTCCATTTTCATCGCCGCTCAGAGCTCTTTGCTGTTCATGGGAGAGGGTTTCTCCTACGACAATATATTACAATTCAATCTTAGTTGTTTGGCAGGTATATATGATTTACAAACCGAATTTGTGACACAAACCAAACTTTCTGTCTTTGACCCTATATACTGTAGTCTGTACTTACAATCATGAAGCCAACGTAGTCTGCTTGTCCCGAGAATGTAGTCTTCCATTTCATGGTGTCCGAGCGCCAACGTGATCTCAAGGCTACGCTTCAGGCGACTTTTCCATATTATATCACTTTGATGAGAATATTGTGAAGAACAAGATATCGCTCGCACTTACTTGGCCGCCGTCATGCCTCGGGAGAATCATTTACCTCGACTCCGATTTAGTTGTTGTGGATGACATTGTCAAGCTAATGCACCCTCGTCTCATGGCCCGAGGTCTGAAAAAAACCAGAACAGCTGGCTCCGATGGTACCACTTGCTATAACAAATGGCAATGGGATATAATTTTTATTTTTTTAATTTTATTATTATGATGTCATGTTGCCACATGTCAACTCAAATCCAGATACCAAATTCCAAAGTTTACATCATCTTCTATCCACCAATAAGTTGTTTACAAAATAGTTTTTTTAACAAAATTAAAAAAAATATTTTACAAATCCCTAAGCTATACTCTACAAAACAGATTTTAATTTTTTTTGATAGAGAGCAACTAATACAAAGTCAAAAGAGTTTGATTTGTGATCGATTACAATATACCTGCTGAGGCAGGTATAAAAATGATATGTGCTAGTGGATACATAAATCAACTTTCTTGCACCACATAAAATTCCATCCATTTCTAAAGTGGCATGAAGTTTGTTAAGCCCGCTTGACATACTTGTTTTTGTGTAAAATTTGCATGTCTATTTTTTTGTCACGATATGTTATAACATTGGTTTGGTCAATACGATAAGGTTGGCAGAAACGGCAATTGTTTTGATACAAATGTAAAACCAGCCTAGCAGAAATGTCATTTCTCACTTTAAAATTGCAATATGGTACAATGTGTAAACCTTGACATCGATAAAAATAGACAAGGTAAGATTGAGTTTGCAGTATAAGGTCGACATTTCTTTGTTAAACGAAGAGATTTACACGAAGCTGTGCTAAATATCACACTGATTCTGTTAAGAGAATAATGTCGAAATGCCATGATTAGTAAACCATTGTTATCTATTACTATAATTTAGAAGTTAAGTGGTTTGAGATCCGTCTCTTGCGGAATCTGTTGAAACCATTCATTAGCTATAAATGTATTTGATCTGCAAGTAATAAGACGTGTGTATTTTGTGTGACTCGCTTTGTGCTTTGCTCTCTGAATTAATTCTTCCAATTTCAAGTTGGTATCAGAGCCTAGATGGCTTAATTCCCTCAGGGGAATGCCCAGGAAGATGCAAGAGACCAGTCTGCTACGGATGTAGGAATAGAGCCAGCAGACGTTGTTGTGTGTAGCTGCATCAAGGATCAGCTCAAGAAGGATCGCTGAGAGGGACGTGAACATATACTAAGTGTGCTGGGTTAGACTGTGTTGGAGGTGAAGTCAGTGTTGTAGAAAACTTGTTGATAAAGCTATGTTCCTTTGTCTACTACGTAGAGCCACCCGTCAGAGCCATCGCATAAGGAAAGATCGCTAAGTGGAATCAATGTCCAGATCTGATTGGACCTGTGTAGCTGTACAAGATGAGCTGCCGCCGCATAGAACAAAAGCCGAAATTCATTGTTTGCCCCCGCCCATTGTGA
This sequence comes from Pseudotsuga menziesii, assembly GCA_001517045.1. Lineage (NCBI taxonomy): Eukaryota > Viridiplantae > Streptophyta > Pinopsida > Pinales > Pinaceae > Pseudotsuga > Pseudotsuga menziesii. The sequence continues at coordinate 700,713 of LPNX011049227.1, forward strand.
AAGAATTCGTCTCGGTCTGCTATGCGAAGAGGCCTGTCCGTTGTTCTTTGCAGAATCTGAAAGGGGAGATCTGAGTGAGCAAATCACCATTGTGAGCTTTATTAGCAGAAGAAAAAAGGATGAAGGAAGGAAACACAGCTGTCAATTCATCAGCTAGAATTGCCCTGTTTTCCACAGGAAGAAAATATAAAAACAGAAATTCAGGAGCACTGCTTCTACTGTCATAAACATAGACACACAGCATTGAATTGCAAAATTCGTGCAAAAGATCTTTTGAATGGAAAATTGAAAGAGTCAGCGAATTTATCCATTGCTCAAGATATGTCCGAAGCCTTTTCTGAAGACTCAACAGATCCTGATAGTGATAGAGAATTCACTTCTCAATTCTCAAACTTTTTTAGAATGCTTTGCAGTACATATATACAGTGTGGTGTGGATTGCGATCTTTATGTTTTTTAATTTGCTTGTAAGAAGGATTGATGGGTTGTGTGAAGCTAGGAATGTCAATTCTTATGGTTGTGTTTAAAAAGGCAAGTTGTTTGATCAATTTCTGGAGCATCCTGTATTCAAACTATTCTCCTAGATACTAGATACTGAGCCTAAAACTAAGTATGCAATAGATGGAGGGATGTCCATAAGATGATTCATTACTTGAAAACTTTATTACGGAAGCCCCGACAAGTCGAGTTTGTCAATATTGTTGATCATTTCAATTTTTTCATTGATGGTCTGAAGTGGTTATGTCTTAAATGTGTCAAATGAGAAGCTCGAAGATGACTTGAAGAAAAAGTGCAAACTGTGAGACTTCAAAGTGGGTGTAAATGCTAAGGACTACCAGACAGACAAATATCAGAGTTCCATAATGTTTATTATTGTTGTGTATTGTAAGAATCTCATTTTTCCATTAAAGGGGAATGTTAGAGAATAATAGAGAAAGGAGTAAACTACTTAACCGACCATTTGCACCGATCGGACGACCTGGCTCGCGTGAGCAGTCACATCCGACGTTGCAGATCGTCGGATAGTTTAGAAGCTAATTGGTTTAAATAGAAGCTAAATGATTTGAAATCAGTCTCATGGAACTGTTGAAACCATTATTCACTAATATAAATGTATTTAATCTACAAAGTAATTATATTAAATCTACAAAGTAATAAGATGTGTGTATTTTGTGTGACTCGCTTTGTGCTTTGCTCTGTGAACTAATTCTTCCAATTTCAAGTGATTCTGCTGGAGTCAAACACAGAAGATGATATATTGTTATATAATGCCTGACTATAATTATATAGATATTCTCTGAAACACCAATGGTATAACATGCAGGTCTTCACACTACCAGCGTTCAAAGTTGATCAGCACCCCGTGCTTGGGCTTGAGCGTGAGCACAGAAACGGGAGCATGTCGATAATTAGGAGAGAGGGTGAATTTGAAGCGGGAGAGGATCATGGCCATCACCACTTTCGCTTCCATTATAGCGAAGCTCTGTCCCACGCACACTCGCGGTCCAGAGGAGAAGGGTATGAATCCAAATTGATGCTTGCACGCCTTCTGCACACCCTCCGCAAACCTCTGCGGATTGAACTCGTCGGCATCTTCTCCCCATAATTCTTTGCTGTGATGGATGGCGAGGACGGGAATCCACACAGACATGCCCTTTGGCAACTCCAAATTTCCCACCTTCACGTCCTTGAACGCCTGTCGAGGCAGCAGTGATGCCGGTGTGTACAGTCTCAGTGACTCATTCAGTACCATTCCTAACTGCATGTATTCAATAATGCAAACTATTACGCTTAGTGCTCATATTCTCAGAAAAAATATATTAAGATAACTAATATAATGTTATAATACCGCGCTAATCTAAATTCTGGTCCCAAATTGGAATTAGTGCAACTAGGGTTCTTAAACCTCTTGGTTAATTTGTAATAGATATGGCATGCCAGTCTTACAATTTCGAGTTTCGGAAGATCGGCAGCAGATGGGGGGTTTCCCTTGCAAATTTCCAGAGCTTCGGCTCGGGCTTTGTGTTGCCATTCGGGACTAGAGGCCAGCAGCATCATCGTCCATGTCATCAGAAGGGCGGTGGTCTCGTGGCCCGTGAAAAAAAATGTTTTGCACTCGTCCATTAACTGTTGGTTTGTTACCTTCAACCAGGAGGAGGAAGAGGAGATTTCCCGTTCCGTTTCGGAGAGCATTAGCCCCAGCAGGTCGTTTCCGTAGGAAGAGCTGAGTCCCACGTTGACTGAATCTCGCCTCGCCTGAATGATTTCCAGCAGCGCTCTCTCTGTTTCTTTCTTTCTCTTCCGTATCTCTCTGGTAAATCTTCTAGGAAGAAACCTGCATTGCATCAGAGCCAAGGTTTGTTAATAAACGGAGATAAGTTATAATCCCCTCTAGCCCCCACTCTATGACTATTGTTATCCTATTAAATCTAGAGTTATCTTTGTGTTTACTATTTCGTCGTGGTTTCTGTTAGCTGTAGAGCTCCAACACTATCCTCAGGCCATTTGTCTCACTCCACATAAATTCAAATAAACCAGAATCAAATAAAAGGTTCTTTCAGACGTCATCTTCTGCAACATTGTAAAATATACATAGTTACAAGGATTATGCTTTTCATATGTGGTAAGGTTGTGGTAAGGTTGTAAGAGGATGAAACTGAACAATTAAGTGGTATTTAGTTTGTGATTATATTAGTGTTCACTATTCAAAAGTTAAGTGGTTGTGCTGGTGTAAAGTGGTAGGTGAACATTTATAGCCATAGCTAGTTACTTAGTGGAGATAGTTGGCTGTTAAATAAAGACTAAACATTAAACTAATTACCACATAAACATTAAATTAATTGATATAAACATAAAACAAATAATATTTAATAATATATAAAAAAATACTATTGCTACCTCTCTTTAACCATTACTTAAGTAAAACTTATTTAAATCTTAATCAAGATGCATTTAACCATAACAATATAAAACCATCATGAAATGAAACTTGGTTGTATACTTCATTACACTCACTCTAATTAATTTCAAAAAAAACATTATAAAATTAATTATATCTAAAAGCTTATCTGTCTAATTATTTTTTCTTATCATGAGTTCCAACAAAAAAACAGATTAAATAAGACTAGAATTGGAATAAGTTAAAAGATAACCATAACAATATAAAACCATCATGAAATGAAACTTGGTTGTATACTTCATTACACTCACTCTAATTAATTTCAAAAAAAACATTATAAAATTAATTATATCTAAAAGCTTATCTGTCTAATTATTTTTTCTTATCATGAGTTCCAACAAAAAAACAGATTAAATAAGACTAGAATTGGAATAAGTTAAAAGATAAAAGATTTGCAACATTCCAAAACAAAAAAAATCAATAAACTAAAACTACATTATAAAATTAATTATATCTAAAAGCCTATCTGTCTGATTATTTTTTCTTATCATGAGTTCCAAAAAAAACAGATTAAATAAGATTAGAATTGGAATAAGTTAAAAGATAAAAGATTTGCAACATTCCAAAACAAAAAAAATCAATAAACTAAAACTACAATTTCAATAATTTAAGCTGAATTTTGAAAGAAAAAAAAATAGATTCAAATCGTTACATCTTAGACCACAAAGATTAGGCTAGGCTTCTATGGCCATGCAATAAACAGCCGTTAGGCAGAATTTATAAATTAATTCCGGATTAGAATGAATATTAATAATGTAAATTCCAATGACATTAGGGGTAATGCTTGCTTTATAAGCAACAACGTTGACAGACATGGTAAAGCGTGGATGGCGGAAAAGAAACATGGTGGCACATTCTTTAACAGTTCGACTTTTACAACATACGTTGGGGGATAACAATCCCAATGATTGATTTAATTAAGAAGGCTGCACAGCAATACAAGTTTTAAACATTAATCTGGTTCTACGTCGTTGTTTTACAGTGCAAAGTTAATTACTGCATAGACGAAATAGAAATTCATTACAAAGTGCAGACAAACAAACCAGTTGCCCGGAAGCCATAAATATCTTCCTGACTGTGAGCAAAGTTGCTGCAACGACCTAAGTTGTTCAAAAATTACTTTTCCTTTTTCATAACTGCTACCAAATTCGGTACGTGCGATGATATCAGCGGCAAGCCTGCTCAAATGCGCGTTCACTTCGATTTCCGAAGGTCCGGATCCCATTCCGAGAATTTCATCAAAAGAGTCGAGCATTTGTGCGGTGCAATCCGCCATATATTTCAAATGACCCTGAACAATTAACCTTAATTAAGCGGTTATACAATTTTAGAGAGCATTCATATTGTAACAGTGCTATTGACGATTTAATGTCAAATGTGATCAGGAGTGCGAGTATTACGTTAAGTTTATCACTGTGGAAAGCTGGGGCAACAATGCGGCGCTGGTGAGCCCATGCCTCTCCGTTGGCCATTAACAGTCCTCCGCCAATGAAGTCCTTGTTTCCTTTCTGCTGCAAACGAGACTTTCCAAAGATGTGGCTATACTTGGACGATAATATTTGCTTTACCTGTTCTGGTTCGAATACCGTCAGCCGCGGTTCCAAACCCCACCACAGTACGAACTGATTACCTGTAATATTTTTTCATGCCCGTGAAAATAATTTATAGGTACATGATCTATATAAGTCGGACTCTACTATAATATTAGAACACTCACGAATGCTTTCATTAAATGAATCTCTTTCTATACTCCATAAACCTAAATTTAACCATATTACACCAAACACTGCACAAAACAATGACATACAATGACATGAAACTGTATGGGTAAAACTACCAGTGCCCAGTGAAATTTATTGAGGCAATGTTGAAAGTAAAGTGAGACTACACTCTCTATCATTAATTCATACGAAGCAAAACTATTCAAATTTCGCCAATGTTGAAAGTAATGTGAGACTACACTCTATCATTAATTCAAACGAAGCAAAACTGTTCAAAAGAAACCTACGAAGATTATTACAGCGTGTACAATATTGGACTCTAAAGTTGACTCAATTCAGTGCAGTGGGCCAGGAGACAAGCGTACCATAAATTCTGGAATATTTAACATAATGAGGCAAAATTCTGTTGACAATATCGTGGCTCAAGGATTCCATATCGTTGACAGTCTCTTTTTCACGAAGGTTGGCAATGGCCATAAGATTTCCAACCATAAAACTGGGTGGAGGCCCCTTGACGCCTTGCCTTTCCATAAATCTTCTTATTCGAAGGGGCTCCCACACATAGGCTTTCAAAAACTCGAATACAACCCTAACAATGATGAAAAACAGCACGAGAACTAACGATTGGATCATAACAATAAGATCCCACCTATTGTTATCTAATCGAGAGAGATTCGATTCCATTGCGAAAGAGATTTTAATTTATAAATGAAACCTAATTTGTAGGCTACTGGAGCACAGGCTGGAGCGGAGTAGAGTAGAACAAACACAAATTAAAGGAGGGTACTATAACAGCTGATAAAGAAGAGCACGAGAAGGGTAGTTATAAAGAGTTGGAAGGGAGGGAGAGGCATAGGAGGTACATTTTTAACTTAACTTTCGATCAGAGAGAGACTGGAGTGTCGTCCAATGCACAGCGCAAACGTCGTAAAAATAAACAATAATTGAGATTCTCCCGATGCTTTTGTCCAAAAACATAAGGATGACTCCATCAATACCAAATAATCATACATGACATCGAACAGAAGCGGTGTCTTCTTAAGTGGAAAACGCAGTTTTTGACAAATTACTCAATTTCTTTCCATTTCCTTAAAATGAAGTGTAACATAGGCAAACTGTGCAAACTTCGGCGTCGGGAATCGGGATACTGTACGGTCATCGGGGAGGGAGACCGAAAAGTAGGCATATCATGAATTCCCCGCCACGGCCACCAAACGGAAGGGACAAATGGTTTTTCCCGGTCGGGCCTCGGCCGCCCCGAATCGCAGATTCCAACATTTAATTTTTAATTTACCTGGTAAATGTTTGCGGCGTGTGTTACGGCAGGGCACTGAAAGTGGCCTTTTTCCGTCGGAATACCATATAAGAAATAAGTGTTAATAAGTTTGAGATGGCTAAACTTGAGTTACCGTTTAGTCAAAGATTTTGATCTACTTTTACTTGTTGGGTAAAATTTCTCTAACTTCCATTACATAAATTAAAATTTGTTTGGATTAGACTTAACTCTTTTTTAGTTAAAGATTTAAGAAATGATTAATATTTTTCATCCATTGTTAACATAGACCATAATAATTCTGAATTGCAAAATCATATAACCAGAAGAGTTGAGTCAACCATTCTATCTTAAAAACAAAATTTTACTCTTTGTGTCTTTCATTTAAGGTGTAAATGTAAATTGGAGAGAATGTGTGGCTAAATAAAACATGCATTTAACCATAACAATGTACACAAAAATCTTGAGCTTCAACTCTATTTTCTCAAAATTCTCTGAGAATTCTCTATTTGATTTACAATCTTCTTCTTCTATTTATAAGCAAACTAAGATTTGCTTTTCCATGAATCTAGTGACTTAACATTTAAAACTGTAAGAACTATCTACCTAAAAACTTAGCTTGAGAAATTTAATTTGATTGATTTATATATAAGAGTCATGAATCACTGATATAAACTCTGACAGACATAAATCAATCACTGATATGAATCTACCATTAATTAATATTTTCCCAACCGTTTCAATGTTTAAATGGATTCAGAATGTTTAAATACTCGGATTAACGAAATTCAAAGAGAGTTCTTTAAGATCCGAAATCTTTTTATCAGATTACAAGAATTTGGTCGAATTTATAAAAAAGAGAAAAATATGAGAAGATTCGATAACCCATTATCCCATGCCTGTAGCTATGTCTTCCAATTCCATTCTCCGAGGCACTTCAAAACGAGCCCCACTCGCCACTATCTGACAACAAGCTGAACCAGCAGCTTGACAGCGAACTCCAATTGCAGGTAACGGCTTCCATGTTCCGATGCACTCATTAACGACCTCCACTCGCCACTATTTGACGTCGGGTTTGACATCAATCTGAAGCACCTTGACAGCGAACTCCAGTGGATCATAATTTATAAAACAGGTTGACTTCTCTCTTTCTTTGTTAAAAAAGTGATCCTCGATCGGGACCAGGGTAAATTAAATTTATGCAATCTGTACAATTTTTCGAGGGTTTAAATTCCTGTTACATCTCCCTCCTCAATATCTTATTTTGCAAGTCATATGATTCCCTTGGAGACATCTCCTCAATCTCTGGGAATTTAAATCTGATTTTCTTTGGAGATATCTGATAGTTTTGTTATATTCGAAGCAATGAGAATCTGGTGTTGAGTTGGCAGATCAGTGTTTTCAAGGGATATGAACGGGCGTTTGTTCCCCACGTAGACACATTCTCCTATAATATAGGAGGATTTCCAGGGACATTTCGAAAACTGCGATGGATTTGATGTGACGAATCACGATAGAGTTATGGGAAAATCGGGATCAACCCTCCAGCAATTGTATTTCTACGATGCGAGTATTATTATGTATATTGTACATGTTTGTCACCGATTGAAATGAGTTTGGCAAACAATCGTTACACATTTCAAAATCTGTGTTTGTGGTGGGATTCGGGAATGCGTGATAACATAAAAGAATATGATGTTTCTAATTTCTTAGACATTTTAATTATGAGTGGGTTAGGATTTATCTAAAGGCGTGTTTCATGCATTTAAACAATTGCAATGAGGCTAACTCTAAGTTCACTAGGTAAGAAGTAATATAGGCTTGCTTCATGCATTTAAACAAATTGCCAATGAGCATGGCTCTAAGTTCACTAAGCAAGATTCACATCATAAATTAGTATAACTTGTGCTACAAATGATGTCAAACCTACATATCACAATCATAAATGCCTTGAATGTCTTCTCAATGCATTAAATTTAGATTTAATTACTTGTATCATGCAACTCATATGCACTTATGACACGTTATTATGTCCACCACCTCTTATATCACTTAACACATAATCATCTCCATCACCACTTATGTCAGCATCTTGGATTTATGTTGCCTTCTACATCATGTGGATCTTAGACATAAACATAATGATGAAAAGTATTTGTCACATTTACTATCGTCCCAAAATTCCATAGTAGTTTATGGTTAATTTAATTGGACAAGACAATAATGAAAAATATTTATCACATTTACAAATTCCATAATGTTTTATGGAATATTTAATTAGGCAAACAATTAAAAAATGGAAATCTATACCTAAAAACGTTAATAGGACACTTAATTACATAGATGGGATGGATTATCTAATACATGAGAAGAATTTTAAATTTGAAATGAAGTAGTTAAACATCATTGTATTTGGCAAACAATAAAAAATGGAAATCGATACCTAAATATAAGTGTAGTAATAAAAAATATAAAATTATTAAATAATATGATTTTTTTGAGAAACTTTATTTGAGAAAAATAATACATTTCAAAGCATGTTTAATACATTATTGAGTGATTAGTGAATGATTATAATATATGATTATTATAGATTTATTTTACTCGAGTTCTATCAAGTATGGAGAGAGATAAAATCCATTGAGATAGAAACCTCTTTTAGAGCTTTAAAATTGAAGAAAGGTTTTCACTTCAAGAGATTTGATCCCTCTCGGCAATTGACCGAGCTAAAGTTAAGATGGATCTATGTTGGTTCCAATCACAGTGGTTGCATTAAAACAAATATTATTTACACAATCAAAATGGTGAATTGTAATAACTTAATAGTCATCTTCAATGATGATACATGTGGAAGAATACTACGAAACTTAATGAAAATTACATATATATTACAAAGTGATTAATCTCAATATGACTTCTTCTGCTTTTCATGTCCCATTTGTTATATTCTCTTACCAATCATATGCGTAACAATATGTGTAAGGAGGCTGAGTTTGAATAGTTGTAAATGTGAGATCACGTCTCTCTTTATTTTCAATATTTAGAGTTTCTTTCTCCATTGCTGATCCTTGTGACTTATGGATTTCCAAACCCCGAACAAATTTCAATGGAAATTTTCCTCATTTACATCCTTGTAACATTTTATTTATAAAATTTAATGATGAATTACATGTGTATTTAACTATATGATATCATACAAATGTAGTATCACTAAAATCAATGCATATTAACAATACTATTAGATCATGTTGAATTCTCCATTGCACAAATTTTAAATTAAAAGGATCTTTAATCATAATGCAAATCTCTATATAAATGTATAAATCAATAGATCGTATGCATCTTAACAATACTAAAAAAAAATTTCCTAAAATTTAAGCAACACAACAAACTTTGATTATTATATTTGCACATTAAAATATTAGATGCCATTGTATATTCAAATTAGGGTTTCAACTACTTGGTTAGCTATGGTAACTAAATCAATTTAGGGTTTCAACTATTTAAATTAATGATATGATGCAAAATGGAATGAATGGGTTTCCAACAATGAATAGATCATCGATTGCACTCTACTTAACTAATTATGTTGATTCTATCTACTAAACTAAATGTGGTAACTAAATCATATTAGGGTTTCAAATTTATTTATTTGAATTATCTCATAGAAAATGTAATATTATTGAAATCAATGCATCTTAACAATAATATTAGACCATATTACATTTCCCAGCATTGCACAACTTTCAAATTGAAGAGATGTTAGATTATCATCCAAATCTCCATCTAAAGACATAGGTCAATAAATCATAGATGTCCCTTAGTGTAATTGAATTAGATTAGGGTTTCAACCATTTAATAATGGTGATTCCATTACTCGACTAACTATGGAAATTGATTTAGATTAGGGTTTTGACTATTTAATTGTGGTGATACTATCGATGGTAACTAAATCACATTAAGGTTTCAACTATTTAACTCAATGATATAATACAAGATGTAATATCATTGAAATCAATGAATCTTAGAGATATTATTTTAAACCATATTGCATTCCCCATATTTGAAATTCGAGAGATGTTAGATCATAATGCAAACCTCCATTTGAAGACATAGATCCCTTAGTGTAAGCAATGCATCTTAACAATACTAAAAAGATAATAATTCAAAACAATGCAAGAAGGAGATTAGACAAAATGTAATATCACTAAAATCAATGCATCTTAACAATACCATTTGATTATATTGCAAAAAAGTGCATCTTAACTATGAGCCATAGTTAATATCATCATAGGTATAGTGATTTAGGGTTCCAAGTGTTTAACTAAATGATATCATACAAAATGCAATTTTAGTGAAATCAATGCATCTTAATAATACTATTAAATTATATATTCCATTCCTCAATGCATAGATTAAGAATGATCTCATAAAAAAATTAATATCACTTAAATGAATTATGCATCCTAACAATAATTAAATAATAATGTTATACAAATCTTAATATCATTGACATGAATGTATCTTGAAGGTAGTATTTAAAAAAATGTGATTTAGTTTTTGAAAAAAAAAGTTTGTGATTTAGCTTATAGTCCTCATGAACCTATATCACTAAAATTTTGATTTGTAATTGTTTCAAACAAATATTGGTGTTCTATATTTTTATTACTCTAAATAAAGAATATGAATATAGTAGAACAAAACAAATAGTTTAGCGGATGTATATTTATGAAGAAAAAATCAAGATTATGTTATATATATAATCAACTTATGACTAGTGTAAAGATTACATGTGTGTGCTCTAATCAGTCAAAGAATGGCAAGAACGTTGAATGGGTAGCAGATATAAATAATAACACTTAAACAATAGGAAACACGTATTAATATAATTTTGTTGATATTAATATAATTATACATGAAGTTCTAATTGAAAAGAAAGAAAGAAAGAAATTATATTGTAAGATGTGGGACTTGACCTTCGTGTTTGAGAGGTTGGCTCTAAGTTGCTAGGGTTTTTGGTAGGTGGATTAGGTTTTAGAAATCAAATGGAGGTTGAGCATGGGGGATATCATCCCATTCCCAAGAGATTGTGGATCGGTAGGCTTGGAGATAAGCATATCGGATGGTAGACAAGGACTAGGAGGAGAGGGTTTTAACAAAGGAGTGGATATGAAACATGTAGGCGAAGGACGTGAAGATATTGACCCTACAAATCAAATTAGATATACTGCAAAAGAAAGTGCAGTACATGAAGGATCACTCCTTAATAGGAAAGCTTATGGGTATTTGGCCATTAAAAAAGGTTATGATTTGGTGGATCAAGATAACATGGAAACCAAAAGTACATTACGATATACAAATGATAACTACTTTTATTTCACAATATTGTTCTTCAATCTTGAAGATAGGGATTGAATCTTTGAAGGGGAGCCATATTTCTATTATTCGGTGGGACTCTTCCTTTGACCATGGTGAGATGGATTTATCCTGGATAAAGAAGACCTCACAATAGTGCCACTTCAAATCCTGATGTATTCCCTCCCATGTGTGTACTAGGAAATAGAGATCTTAGCTAACATTGGAAACTTTTTTCGGATATTTTTTGAAAATATCATAACAAACCAAAGTTATGCAGTATACATCATACAACAGGATTTGTGTCTATATGTACATATCCAAAGATCTATCAAAATCCATTAATCTATCGTGGGAGGACGTGGAATGGATCCAAACTCTATATTACGAACATATCATGTATTGATGCATACGTTTCCATGAACAGTACCACCTTTTCTCATTCCATTTAAATAAACCCCCTCCAATGCAAAAGAAGAAAGAGGATACAGATTCATAAGGACTTGTTAAATTTTCATCTTGAAGAAGGAAAGGGAGGCATCAAATGGGATAGGATCTAAGGAAAAATCCTATGACACACAACTTTGTTATGATGTATTTGTAAATTCAGAAGATATTATGATGTATATTATCATTGTATGTTGTTGTACCCATATCAGAGATGTGTTTTCCTCATTTTAGGATTTCATATTGTGTATGGACCTTGAGGTACAACCTCCATTGTAAGTTGGGGAAATAATCCCCAATGTAACATCATGTAATGTATTTTTGGAGTCTCTCTATGATAAATCATCCCTGTTAGAGGAAGAGGTCAACCCTAGTCATGTAATAGGGAATTCGCTTGAAAGGTATAAATATGGAGGTGCTCTCCTTCATTTACACACACCTCACACTCACTCAAGTTCGCACGAGAGAGAGAGAGAGAGAAGGAGGAGAGATAGATAGCTATTGAAGACTTCTTTTTAATGGGTTTATTCATCTTATGATACAGTCTTTGTGACTGTACTATTCTGAGGAAGTTTGTGGGGTTTTCTCCTTTATGGTTTCCCTGTTGAAAAACTGTGTCTTGTGTATCTATTATATCTTATGCATCTTGTTGTACATGTTATTATTTTAGATAAATATCCCAACTAAGAGAATAAGGTCAAGAAAAACTAGCATGGTATCATAGCCTCTCTAAAAGAAGGCACTATGTAGCAGTAGAAACTAGGGCTTATTAGTTCAAGGTCTTCTCTCCATAGATCATTAAGAAAAGAGGGCTAGGATAACTCACCTCAGTAGGGATCATATTTTGGTGTAAACACTTTCATTTTTTACCTTGTCACTAGTGCTGGGAGAAACTAGGGCATCAAGTTTCAGAGGCTTCCCATCTCAGTATTTAGAAAAGGACCTTGTTGACAATTCACCTCAAAGAGTCACATATTTATGTCCAAACAAAATTTCCAAACTCCAATTTTGGAAATTTATGCTTTCTCTAACAAACCCTAGGTCAATCAGCTCCAGAACTAGGTCGGACACCTCAAATCGGTAAGATCTAAATATTTTCTATTTCCATTTGAGGTTCTCATTTGAAAAGATGACTCGCCATACTAAGCTTGAGGACAAGATTAGAGGGGTTGATAACTTTTGAGCATGGAAGTACATAATTTCCCCGATCCTTGAAGAAAATGATTTGGATCAGTACATTAGTAGAGAAGTTTTAAAACTAGAGGGAGATGGGGCCAATGATACTCATAAGAATAAATTGGTTAAATCCAAGAGAATTATTGTAGATTCAATAAAGTATCAACTCATCCCCCATGGGGCATCATTGAAGACAATGAAGGAATTATTTGATGCTTTGACAAAGATGCTCGAAGGAAATAACATCAACCATAATATTACTTTGAGGAACTAGTTGAAGAATGTGAATATATAGAACTCATGGACTATATATTCCTACTTCACAAGGGTTGCTCAAATCAAGGAATGACTTGAAGTAATTGAAGAGATTGTCAAAGAAGGAGAAATTGTGATGACTACCTTGAATGGTCTCCATAGATCATGGGACTCATTCATTCAAGGAATCTATGCAAGAAGGAGGCTGATCTCTTTTAGCCGACTCTGAGAATAATGCACACAAGAAGAAGCTCAACTCGTAACAAGAGAAGAGAATATGGGAGCAACAGAAGATCAATCTCTCACAATTCACACCAGGAATAACTACAAGAAGAAGGAGAAAAAGGAGAACCATCATTACAACTAGAAGAAGGAAAAGAAACAAAGGAAGATCAAGAAAGATCCTTCCAATGTTCGATGCTACATTTGTGATGAAAAGGGACACTTTGCAAGAGACTGTCCCATCAAGAAAAAGAGACACCATGCTCATGTTACCAAATACCATGAACCAAAAAACAAAATATTCAGAAGAGATATGGATGATTTAGATGAAGAGTATGTGCTAATATCAACACTTACTAACACTATCTCACATGGAAGCAATGATTAGCTTGTGGATAGTGGGGAATCTAAAAAATGACAGGATAGAAAGAACCATTTGTTAACATGCCTGAGCCTTGAGTCACCTCACAAGGTGAAACTTGGGGATGATTATCAATACCCCATAAAAGGGAGTGGAGAAGCTTCATACAAGCTAGATTTCAGGAAATATTTATAAATGAAGGATGTGCACTAGATGAAAAGATGCAAAGGGAATGAGAGTTGCATTTGTCGATAGAAAAGTTCTAATGTGGCCTAAAGGAAAGACAAAAGATGATGCAACAATGACTGGAGAAGTAGGCAGAGGCTTGTACAAGCTAAAGGGACAACCCGGACAAGCATTGGTTCATGATTTAAAAGAACCAAGTGAACTATGGCACCGAAGGCTTGCACATGTGCAATACAGAGAACTACCAATGGAAAGAAAAGCATTATTTGGACTTCCAGAGATCCATCTAAAGCATGAAGGAATTTGGAAAGGATGTGCACAAGGAAAGAATTCAAAGAATACATTTTCCAGTAGTGAAAGTAAGGCTAAAGGAATACTAGAGATAGTACACTCAGATGTATGTGGACCCATGTCTTCTAGCTCATTAAGCGGGTATGTCTACTATGTTTCATTTATATATGATTTCTCACGTAAGACTTGGATAAATTTCTTGAAAGGGAAAAATGAAGTATTCAGTAAGTTTAAGGAATATAAAGCCTTGGTCAAGAACCAAACTGAAAAGAAGATCGAGACTCTGTGGTTAGATAATGGCGGAAAATTCACCTCGGAATTCAAGGAACTCTACAGAGAGTCTTGGATTAAGAGGGAGTTGAGCACTCCATACAATCCTCAGCATAATGGGGTTGCGAAGCGAAAGAACCGAACCATAATGGAAGCAGTGAAAGCAATGGTTCATTACCAGGATCTTCCTATGCACCTTTGGTTGGAAGCAAAAAGGACAACTATGCATGTACAGAATCGTACTCCTCATCGAGTACTTGATGACAAAAATTCGGAAGAGGATTTCTCAGGAGAGAAACCACATGTCATCCATCTTAGAATATTTGGTTTCTCGGTGTACACACATATCCCAAAGGAGAAGAGACCCAAATGTGATCGTTCTGGGAGGAAGGGTATATTCGTAGGATACAATGATACATCAAAGGCCTACCGAATATACTTACAGGGATTCAAGAAGATCGACATTAGTAGAGATGTAACATTTAATGAAGACTCGACATACTTTAGATCCAGGAGGCTACTTATTCAAGAGGCCGGGGAAACTAAAGAAACAAGAGTCCGAGGTATGGAAATTGGAGAACCTAATTCCATAATACCATGAAGATCATGACATGGTAGAACCACAAGATCTAGTAGAGACACTTCTCGAGAAGGACTCCTATAAGAGGAAACCGACACGGGAATGGGAGATCATACAATAAGTAGAAAGGTATGGCACTCGAGAAGGAATACATAAAGAAATGAAAAGGCAAAAGCGTTACAACAAATAGGTGGCCCTGTTGTGTGACATCATTGACAAGGAACCTTCCACCTATGAAGAGACTACAGAAAAGAAAGAATGGAAATATACCATGATCGAGGGGTATCAGTCAATCATGAAGAATTATATATGTGAGATAGTTCTGATACCAGAAAGGAAGTATGTCGTGACTTCAAAGTGGATCTACAAGATCAAGCATGTTGCATATGGAAGCATAGAGAAGTACAAGGGAAGATTCGTAGCACAAGGCTTCTTACATAGTGAAGGCATATACTACAAGGAGACTTTTGCACTCGTGGAGAGATACAATTCCATTAGATCCATACTTGCATTGGCTACAGTTATGAAATGGAAGATACACCAGATGGATGTCAAGACAACATTCTTGAATGGTGTAGTCGAGGAGGAAGTGTACGTAGAAAAACCATTGGGATTCGAGACACATGACAAGCATGCTCATGTGTCTAAATTGAAGAATGCCTTGTATGGATTGAAACATGAACTGAGGACATGGTACGGAAGGATGGATAGATGCCTAATGAGCCTAGGATTTACCAAGGGTAAAGATGATTCCAACCTTTACTTCAAGGTTGAAGGTGGAATACTAGTGATGCTCCTGCTATATGTCGATGGCTTGTTTTTGACGAGAAAGGATGGACTCATTAAAGATGCAAGGAGGTGAATTTCTACAGAGTTTGAGATGAAATAACTAGGTATGATGCACTACTTCTTAGGCATGGAGGTGTGGCATAGTGCAAATGGGATTTTTCTTGGTCAAGAAAAGTATGCAATGGAGATTCTAAAGAGATTTGGAATGTTGGACTGCAAGGAGATATCCACACCTATGGAATCAAACTTGAAGCTTATGTGTGATGCTTCATCTAAGTCAGTTTATGTGTCATGTCCCCTCCCCTCTACTTGTCGAGAGGGAGGACATGACTCAACTGCTTTGTTCTATCAATCTAACAGGGGATCTAGCCCCATGAACATGAACAATAATGTATTGAAATGAAAACATATGTACAGATGCATAATACATGTAAATATACATCAGAAGCAAATCATTCATCCAATACATTCAACATGTTCATAATAAATTATAAAACAAATACATTGTAGGAATAACTACAAGAGAGCACTTATCTTGAAAGTTAGTTGTCCCGCAACTAGCTATGTCATTGCAATGTTCCACCCAACCATATGCTAGTGTGCTCATCAATCTCTCAACACCACTACCACCCCCGATATGGGCATGATTTCCACAAGGAACTAGGGAACAAGAGGCTCACACATAGCCAAAAAATGTCAAAACTCAGCCAAGCCAAACTACAGTTGGGTTTATCAGGATGCTAAGGCAGTGGAAAAGTGGAATTGTTAATCCAATGAGCTCCACCACAGAGCTATGGACACCCGCACCAGATCTATCTAGCTTGGCATCCATAATACCTACACACTCAACACAAGGAAGTATTCCCTTCAATTCTACATAGTCCCTCAGGCCATACCTTCCCTTCTAGTGCTCTTTAGGGTGTGTATAGAATATTTTCCAGCCCCTCTTGATCTATTTGTGAGGTTCTTCTCTTCACTAGGTTTATCAAGCCAATTCTGGGCCTCTTCCACTCCTAAGTATTTCAAACCAAATCAAGGATGCACACACAACAAACACAGGTGCTTGGCATGAAGGAAGAACGTTGGGAAACCAAAATCGAAAATGGTAGAAGGGGAAATCTACCCTGGGAGAGAAATTTGAATTTAGAAAACATCTATGGGCATTGCAGGAGCAAAAAAGACCTCTTAAAACACCAAAATTGTGGATCTCTTCTCCCATTCACTGAGCAATACCAAAAATGAGTGCCCAGCCATGGAGGAATGAGAAAAACGATAGAAATTGTGAGGGAAAAATTCCCCAGCTACTCCAGCTGCATGAGGGAGACAAATGCATGGGTGAATTATGGAATGGGCATGCATTTCTGGTGATAACTTGGCCCATAAGAAAAAAATCATTTTTCCAAAAATTATGGGTTTTCCCAATATGAATTTAACTGACATAATTGTCCCAAGGAATTAACTGCCCCAACCAACTTCTAAAAGAAATAAATGATTGGGTGCAAAAAGACAAAAAGGGTAGTTGACAACTTTATGGGTTCTCCCATTGACATTTGGCTCAACACTATTGGATCAATAGTTTGAATATTTTCCCTCCCTATTCCTTGTGAAATCATGCCCCCATCTCTTTGTTGCATTGACATAGCTAGTTGTGGGTATTTTTATTAATTGCGTATTTACATGATGTCTCAAAATATATTGTGCATGGCTAGCACAAGAACCATATGCATTGATTTTACTTGTCGATACATAAAATGCTAAATCAATGGCGGGGCCTTCGCCTTTAGCTCCTCACCATGATTAAATAACGATATTTACATCATATACAATATTAATGCAATGGGGTCAAAATCGGGATATTACATGATGCCACAATGTATCATCGGATGATTGGTGCATTCATGTATTTAATGAATACGAGACCAGACATATGCTTTGCCATGAACACCTTGATCCAATTCCTAATGGACCCAAGACATTTTCACCTAATAGGTACAACAAATGTACTGAGGTACCTAAAGGGCACAGTGGATTATGGGCTCAAGTATGATGCACATCAAAAGAATAACCTACACAGTTATGTCGATTCGTATTAGGCAGGTAGCCCCACTGATAGGAAGAGCACTTCAGGTTGTTGTTTCATTTTGGGATCTAACATCATCTCCTAGTTTAGTAGGAAGAATTCCTGTGGGAACTGAGTACAACTGAGGAAGAGTATGTTTCCTCTTGCTCGGATAGTTGCTCGGTAGTGTGGCTATAGAAGATATTGTCTGATTTGTTTGATCTCCAATTATATGTGATTTGTATCTTCTACAACAATTTGAGTTGTGTGAAACTGTTAAAGAACCACGTGTTCAATGACAAGTCGAAGCACATAGAGATCATGTTCCACTATATAAGGGATATGGTGCAGAGAGGACCAATGAAGCTCCATTACGTGGAAACAAATGAGAAGATAGCCGATGTGTTGACCAAGCCTCTAATTAGAGTGAAGTTCAAGTACTTCAGAGAAATATTTGTAGTGATATAGAATGAGGCCCCTCAATAGAGGGAGTGATAAGTTCTAGTATAGATGGAGAGATGGGTTGTCTGAGTGTAAAATTACTTGCGAAGATCATAGGTTGCTCAGACGTAATTGGTCCTATAGGTTTTCCTTGGATGTAATAAGTCTTGGTGAATCTCACAGGTTATCCTTCGACGTAATCAGTCCTAATATGTTTATATGCTAGAAATATCAAGAGACCAGAAGACACAAATGCATGATATGTCACATGAGAAATGATACAGGTTGTTTGAGCATAAAAGACCCTAGTGAAGTAGGTTTCTCAAACGTAATCACTCTTCTAGTTTTTCCTAGGATATAATTGGTAATGGTGAAGTTTGCAGGTTATCCTTGGATGTAATCAGTCCCGAGATAGGTTATTCAAGTGTAAATAGGATCCTTGGCATGGTGTGCAGGTTACACGAATGTAATAAGTCATGTGGGTTGTCTGAGTGTAAATAGGATACCTAGCATGGTACATAGGTTACTTGGATGCAAATAGGATCCCTATGACGTATATATATGCATAACCTCGATGATGTTGCAGATATTATCTCTCTGTTCTCATATAGTCTATGATGATTTTGTCAGTAGAATAACCTTCTCGTTAAGGGGGAGTGTTGAATATTGTAACTTCAAAGGATATTCTAAATGTATTTTACTGATGTAACCCAAGGGAGATGTTATTATTCCTCCGGCATGGTGTTACTATTGTAATTGGTCATCATAGAGTCATGAGGTAAAGTCTCCATTGTAAGTCGGGTCAATAGTACCCTAATGAATATAATATAATATTGTATTGAGTCTTTCTAAGCAAATTCGACCCACTTAGTTAAGTGGGGCCGACTTGTTAGGTTAAAATTCAAGTGACGAAAAGAGTATAAATAGTGGACATATGTTCCTCATTTGAACACACACTCACTTCTGTATAGCGCATATGAGAGAGAGAGAGAGAGAGAGAGAGAGAGAGAGAGAGAGAGAGAGAGAGAGAGATCTGCTAGAGGGACGTGCACCTGTCTGGGGTCTTGTCTTGTACTTTTTATGCATCTTATACAAAGCAAATTTTGCTGGGTTTTCTTCCCCATGAGGGTTTCCTAAGATAAATATTTGTTTTCTTTTGTGTGGTTGTGATCTTTTTGCTTATGGTTATGCTATAATGATGCTAAATGTTATAAGATATGATATAACCATTAAAAACTTAACAACGTATGGTCTGATCAACAATTCTGTTCACAGGAGAAAAAAATGGATCATGTCACTTTTCCTCTAGAAAGAAGAGACAAAGGAAAAATTTATTCTCCCATCTATCACCGGATTGGAAGAAGGTGGAGAGGTTCACATGAACAGTACTAGGAAACTAGTGCACACAAGAACCATCACATTACATTACTGCTCCATAGAGATGCAAATTGCAGAAATATTTTCACAAGTTTTTTATTCAAGAAGAATTTTTCTCTTTATGGAATAGCTTGATCCTGGTTTTTCCTACTTATTTTGAGGGGCTGTTTCCCATGAGGTATTAGTTTAGGATCCCATGAGGGGTGGTGACCTTTGGTATTAGTTTTCAGGGCACAGGTTGTCCAAGTTAGGATTAAGAGGGGTGTTGGGATTATTAATTAATCCTCCCTTTGAACACATAGTCTATTTGTCATTTTCCTAGTTTAGGAGGTCATTACCACTTCACTAGTGCATGTCCCGACACACCTAGGGGACACCTACCACTCACTGTGCCTATCTGCATGACTTTAGGATCTCTAGGGACCAATCCCTATAATTTAGGAACCCACTCTGAGTTCCACCAGTAGTCTCCAACAGTTGACCCTAGTCGATGTTAAGTTATGCTCTGATTCCCATCAGTTAGATCACTTTCATTCATCATGGCAACACTTTGCATGATTTAAGAAAAGTAGGGTGTTGTTTCTCATGTAACTCAGTCAGTTAACTGGTTGTGAATTGATTCAGTGATCCAGAGTTGCATTAGTGAGCTCCAATGGTGATTTTCCCACACCGAGTTAGCTCCAGAGTCAATCCAGGTTGATAGAATTGAATCCTATATTAGGCATTCGAATTATCCTATTTGTAACGCCATTGTATTACATATTTCATATTGATTAATGGATGTAATGATATTCTTCCAATTATTGGTCTCATGTGTGTTTAATTTTCCATGATTTATTGATCATTCTTTAGTGAATTCTTCTCTCTTTTGCATCCTTCTTTTCTCATTGAATTGATTCAATCCTAAAGATCGTATGCTTAATTAAATTTAACAATAGTAATATGGGTGAACTCAATTATGAATTTGTTGGGTTTTGCATGTGTTATTTCAATCCTGGTTTTTAAAGTTTGAGTTATTGAATGTTGGCTTTTAATTCATTAAACCTATTTTCCTTATGTTATTGCAGAAATATGAAAAACTCATTGTAAGATTTTGAATTAGTGGTTTTATTAAAATGAAGCCTTTGGCACTAAATTTTGGATCATGCAAGTTTTCCTTCCACAAGAACATTTCGAGTCCGATAATGAATAGTCTAGATTATCTAAAAAGTTTGAATTATTAAAAAGTAAGCATGTAGTGAAGCATAGTTAGGATGAACAAACTAGACCAAGATCTAGAAATTCAAATTTTCTTGAATAAAAAATTAATAATTACTTTTTTTTTTAATAAATGCGATTTACATTTTATGCACATTAATAAAATATTAATTGTTTTTGTTTTCATTAAACAAACATCATGTATATATGTCCATGAGAAACTATGGATTTCTAACCTCACTTTTAATCACAAATAATTATCTTAAATTTCAAATCCTTCCTCATATTACATTGCCATAATCCGACTTCAAACTACTTGACTTATAAACCTACTTTAAATGTTTTTTAAAGCTAAATAACGTTGTTAAACATAAGAGTTTGCAAATAGTACATAAGTATCACGTACCAATGTGATAGTTTTCACACTTATAAATATGGTAGAAAGAGTATTAAGAGTGTGTAAAAAATTTACACCATAAAGAATACAAGGATCCCAAGTGGTTTGACCTTATGAGTAGTATTTTTTTACACGTTTTTTATATTACAAATGCAATATACAATGTTTTGAACTTCAGACCTTAAACCTTTCTTTTATTTAAATTTAAAAAAATAACTATACTAATTTTAATTTATGGTTACATTTTTCTTAAAAAATTAAATTAATTCATAAATTTTTCCCAACAACTATTATAACAAAAATAAGATAATTTACAAAATTTGCATACAAGGAAAAAAGAGTTATTAAAAAACTTACCACATTGGAGTTTGACATATGGCGGAGTCACATATCACTTATCGAGATCTCTTTTTTTGTTTTTTGTTTTGCTTTTTAGACCACGGTCTCCTATTCTCTTAGAGGTGATGTGTGAAAACATAGTAACTACTGAAATTATTCCTGATCATGAGGATTGAGAAACAACATGCACCAAATTCCCAATCAAATGGGAAGAATGAGAAAACCAAACTAGAAAAAGATATAAATACACAAGGATTCATCTAACCATAATCATAATCATAAAATAATTAAAGAATTAGTAGAGAAAGTGTGCACACGTCTTACCAATTGAGCTAACCCTTAAGGCTTTACAATTAATTGTATAGTATATGAATAACTTACATCAAGTTTTTATATATACAAGCATAAATATTTAAATATTAATAATTAATTTTATTAATTATAATGTTCTTATCGTTAATATGATAACGTCAAAAACAATGCCACGTACATTTTAATGTTTAAAAAAAAATCAAAAGCGTGAACCTACCCGAAATATGTTTCTAAAATCTTGTCTTGAGCCTCTCCTAGTATTAAAAGAATCCTTTCTTGGATGTCTTATGAAATAATAAAAGCTTGTTATTATTGAGAATGTTTTAGAAACGTTAATAAGTATTGCAAATTAAATAAGATAGAGTTACGAGGTGCTAACTATTTTCATAGTTTTTAAAAGAAATATTAAGAGGGTTATTATAAGGATTTATTAAGGAAGAGGGTTTGTTATTATATTGTATTTATTTTAAAATGAGATTTATTAATTTTTTAAAGGATTAAATGTATAAATATTTTGTTAAAAATATGTATAATATAATGTTTATGGTTTTAATTCATTTAGCTTTATATATATTTCTAAATATTTTAAATTAAAATCAAATTTGGAATGTTACATTTATATTATTTTATTTTTATGAAGTATATATTTCAGCTCTAGGATAAATTTTCTATTAAACTGTAAAATATTTTAAATTTCTTTATTGGTTTCTATTCATACTGTGATGTTTCGGTGTTTTTGGGCACTTTCTTTTCAGCAGAAATCCCTCTTAAATAGAAACACCTCTTGATTTCAAATTTCGAACCTATGCATTAATAGCATCTTGACTCTGGATTTTAAGGTTTGTTGTTGGAACTAGTTATTTCTTATCACCTTTAAACTTTGTTGTGTCATCCAGCAGCCCCGGTTCATTCCAAGCATCGTTATAGAAATTGAAAAACTTTCATACAAATGGCCACGAGTAAGGCAGGGAATCCATACAAGGCAGGAGCAATTTACAGCCACGGGAGGCAAAATACAAACCATCATCAATGGATCAATGTGGCCTGTAACGCGCCTGCAAGGAAAATTAACAAAATTAAATCTGCAAGGTAATTAAGCTCTCATATCTCATCCCTTGATCACAGGACACGACGAAAAGTATTCGAACCTTGTTTAATCTCGTTCATTAATAATGTGTGTTTTTTTTTTTAAATTCTGGCACCCACCCTTGTTAAAATAAATACCTTACCATATGGGTGAAGCATGACACGACGAAAAGTATTCGAACCTTCTTTAATCTCGTTCATTAATAATGTTTTTTTATTTTATTTATTTATTTTTATTAATCTGGCATCCATCTTTGTTGAAATAAATACCTTGGTGAAGCATGAGATAAGAAATACCTTTAACATATAGGAAAACTCAATAGGTTGAGATAAGAAATACTAGTAACAATCATATTAATAAGATTAATATGTTATTTGATATATTGATAGTCTTTTTCCTAAAAAAATGTGTCAATTACTAATATCTAATAGTTAATCTAATATAAAAAACACTTAATTTGTGGTTGTAAGCTTATAGTTGTATCATAATTGGAGTTAAGCTAATAGTTGTATCTAATAGTTTTTCTTTGTAAATAAACTAGCAATTGCCCCAAGGAAGGTGCAATAATACGCTGTTAAGGTAGTTGTTAGCGGGTGAGGAAAAAAAATGTAACATTGAAGTGAGCCAAAAAAAAAGGTTTTATGGAATATCCTATGCAGAAAGGTTTCTTCATCTCTTTGTTTTTCTGGAATTGTTAATATAATCATGCATGCATATATATTTGTAAATCTCTCGTTATCTATGACTCCCAGTGAAATCCCATATCCAGACAACAAATGTAAGCTAACCATTTCAATTCAATACCTTTTAAATATAAAGAAGCAGCATGTACGACCTTTCCACAAAACTGAAACTATTACAATACCTTCAATCTCTTATCTGAAAGGGCCATTCAAAATAGATAATTCACCCCATTCAAACCGTGAGTTTCCACTGCAAGATTTCTAATTTATTCAAATCATTTTTTCCTTGATTTATCATTCCACAGAGGACCTGACACTTGATATGACTTCTATAATTCACGCCAATTATTTAAGGCCATCAATTTCCAAATCAATCCACAATATTTAATGCAAACATATTTCAAATGTTTGGCATCATCATTGATGCTTCTCCTAATGGAGAAAACAACAAAGTTCCTATTTCAAGCAATGTTAAACTTCTGCAATTACTTATTTCAGAGGATCCAACCTTCGGTATCCTTTATCATAATAAGTGATGAAAGCTGAAGAAAAAAAATGACAAAAGGGAAAAGTATCCCTGACACAATTAAAGAAGTATCCAGGCACATGCATCAAAGCAAAAGCATCTTACACATTTCTAAAGACATATGAGCTCTATCATTGAAAAACTACCTTCTACAACTTGGAATTTCCAGTCTTGACAACATAAAAGGAACAAGCTAGCATCAATAGAGGAAAACGTTGTGCCATCATACCATTATCAAGGTCTGCTGCATCTTCTAGCTATGCCACTATAAATCTATCCCATTGATTCCTAGTATCCCTGGCACAATTAAAGAACTAAGCCAATAACAAAGAGTTGAAGGAAACCCTTGCTATGGAGTATGGAATTTCCCATTCTAGCTCATGTTTCTCAATAAATGAGAGGAAGACAACAACTGTTTCCACTGGCTTCTTCATTCCTCTAAATAAATCAACCCAATCTAAGGCCATTGCAGACACCTACAATGCCCTAGGTCTACCACGAGAGGAAGGTGGAGAAAGAAGTACAGAAAGCCCAAATGAACTGTAAACCTCTCGTTAATTAACATAAAGCAAAGGATAAATATCAAAGTGCAGATACAGTTTTAGAGAAAGTATAATATTGTTTCTACTTTCTCTTTCAGGGAATCAACACAATTATTTCTCCCTCTATAAAGTGTAATCATTCAACACTCCTCAAATTGTTCCTTCCCTAGATACAACACATGACTGCATTTTTTTTCAATATGATTCATAGCTATATTGTGCTTTCTGATTTCTCTGCTACAAATTAAGCTATGGCTACTTAAATTATTAGAGGTGCAGCAAATGCCATAAAAAGAAACATTGTTATTATGTCTCCTCATAGTAATCAGTATATATGTCTCTTTAATATCTTTGCCGATGCTAGTCAGCATTCACAACATGTTGATGGACTTCCAAGCGGTGGTGTTTTCTTCAAACTTAGGTCTGCTAGAAGTTGAATCTGCAAGTGAAGAAGCATATGATGTTTAAACTTATCTTTGAAAATGTAACAAGTAGGACAAGTAAGGAATGGTAATTGGCAGAATTTAAGACTACCATGCTTGAAAGTAGATTTTCAGCACAGTAGATTGGATTTTTTACATGACTATATAAGTATTATGATTGAAATGAATCATGTCAGATTGCAGCTCTTACCATGCACTGTTAGAACTAAAGCTCATCAGAACGTACCTTGATAATTTGAGATATCAAGCCAAGGACAATATGAGGCTACAAATATAATATACACATTGTGTGATTAGATAAAATGCAGAAACACGTCAATTAAACTAATTTCCAAAATAGAAGGGCCTCTCCATTTATAAAGTCCTCAAAAGGCAGGTCCAGACATCATATGAGTTAGAAAATAGAGTCCATGTCCCTATCAATCAGAGAACCAGAATGTACCTACTTTCTAAAGAGCATAAAGTTATAAAGTTCACAACCGACTTTCTCAGTTAAATGAATCTTTAGAAATTGCAACCATATAGAAAGATTATATATTGATAGAGAAACCCTTTACCTTTTTCAAATTTATCAATATATTATTAAGAATCTACTTTAAAGATTATTAAGAATCTACTTGAGTATTACCTTTCATACCATTTTTAAACTATCCTAGGAAATACAACATAACAGGCAAAAATACATGGATTTCAAACTATCCTGGGAAATACAACATAAGAGGGAAAAATACATGGATTTTATTTATATGGAGGCATCACATGCACATGCAATCAAATATTAGGTAATTATGAAGATAATTAAAGTGACAAAAAAATTGATTTAAGCATCGAAGAATTCAACAACTCAACAATAATTTGTATTTGAGGTAGAATCCATCAAAAGGAGTTGGTTACTAATAGTACAATCAACCCTTAACATCCATTGAATTATACAAATACTTTGCAGAAAAGAACAACCAAATAGTGACCGAGTTTTATATTATGCAAGATGT
Source organism: Pseudotsuga menziesii (assembly GCA_001517045.1). Lineage (NCBI taxonomy): Eukaryota > Viridiplantae > Streptophyta > Pinopsida > Pinales > Pinaceae > Pseudotsuga > Pseudotsuga menziesii. The sequence goes on from LPNX011049227.1 coordinate 726,992, forward strand.
CAAATATAAAATTCTAAAGTGCAATGGAGTAAAATAGTGAAGAAGACACAAACTGATACATAAGAAAGGGTGAATATCCAACAAAAACCAAATCAAATCCTTCATGTTTAACCAAAGAAATCTCACAGTTCTTGAGGACTCATAATAGAGACCCTACTTCTCTCCCTAATCTGCCATCCCCTGGTACTGATTTTTTCTTTGTTTTCATAGATTTCACTGTCTCGAATTTGATTCTCACAGTCACCACCTTATGCCATCAATGTTCGATATTTCCTCTTCTCTAGGTTATTAATATTTCAACCACTTTCTTCAACGATCTCCTTAACACTTTGACTTTCAACCCTTGAACATTTTCAATCATTATTATGCTCACTACACAATCAATGTCGAATTTTCATGTATGAGAATGAAGATATCTCAACTCAGTCATACCTGGTTTTGTAGTGTATTAAAAACAAGGACGGATTCCAAATGGTAATTGAGTCAAGTTGAAAAGTGAAATGATTTGATAGATGGAAGTGATAAAAGGCAAGTAATACTTAGCATGGTGCTGTGTATGCTTGATGATGATTAGATTTTGAGTTGCTCAAAATTTAACCACGATCAAACATACACAACAATGTTAAATGATCTATAGCATACTAAGTATTGTTTGACGTGCTCTGTATACTCAACCAATACCATGTATGGAATTTGTGAAACTGTTGGATGACGATAGCATGGAGCCATCATTTATATCCTATCAATCCGACGGACACATGGGATGTTTTTGGTTGATTTTCACAGTGCTTATCTGTCTATGTTTGAGGTCTTAGTGGCTAATTTATGTGCTTCCACTGTTTGAATCCCACATCTCTTTGGTTGGGCCTCTGTGAGTTATGAAATAGGTAATTTAACGATCTAGGTCATGAAACCATCAGGTAAATCCCACAACCAAATAGAGAGAGTTAGACATGTAGAATAAATATATTTATGCCAGTTACAACAGCCTTAAATCTTTCAATGTTAGGACATATAACTCAGAACACTCAGCTATTGAATTGAGCTAACATAGTATGGCAGTGGTAATATATAAAGGTGGGATCAACTATACAACTTATTTGACCTACCATCCCATCATATAAGTCCTCAGATACAATATGTAATTTAACAACCTATATACAACTATACAGAATATTTCACTTACCCGCCCTTCAACTAAGCCCCGTGTTCCAATATTTACTACTGTGCATCCAATGGCCTTTGAAGAATTGAGGCAAATTGTATGAACAAACCACAAGATCCAAGTACAGCCAAAACTTAATGAAATACAACTATCCTATAATTGCAACAAGGCTGTAATTATTAGTTAATTGAGTATTCATACCATAGAAGAATGCCATCTTTCATTATATCAAAGAGATAATTTGTCATAGGATTAATTGGAAGGTATCTTTTCATCACTGGATCATCAATAATGTAGCTGTTGATATGAGCAACAAATGCCACCTTCTTGGATTCACCAATTGTGTGAAGCAAAGTTGTTGTGGCATTCTTCAGAAATGCAGATTTGTTCTTGGAACCACCTAATTTTGTATTTTCTCATGTCTGCAAATTAAGATTACAATTCAGGAAATTCTCTTTACCTATTATTCAAAGCTAGATAAATTCAATTCAACATACAGAGCAAAGAAGTAAAATAACTTAATCATGCATGAGTCTCATCTCCATACAAGCTTTTCCCGGAAATATAATTAGAATGTCAAAATTCACCTCTTTATTTGGTGTCAATAGAGTACCAGGGGCACTTCCCCTCATTGGCTATTGTATCAAACCTGTCAATTACATACCTCTGGTACTCTTACATGATGTGCCCTCCACATTAACTTCAATCTTCCTGCAAAATTTGGGATTGTGAATTTTGGAGTTTCTCACGAAACCCACCTTTTTCCACATGGTAAATGGATATTGATAATTCTCTGGATTCCATACACCATAATTCCCTAGTCCCAAGTGCAAGATTGATATTTCATACCCCAAAATAGTTTCTATTAAAAGTTGTTGTTTTGAGCCTCATAGCCTCCACATTGCTATCCGTTGAAGTGAACCAAAACATGAAAATGAGAGAATTAGAGCCAACTGATAACATGAGAAGAGATTTGTGCTAGACCTCTCAAGACTGACAATTTTTTTTGAATTGTAAGATGGTTTGCTTGGGGATGTAGAGGGGGCTATCTGCATTAAGACCACATGCATAGAACTCTCTAGGACCTGTTGCACACCTCATAGCCTCCACATTGTTGTCCGTTGAAGTGAACCAAAACATGAAAATGAGAGAATTAGAGCCAGCTGATAACATGAGAAGAGATTTGTGCTATACCTCTCAAGACTGAAAATTTGTTTTGAATTGTAAGATGGTTTGCTTGGGGCTGTAGAGGGGTCTATCTACATTAAGACCACATGCACAAAACTCTCTAGGACCTGCTGCACCTTGATCCATCTCAAGACTCGAAAGAAACATGAAAGACATGTTGAGAAACTCTGAAGTCCAAAAACATTTTTGTTAATTTCATTTACTTTACTTGAAAAGATAAGAAGAGAGAGATAGTGAAGTATAACGCTTATTTACTAATTTTGAATGAACTGATAAGAAGAGGAAGGTAGGAATTGGAAGATAGAATGGATAGAACAACATACACAAATTACAAGAATATCGAACTTTGTTTGGGCATCCCCTCCTTGAATAAACCCAGAAAAAAAAAGAAAAAAAAGCAGTGCACAATAATTGTATTAAAATCTTAGATACAGATTGCTGAAACCAAATATAATGAATCCAAGACCTAAAATACATAAAATATAAGGAAACCAAATGTGATGGAGAAAACAGATTTAGGCTTGCTGGGTTGCAGCTGTTTATCCAGGATCCATAGCGTGGCTAAAGAAGTAATAGCCCCTCGCATGGATTGACTAGTAAACACCACGGTCTTGCCCCTTTCATATTCTAGGAGGGTATGCAATAACAATGAAATACGAAATGAGGAGGATGATAATTTTTGAGTAACGATCTGTGTGTGCTTGTCTGTAACGAGGTTTATGTGTAACTATGCACTAAATTTCACTTTGCATTGAGTGCATAGACAAATAGTACATTTCAATGAAAAAAGCGTTTGATATACACCTAGAGATCCAAAGCTCAAACATACTTTCAACTTCAAACTTCACACACATCATAAAATGGCCAAGCTTCTCAAATAATGAACTTGGAGAAATACAGCCATGCATATCAGATCTTTGGAAGTGTCTTAAGAAAAACTAAAGTTTGTGTTTGTGTGCATTTATTATCGGTTTATATAAGGTTGAGAATATTATAGATTTTCACAAGAACTACTCTGGTACAAGGGCATGGCCGTTTGTGGATTTCTGAGCACAAAAGCCCCATGGAACTGAACCTGGGCTTGGTAGACTCACCCTGGCGTAATCCTAAATTGCGGTCTATTTAACAAATTGAGCCTATTCATTATCCTTCGAAGGATTTTAATTTCTATAAAGATCACATAGATTGACCTACTTTAATGTAAACATTTTAATGTGGGACCAATCAAATTCAACTATGAATGTCAGTTATTTCATAGTCCAAGTTTCTTTCATGGTTGAACAGTGCTGCTAAGCCTCTCTTATTAAATTTGGTGACATAGAAAGTTAAGAAAAACAAAAAATTACTATATCTATTGAAACTGGGATTATAGCATGGTTGTTTGTATAGGTACATAAGCCCCTACAATTGAACCCACTCCTGGTAGACTCTCACTGATGTACTTCTAAACCACATCCCAGCAACAGATTGAGCCTATTTATTATCCTCTAAGGATTTTAAATTCTTAGCATGTCAAACATTTATGCCTGTGAGCATGGAATAAAGGTAACATAAATTGACCTGCTTTAAGGTAAACATTTTGATGTGTATTTGGGCATAATTCTTCATAACGCAAGTTTCTTTCATGATGGAATTGCACTGTTAGAGATTTTGACCATATATTATTGGATTCTGGGACCTAAAAAGTAAAGAAAACGAAAAACAACCATGGTATTATGCCCAGTTCTAGCATATAGATAACTTCAAATGAAGATTTATATCAAACGCCATGAATGTGCACCTATTGGGTGCTATTTCATAACCAACGTTTGAAGGTGAATAGAATGCCAGAATAAAGCCCAAAGCTCTGAAAGCATATTAATTAGATTGTTCAGATCGTTTAAAAGGTAGGGACAATATTTAAACTGCCATAAATCTATTTTAAATAAAACCTTAAAAAATTATAAACTGCCATATATTTATTTAACTAAAACCTTAAAAATCTGAAGTTAATAGATTGTAGATTCAGATGGGTTTACTCTATTTTTAAGAGAATTGAGGTACTTTCAATTCTATTAAGAAGATACCAATTACTTCCTATCTTTAGTACACACTTTTTACACAGAACACATATCTTCCTCACAGGGATAGCAACAGAGCATTTCACTTCTTTGAACACAATAACTACAAAATATTCTGAATAAAATAATTGGATTTTAACTGGAAAGTGCTCGGAAGTTTTCTTATAAGGAAAAAAATGAAAGATCATAATACTCTTCTTCCACACCACAAAATATTCTGAATAAAAAATTTGGATTTTAACTGGAAAGTGCTCGGAAGTTTACTTTTAGGGAAAAAATGAAAGATCATAATACCTCTTCTTGCACACCAGAATTGTTCCAAATAAGCATAAATTGGATGAAAGCACCCACTAAAAACTGAAAGATCATAATACCTCTTCTTGTACACCAGAATTGTTCCAAATAGGCATAAATTGGGTGAGAGCACCCAGATGGACAAAGGCTAGCTGGTTGTTCCCATCTTTCATCCACTCCAGACAACCGATATTGTTAATTTGGCATTCTCTGAATTTGGTTGCTGTGGATCCAAAGACAGAAGGATCAAGAGAGCCACTGAAAGCGAAGATAACTGTATTGTCCTTCTCAGCCCTCAGATGGCTGAGATCATCACATCCACTAGCATAAACTCTTTGAGATAGCTCGCGAGCATCTGACAATAGGATTTCCAAGAAAAAAGAGCTTGGTTCACCCATTAACCTGACAATATATACACAGAATCCAACAAACAATAGCAGGCGTCTGCTAGAGAATACTTATCCACCAAAAGCTACACAAGAGTGTATATATTGTGTGAATGGATATATACCTTTAGTTCTGACTTGGAAAACCCTGCAATGAACTCTCTGAGATGTAAATTCGCTCCTCCCGCAACTCAATGCTTTGTTTTGGAGGTTGCTGTGGGAGGATGAAAGAGAATGTATAGTGGAAAAGAGGATGGGGTTTGTAGAAAACTCATAGAAACTTACATTCAATTTGGGTCATACAAACACTGTGGCCATTGCAGGTCCATTCAACTGCAACACCCAGTCTGCTGCATCTTTCATTTTCGCTCGATTGAAGCTTAAAAGTTGTAGTAGATTCACCTCACAGAACTAGATATTCGTTGCTTCATATAATCAACGGATATCTGAGCAACACCAGAAAAACCAGCAGATCATGAAGAAGACACACGCAAAAATATGGTTTGTTGAATAGATGACGAAATGAATAGTGGTTTCAAAAAGAACTTTAGAGAAAAATTCCTTATGGTGTAAATAGCACAAAATCAGCCTAAAAATAGTGCAAGGCACCCTCCTTCTTAACCTAGAAATAGTACTGGAATCCACCATGCATATTCCAAGTGGAGCACCCTCCTTCTACACCTGGAAATAGCACAAGGATCCACCCTCCTCCTCAAGAATAAACTGAATGCATGAACAAAAATTCAAACTTCATCTAGGGTGCACTTTCCAAGGCTTCTTGAAAATATAATAATGCTTGACACACAAGCCAACCTGAAATGATATTATAAAATTCTTTAAGTAAAATAATACCATTTTAGTTACTTTTTATATTATTATTATTTTCTCCAAGATGTTTGAGAGGGGTTCAAAGCTCATTGGACCTCATATGAAGAGAATAGAATTTCACATCCCATCAAAATTCAGCAAACTTAACAGTTTTCAGGATTCTGGCATTTCAAGATGAGTATAGCATGAATGGCTTGGAGTAAAAGACTCCTTGCAAAAATAGGACATGCTTGATGTGTGAATCACTTTGAAAATAATAGGTTGAGTCTTCTCCAAGAGACATGTATCTAAACTAAATTCTACCTGAACTGAGGAGAAATAAATCAACTGCACTGTAGGGAGAAGTTAGAACTGAAAGGAAAGTCTACTGAAGTGAATTGATTATGAACTGAAGTGACAGTCTCAAGAGAGATTTTGCCAAAACTGATGGGCACACTCCTCTCCAAGTCAAAAATAGATCCAACAAATTCTTGAATGCAGAGGAAGAGTCTTCATCATTTGGTGCAGCCAACTTTCCATGAATAGGTTACCTTCAAGGTCAAGCAACTCTAAAAATTGTCATGTGCATGAACTGAGAATCAACAGCATTGAACTCCACTCAACTGCACTGAAAGGTCAGCTCCAAGAATAGTTTCCCTAAGTAGAGTGCACTCCTAGAGATAAACATAGATCAAGTGGAACCCACCATAAAAGCTTCTAGAAGGTGCAACAACCCTAATTTTCCCTTCCAATTTCTCAAAATGACTTGAAACTTGACCCCAATGTTGTTCAAGATAAAGGGTACTCAAAATATAACCAAATTCTGAAAAACTCAAGGCTAAAAGCAAACCAAGATTACATAATCTTTGATCACCACCAAATTTATCAAAAATTGTAAGTATCTCCAAAACTGCATAAATTCAATTTTTAGACCTAGGCTTGACCAATTCTGACCAAGATCTTGACTATCTCAGAATGCCACAAAAACATAACCATATGCACATATCAAAAAGGGTTATCCAAATCTACCATCAGATTTCAAGAGAGATAAAATTTCTAAAACTATAAATTTTATGATTGTAAATCTTGAAAGTATGAAAGTGCACATGTAGGAAACCATCAATTTAGGTGCCCAAAAATGTCTCCAGCTGCTGAAAAGGAAAAATTTCTAAAACTATAAACTTTCTTAAAATAGCCAATTCAAGAATCTAACTATCATCATCCTCCCATGCATACTCCAAACATTGAATGTCATTCAGATGCATGGGGTGACCTGCCAAAAATAGAAGTAGAGGAACCTACTAAAAATGCCTATGTTGAGAACATGTCCATCTATGCACTAAAATAGGCATGATATGTCCTTTGAATGCACATGCTACGAAAGCCACCTGCCAAGAACCTGTCCAATCCTCAACCCTTGAGCAATACAAGAACCACAAAACTGTGCTAACACTGACTTTAGCAATCCTGCACAATCAATGCCAAATGATGAACTCAAAAATGGTAAGTTGATCCTGATCAATATGTATCCACAAACCATCAATGCCAATATTTTCTAATGTATCCACAAACTATCAATGTCAAATGAAGAATTTTGACAAGTCCATCCGATAATGAATCCATGAACCATCAACAAGATCACCAAGATGTTTTTTTAAGAAATGCATTTTGAGTGATAACAAGTTCATCTAGCATTTCTCTATTCTTCCTATCCCCTTAAGATGAACATATGCTTTTTTGTTTCACATGCCCTAGATCTACTTTATCTATGCATCTCTCTCATCGATTGGCTCTCCATCTGTGGCGTTCAATATCTAGGTTTTGGTATTACTTTTCTTTCTGCATTTCAATTTATAGGAGCTACTTTAGTGCTCCCACTTTGTATCGGAATCTTGGTACCTTACAAACACATTGACCTACTTTTGTGGTCATTTGTTGGACATTAATAAAATTATCCTATCTTATCTTATCTACAAACAAGAATGGATACAAAACTCGAGGTGGCCAAACTTCTACATGTAATGTTTTCAAGTGGGACAATAGTATCATGTCAAGGACATACAGAGCAACAACTATGGATAACAACAGTGACCAAGTTCACATGTAACCATATGCCTTGGCTCGGATATAAGCAATCACAGACATTCTTAAGTTCTCTAGAGGACAATAGCATCTTCCACAAGCAATTGCATACCTCATGTTCTGTTTTAGGTTACATCCATGGACTATATGAAGACGAATTTGGGTTTGTGATAGCAGGGTGGTCATCACACAAAATCAACAATAGGAATAGTACTATATGCACTTAAACATATATACCAAGGCATACTACTGGAACATGACATCATATATGTGTCTCATAAATCATTTGAAACAGTGGAAATGATTGGATATCAGTGGCCAAGTTTAAATGCGACAATCACAACCTCAAAGATAACCATGCCCTAGCTCAGCTATAGGCAATCATCAACATTCATAAGTTCCTTAGGGGACAGCAGCCCCTTCCTCGACCAATTACATAACTCATGTTCTGTTTTAAGGTTACATCCATGGACTATATAATGGTTAGTGGGTTTGGATTTGTGATAGCATGGTGGTCATCACGCAAAATCAACAATAGGAATAGTAGATGATGTAATTTAACATTTATATCATATATATTACTGGAACAGAACATTATATACATGACCCATAAATCATCTGAAACACTGGAAATGACCATATATCAGTGGCCAAGTTTATATGCAACAAATCACAACCAAAGATAACCACGCCCTAGCTCAAATAAAGGAAATCATCAACATTCCTAAGTTCCCTAGGGGAGAGCAACACCTTCCTCAAACAATTGCATACCTCGTGTTCTGTTTTAAAGTTACATCCATGGATTGTATCAAGGTTAGCGGGTTAGGGTTTGTCATAGCTTGGTGGTCATTTTACAGAAAATCATCAATACGAATAGTAATAGATGCAATTTAACATATATATCAAGGTATACTAATGGAACAAAAAATCATATTCCTGACCCATAAATCATTTGAAACACCAGAAATGACCAGATATCTACACTGGATTCTTTAACACCCCCTCAAGAATACACCATTGTATAAAAACTAATGAGACACGACATGGAACTTGAAAAAACAGATCAGCAATAAGTGCACAAAAATGAAAACATATTATGTTTGCATCATGTGAATTTTGGGTTAAAATACCAATTAAACATCAGCCACATCAAGCTGAACTATCCATGAAAAAATCATGTTTGTCGAATGCTTTTGTGACAACCTTCTACAAATGCAAGACAAGGCCAATTTTTATGCAAATTGAGTCTCTAAGGGTCAAACCCCTTCATAAATGCAATGAAAGGTCAGCTACTAGGTAGCCAAGCTTTGTGCCTTCCTAAATTAGAATGCTAGCATTACTGCAATCCTAAGGAATTTTCCAAACAAGGAAGCAAAATGCATTTATATAACTCTCTAGCTGTCTTCTCATCATTAAAGTTTACCCTGACTGAATCCAGACAACTTTATCAGAATATATTATTCTACAATATTCAAACCTTTTTACAACATTGACCAAATTTGTCTTTTTCCCCCAAAAATTATTACTAAGACCTAAAATTAGGTTGATATGCCTCTTCATACCTCAAGGAAACATCCAATAATTGTGCAGGATGCATGAACTACAAATTAGGATCATGCCATACTCTAAAGGTTAAGTTTGACACATGTCCTTTCATCGCAATGCAAATTCTATTCTCTTGACAGAATTAGCGATGCAAAATTTAAAGATATAATCTTTACAAGATCAATTGCTTACGCAACAATATCAAATCATAAGTGAATAGAAATTGACTAGTCATGTAATTTTTGTCCAATTGCTTTATTCACTGCAAAGCACAAAAAAATATTTTTATTTAGTTTATATATTAAAGTCTACTAGTGGCCAAAGATGGCCGATGGGACATAATTCCGGAAAAATGTACATGAATAGAGCATCTAATGGGAGTGTATAAAGCATTTCTAACAAAGTAAACATCAAAGAAGTAGACGAAGGTGTAAAGCATGAAAATTCTGAGAAAGATAAAAGAAAGAGGTGGGATGGAAAAGATCACAAGAAATAGACTGAGAGCTAGATTCAGAAGAAAGATCAATTAGTGACTCTCCTAACACTCGAGGCTTAAAAGAAATTGTTGATAAGATTCACACATTGATGTCTGACATAGATTGTTGAACCCTACATAAAGCAAACTTCAGAATAATTTAAAATAACATCTCAATAAAAAAGAACATATTATCCAGTTAAAGATTTAAAACATCTCAACTTCCAAGGTAAACAGGCGTGTCAAAAACATAGTTCCAATTAAGAGACTTACACTATAAGTTCCAGCCCCCTCAAGTTAGTATTAATTCATTGGCATTCAAATATGAATTTGCTTTTATCCCTTGTAAAACAAGAAATACCTCTAGGTAGGCATTAGCTATTCAACTAATATATACACCACAACAAGCTATGCACCCAATGTTATCGCATAGTGCATGATTGCTATCTAGATGAAGCATCGTCGTCTGAACCACATATCAGTGAAGCATAAGAAATGGCAGAGACAAAATATGATCATATTTCCTGATTTTGCTTATTTTGCAAACAGTGTCCAATAAAAATTTATTGACACTAGACAGATTCACTAAAGTCTTGTTCTGTTACCACATACCAGTTTAACTGGCATTGAGTTGAATTTATTACCCTTTTCCTTTGCTCTACTAAGATTCAGAGCACAACAGAAAAGACACATGAGTAATGGCCTAACAAAGCTGCAAACTAAATATGGCTGTAGTTTGAACTTGATGGTTACATAGAATCAAGACCAGTTACAAATATCCCTCAAATGCAACAGGTTCGCAGGACTGTCTAGGATAAACTAACCTCAGAACCAGCCTAAGAGGATAGGCTCAAACTCTCAACGGTTGCTTAGGTTTCCCTATACCTTTAATAGGTAATTATTTCTGTCTTTCTATTGAGAAAGGTCCAATGTATTTCACAGATAGCCTAACCCTTTTCACCCCTTGGCAGGTTGAATAAGTCCAATATTGGATAAATTATCTGTAAATCCTTCAGTCACAGGAAACCAAAGGCACCTATAGTGCATCTTAACGTACTAAATTCCAATTTCAAACACTAAATTGGACTATAGATTCCTCTGGGAACATAAACTTATTAAATTTCCAAAAATTCAAGTTCATAAGTTCCAACATACCTGCTGTCAATTCCACACTGGAAGTTTGATCTCCATCACCTTGCAGAGAAAGAAACAATGCCTCAAAGCTAGTTTTCTAACCTATTTTTTGGAAGTGTGGCTAGATTCATTGCTTAAACAATATCTCATGCTTCTAAGAGACTTTTTGGTTTTTAGTAAGAGGTTCTCTCTCTTTCTTTTGTTTTCTGATCTTTGTTTTAATGAGAGCCAAAACCTTGGTGATTTTTCAACCTGAATTGGTCATAGGAGGGTTGGTTTAAAGGTAGAGGATTACTACTAGCCCCTCCTCATTGTAAATGCTTATTCATTCAGGCTACTCAAATTATGACCCAGGTTCAAACTCGGTGAGAATGCTCGCAGCTTCACTATCCACTGATAATAGATTGATGAAGTCATTTCGAGGTGTAGGTCGTGTTGTTGCAACAACATTGGTGATCTAAAAATGCAGAGCTATAGTGGTTCCGGTGATTTCTGAGCTAATGCAATATTCATTGAGGATTATTTTTGAGCTAATGCAATCTTCTTTAAAGATGATGCCATGTGTAAATCTGAAAGTGCTTTTTTAAATGTAAAGATTATTTGTATCAACCAAACATGCTTTGACAATTTTTGGCCATTTCCGTATCTAATTTTTGGAAAATTTCCATAAACCCCGAAACCCCTGAATTAAAGTAATCACTTTGACAGGGAAAGATATTCCATACTTATGTCTAATGGAAAATACTTGCTGGTTCAATGAAAGACAAATTACCTTTAAGCTTGTAAAATGTTTCCTCCGAAATTTGGAATCCAAACCCACAATACCGTTCTGTAGGGACATTATAAATGGATTTAATGGTCGCCTCTTCACTGCATCAACGGGAACTGGTAACATTTTAAAAATTTGTCATTTTTAAGAAATCGTGAACTTGGAAGAGAAATGATTTTACTAAAATAAGGAGGCGTGGCGCAACCCTACCTTTCCCAAGATGGTAGCGAGGGTTTTCACATAATAGTCATGCATTTCTTGTTTGGTAGCTTTTCCATCTACGGGGGCATCCATTACAATGATCCAGTGCTCATAGTCACATCCAGGGAACAATGGTGCCATCTCCATAAACGGCCTGTCGCTCCAGTTGGGATCCCTGTTGGCCAGCGGTGAGTAGTTCGATCCAGAATTTGAGTTTGAGACCCTCCACCAAGCTGATATGTGATTCGAATCATGGGGAAGGAGAGGATTCCATGGCTGACAACTGTAGCTCTATAAAAAATAGACGATGAGGACAGTGGGTTTCTTGCGGTAGACAGAAATCGAAGGGAACGCTGACCATATCCTCTACAATAGCTGCATCGAAACCACCCAACTGCCTTAAAACCTATCACAAATAGTTTCAGGGCTTCAGATCGATCCATTGTACAATACAGAAGACACGCGGAGAACCAACAAAAACTAGCGGATCACGAAGAAGACACGCAGAGAACCAGCAAAACCAGCGGATCACAAAGAAGACACAGGGAGAAATATAGTTGGCTGAATAGACAATGAAATGAACAGTGGTTTCCAAAAGAACTTCAGAGAAAAACGCCTTACAACGTAAAAATATATATTTGAAGACTTTACTACATAAAAATATCCAGACAACATAAAAAAAACATTAAGAAACTCATACCAAGGCTATGTTCATTAGCCTTACATCGTTTACACCAAGTCCCCCATTCTATAGTAAACCCTTTACTGTCTCCCATTTTACCAAATGGAATTTTTATTCATTGAACTTACTACCTCCTTGCCATTAAAAGTTTTTTATTTATTTGCTTATTTTATTCCTGATATTGATTGGAACTAACATGGTTGAGCACTGAAATTTAAAAAGAGATGAGAAAATAGAATTGTTTGAGACAACAAGATGGATTTAACCAACTCACTCCCCCATCCTAATATTATACTTAATAATCTGGATGGCATGGACCCGATGTATTGCTTTGGACTATTTTAATGAAAGGTAAGTTCCCAGATACTTAATTAAGCTCCAAATATGAGTTCCTGGAAAGCCAGTTATTCTACAGAACCTTTGTAGCAGAACAAGTGTTTGTTGTGAAGTTATAAAATATATAACAATGATCATTTCCTCCCTAAGAGATCAATTATGTATCTACATAACGAGGCTAGTTCTTCAATATGGATTCCAAGGGCATAAAATAGTAATCAATAGATAGTTTGAAAAATAACTCTAGATATTACAAAATAAGAGAATGCATCTATTGCACTTTGAAAATATGGAAAGACACATACATGATGACATGAGATGTAACTTAAAACACATACCATAGTTTAATAGAGAAAGAAAAAAAATTGAAGGTTGTAAGTGTATCAAATTACAAGGTTACAAGAGTTAAACCATTGTACAACATACCTAAAAGCTAATCCTTTTCTCTCCGTAAACACTTTCTCCTGCAGCCATATTCTTGGTGACAAGAGCATCCTCCTTTTCCTTGGCAATGAAAAAAACACATTAATGAAGCTAGCTACTTCAGATAGTATGCATATTTTTTTTTAGGATCAAGTTAGAGTTTACAACCAGTCAATCAAACAATTCTCCAATAGGAAAAAAAAGTAACGCAAAAAATTTACAAGAACAATAGGGATTATGCATTCCATGATATGTACAAGCTCATGTGAAAACCAATCAAGTTAGAGTTTACAACCAGTCAATCAAACAATTCTCCAATATGATTAGACAATACAAGCTCATGTGAAAACCAAATAACGAAATGAAAGAAACAAACAACAAGCAAAAGTATCAAGTTTTTTTCAATTTTTGTAAGAGAAGCCCTTTACCATCAAAGCAAACTCATAAAGCCCAAAACACCTCTTAAAAAGAAGTAATAAGAAACATTTGTTAAAATCAAAATACTCTTAATGGATATTCCTTCTACTATTTTCCTAACCCTAATGGCTGAATATTGGGGGCACTGAAGTAAAATGACCAAATCAAAGCAATAGAACGTGTTGTGTTTGGATTAAAGAAGGAAAAGATCAAACCCTTTAACCATTGACCTGAAAAGCATGCATTACAATGCTAGTAAAATGGACAACATGGCTTTGTAAAGAAATTTTGGAAAGGAAGATTGCAGGGCACTAGACCATGATTTGATGCAAGAAATCCAACAATTTGTTGATATTGGATGATTCAAAACACTAGTGTGGAGTCTAGACTGCAACAAGACTATAATGGCAATGGCATCAACCCTAACTAGTAACACCACCTCTAAAATTTGAATAAATATTCAGAATAGGACACAGAAGGCCTCTTGATGACAAATGGTCCAATGGACAAACATTAGAGTTTCTAGGAACTGTCTAAGTCCTCATATAGATAATGGGATTGCACAAGAAACTCCCACAAAGGACAATACTTGGCAGGATGGAAACTTGTCCTCTGGAACTGGAAGCTAAAGAACATCCAACAAGTTTGTAGGATGATAAAATTGCCAATGGCTAGTTCCTGATGTAGGTGAAATGGATTGAAGTGAAGAAAAGGAAGGTAAAGAAAAGCAACACTATTGAAGAAAAACTAAAGAGGACCTCCGGTTGTAGAAGTTTTGACTGTTTGGGATGCAGGGTTTGCATGCAGTAAAAGGGTATAATATGGCCCAAAATATTTAGAGCACTCATTATGAGGAAACTTATCTTGGGGTTTAACACCTACAGATGATCTGTGCTACTTCTTGAAGAAAGATATGAATAGATTAGCTAAATTAGCTAAACCTCTTAACACCAACAACAGGAAAAGAATACTGACCTCATATCGTGGCTCATATCGGGGGAGGGATTCTGTTGAGCGATAGTGAGCCTCTCTCTTCCTATCTCTTAGCCACCATGAAGAGCCACCACCACACTTTTGTTGTACCCAATTGATCAGCGAATGAGGCAATTTATAAAAACAAATCAACCTAGTTTGTTCACTCTTTTAGGATGTGTACACCTTGTACTCATTTCAATCAAATTCTAGTTAATGACGTAAAAGTGAACATCCCCCATTACCAAATGTAAACATGAAGATCCAATCTCTATTTGTCATTAATAATCATAGATCCCTAGAAACAACATAAATTTATTATAGATGATATATAATCTAGACCAATTTATGTAAGAAGCTTTAGTTTGCATTCTAAAACAAATGCATCTGAATTTAGAGTAAAATTTGAAACAAATGGGAGCATGTCCTTGTTTTTAGGGAAATTGAAAATTGGTACAACACATATGATTCCAAGAATATGGTTGTAAGCCAAGACATCATAGCAAGCATTGATAATGCTAATGAAGAGTTGGGATGTTTTGCTTGTGGAATATCAATGCATTGGTTTGCTTGAAATGGGAGAGACCGGCGCATTGTTGGATCTCAGAGACAGCAGAGTCAAAACCCACATGAAAAAAAATTGGAAGTCTAGATCATGAAGATAAAGGTGCCAATAAGCATGATTTCCCAAAGGGTTCCCCATAATTAGTAAGCATAGGTGAATGTAGCATAACTAACAGTAAGATCGAACCAACAACTTAGTTAAATATAAATTCCTCTCTATAAAATGAAAATTAAGTAATATGGGTTACCAATTTTCATGAGGAGATGGACAGTCCTGATGAGGAATGACTGGTTGGACGAAGACAGAGCCCTCTGCAACTCTTTATCATCTATGAATATGCTCCCATCTTGATCACACATATGGAAAGACCTTATGATTTATGTATATGTGCCTGGTGCAAATGTTGGTTGTGCAGGAGGGTAACGGTAAGGCCGTGGACCTCCAGACCCACCAGTATCTAAATTTATTTCATACCAACACTAATATAAATCAAGCTGAGGATTACAAGACAAACTACCAAGCTAGGAAAATGTTTTGAATTAGGAGAGAAATGCAATTACCCTTCTCTATTTATCTGTTCACAAAATGCACAGAATGATACACATTCATACCCCTAAAGCAGAAGCAACCAAATGATAGCCTATGAGAAATTGTGACAATAATATTCAAATAACCATCAACAACTGGACTCTATAAACAACCAAACAACAAAAAACGGAGGAAAATTTGTAAAAAAACACCCAAATAATCAAAAGCTACTGGAGTCTACTAACATAAATATTCAAAAGGCTCTGCAAAAAGAATCCGTTGTGCCAAGATCATGATTGCTAGATAAAAGCTCCACCTAGGCCAGAGGTAAACACTAAAGTTATGAAGAAAGAATGAAGGAGAAATTACCAGATGCACAGTGTACTAACAGAACAAATGTCATGACCCTATGATTGCACTGCTTATATTCATCATCACCGAAAGGGGTTTGATTACAGGAAATATCCAAGGCTTCGGCTTCATTATATCCCCTTGTTCTCTGTGCAATAACAGCCCTACAGTCCCCTACATTCGCAACATACAGATTTTTGCCCCTTATGAGCACGGTAATAGCCGTGGTGCCATGCATAGAATCATCAGAGCTGCTCATTAGTAGCCCAAAATGCAGAATGATAGGCTGAGATGGTGTCCGTGGATAAAAGCGGCTCATACCTACATTCTAATGAGCATTGAAAAGGATGAGGTGTGGGAAACCTACATTCTAATGGGGGAATAGTTATAACATATAATACAATGAAAGAATGGGATCATATACTTACATAAACAAAAGGATCTTGGCCAAGAAATCCATATGTGAAGAAGGATACACTCATCAAAAGGGTGGAAAGAGAGAGATTAAATGGTATATATTCCACGCTACTTGTTTCAATTACCAGCTTTTGCAAATCAAAGGAAAAGTCTATGCTTTGTTACAACATGTTCTAAGAATCATCACTAAGCAGCAGAAATCATTTTCAAAACAATTTTTCTCCCATCCATTGATTTTCTACAGCTCCCAAATTCCCAAGGCCCGCTATCAACAAAATAGTAATACTACTAAGGTTAGTTGTGGGGATATCACATATTTATATTCAATTTCCTAATACTTTAACCCTACTTTGCCTTGGAGATTAATCTCATCATTGTTTCTTAAATTCACCTTAACTGAACAGTTAGTCAAGGTGGCACTAAGCAAAATGACCTTCTCACTGTAATTGTTTAAAATCACATTCTACATACTGGTACATTAAGGTAGATTTCCTTTGTAGAAATTTACGCTGAAATAATTTAGAGACAAGAAATGCAAGACAAATATTTCAGAGACGATAAAAGGTAATGATTGTCTTATACCCAGAGGCTCGTACAATGATAGATAAAAGGCGATGCAAACATGCTGATGAGGGAGAATACACTAAGAAATCCAACGGACATATTTCGTAGTGGTTGCTTCATAAACTCATACGTCACCAACTCTATTGAGGTAAATATTACCATAACCAACAAAAGCAGTGCTATTGTTTTAACCTGCCATTTAAAAAAGGAAAAACTGAATTATACTGACCATTTTCTCAAAAATATATTTTTTCATGAGAGAATTTGTATTCTTGCCACCACAATTGTCAAACCATGAACATCAGCAGAGCCTATCAAATACAGTTCATGTTGTACATGAATTTATGAGTATAAATCCAACCATCTATATATGTTGTTCATGTGTGTCTGTGTGGGCAATGTATATCCTAGATATATAATATAATAAGAGTATATAAGCATAATTTTAGTACCGTAGGCTTACACTAGGGTACTAAAGTCTAACATACAATTAATTAGCCAGCATATCAAGCTACAGGAATATACAAATATGTTCAAGCAAATATAAAATAAACTTTACACAAAACAAGAATTGATAGATATACACGTGCTTCCTTTTGGGAATGTGCAATAAAGAGTGAGATGTAGAATAGCTGAAAAATGGCTCCCGTCCCATTAACAGTGGTCACCAATATATTGTTTTCTGATACAAAAGGAAGGCCATACCATGTGCAAATCAAGCAATTCATGAGTGCAAAAATATAAGGGAGGCTTGAAAATTGCTCGGTATACTTATGTCTTGTTATTTCGCTGAATGTAGGGCTGCAAATGACAATAGCCACAGATGTATTAATATTGATTTGAAAGATTAAGATCAGAAGAACAAAAGAAATGTCAACGAGAGATTTGGGGTCACTTCCTATAGTGTACCATGTTAAAAGTAGTAATCATAATGACACTTAGCTTTATATAAAATTCTATGGAAAGTGACCATGAAATGGGTGGTTGCTATTATAGGTGAAGTATATATCAGAAGTGGAAACTTACATTGGGGACAAGAAGAGCCCCAGAGCAAACAAGTTTCCTGCACCAAAAACAAAGAATTTAATCCGTAATAAAAAAAATATGAAGTAACTTATCTCATCAAACAAATAATCTGCCTTCATGAGAAAACAAAAATGAAATAATAACAAAATTCAATATTGGAAGGAGAAATACTCCCAAGTTCCTAAGGGCCATTTTGCATTGGTTGAAGCATCATATATTTCAGTAAAACAATTTTTATGCCATGTTAGTATAAAGCGAGTCTCTACAATTTACTTGAATGTCATAATTCAATTCAGTTCTGCACAAGTTACATGACTTACCTTTAAACAAAAATCCTTAACTGACTCCCTTGCAAAGATACAAATTGATGGATCAATCAGTAGTCAAACTTATCCCAACTTATCTATGATGAAATGGTCTCTTTCACATATGCAAGTTATGATGCAAATTGAAAATTTTGGAGCTATACTTCTGTTTCCTTCTTTCTTTTTAACAATCAATTTGAATAACCATATCCTATAAATTTGTACTTTTACCTTTGAAGTTAATTTATTATTAACATGATAGAGATTTACACATTTACAAGAACCAGGCTTGGAAAACCCTAGCCACTAAAAATAAGAGTAGTTTGAGGTCTATGAAACAGGATCACTTTATCTTAAATGTGTTGAAATGTATCACTCTTGATATTTCACTACATAACTATACCATATAGCCCAACATGACATCTAATGATCTAAGGGAAGAGGGTTTTCTCCATTGGTGTCCTTTCTAATCTCTAAACATTTCACTACTTACTGGAAATTCCTTCTGACACTACAACATTCCATCTTGGAAGTTCCCAATGCCTCTCCAAGTTTAAGTCGTGGGATTTAATAGTGGCCTACTATCCACTTACAAGGGCAATTGCTCTGGATAATGCTTGCACCATCTGTCTTATTACAGTTTCTGGGATAAGGGGCATGGTGAGTTGATGCCATATTCACCTGTGTTAAAGACTATGCCTAGAAGTCTGTTCAGGATTCCAAACTTCATTATGGAAACTAAATGAAGGGTTGTGCTCATTGGAGGTCTTAACCCAATACCTGATTGTGAGGAGTTGACATCCATGCACCACATTTTCAAAATTAGTCCTCTCTTTGAAAGGATTCACAGCTCGATAAGACTTAGCAAGGTTAATAGCTTACACATCGCATTTGTCCAATTTTTATGAAAAAATTAAATTTGTGGAACCTAAAGCATAGGCGAATTTCAAATTTGATGGAAAATTTAAGATCATGTTCCTTTATAACATTTACACAATATTTATTAAGATCCATTTCCTAGAAAATAAATGATGTTGTTATATCTTTTCTGGATGGATGTTATAACAAAGTTTTCTTCACTATCTTTGCTTAATTTAATGACAAATTTTATTATATTTATTTCTAGTGGTGATTCTTTCAAATTTCCTTATCAAACATGAACACAAAGTGGGTGATATAGGGTCTTAGTATTGCAAAAAATTGAGTGGTTGAAGCACATGATCCACTGCTTGTGTAGGCCCTAGAATTTATAATCATACTCCCATCACCACACCAAACCAAAATCTCTGGTCCAACCTAAATACACCCACCTGATTGTTATCACTTCCAACAATACTGAGCAGAAACTAACAACCAAAAATTAGCAATTACGGGTAACAGGTGGTCAGGTTAGTCTGAAAGTGTCAGGATCAGGCCTTATTTAGACATTTAGAAGCTTAACAATTTTATTATTTTTGGTAAATCTGAAAATTTTAAGTTTTTTTAGTGCACAAGTGACAAGTTGGGTTGATGCTTAAAGATAAATTTCACCAATGTGATAGTATTAAGCAGTTTAAATTATAGGTAATAGGTGGTCAGGTTAGTCTGACAGAGTCAGGATCAGGAGTTATCTGAAAGTTTCAAATTTTTTTTAATGCAGAAGTTGGGTTGATTCTTAAAGGTGAAACCAATGTGATAGAGTATTAAGTAGTTTATTAAGCTCCCATTCTCACTATTGTCTACACTACCCAAATGGTTTGTCAAAAAATGATGAAGCAAAAAACAAATTGTTTGTCAAAAAGGGATGAAGCAAAAAACAAATTGTTTGTCAAAAAGGGATGAAGCAAAAAAGCAAGTCTCAAACAAACTTGAGAGAATACATGCCCTTCAAATATGGCATTTAAGCCAAAATAAATTCATGTTCTGCAGTGCAGCTTTCAACCTAGGGGAATATTACTCAAACCAGCTTAAACAAAATGAAAAGAAAGACGAACTTGGCAAATAGATACCCCTGCAATCTGACAAAAAGTTGAGGGAAGTCCATGTTTTTACCTTCGGGTATGTTTTCCAAAGCAACTTCAACTTCATAGAGAAATGAACAAAAAAAGGAAAAGAGTATATTAATGGGTATGTTTCTCAAAGCAATTTCAGAAAGAAAACATAGAAATTTAAAGTTTGTTCAAATAAATAAAAAAGGAAAAAGGTATTAATTTGGAACTGAAAGTCAACATTAAAATATGCTACTATAGTAATTGTAATAACAACTAGAAGCCCTCAATTTAGTTTAGCTCCATTGTTGTGGGATGTAATGTAATATTTCCTACTCATATTCTATTTCCATAAGTGACTTGTTCTTCAATTTAGTTTAGCTCCATTGTTGTGGGATGTAATGTAATATTTCCTACTCATATTCTATTTCCATAAGTGACTTGTTCTTCAATTTAGTTTAGCTACATTGTGTGAGAATTCTCAAATGTTATATAAGAATAACAATGATGATTTGTGGATACTAACTAACCAATTTAGAAATTTTGCTATTAAAAGCCAACTTGCCTTCTGATGCTTATGGAAAAAGATTCCAACAGGAAGTACCAGAAAAAGTAGTCATGGATTTTACATTTGCTCACAGAAGCAACTTAGACTAACCGTGATCGTATAGAGCTTTCAAGACCTGGCCTTGCCCTATAACTCAGCTAAGGTTATCACGCCTTTTATATCTCATCATCATCGTCGGTTTGGAAACCTAACAATTTCTGCTACCGGGTTCATATTGTTCATTTATCATCTTGACCAATAAACATTACTGGACAGAAAAGCCATGGTTAGTGATAATTTGCAACAGAAACCATAATAAGAAGACTAAAAAAAGCTATTCATAAGAGCCAAGATAAAATTCTTATCTAGGTACATCTGTTTTCCTCACTTAGACAAAGTCACAGACAAACTCCATAAGATCAATTCCAGAAAGATAGCACATGGAACATAGGAAAAATAGTTCCAGTGCAAGATAGCCATATGAAATGTAACCAAAATGCATTGGGAGTAATTTTAGAGCAGAAGATGCATACAGATCATGGATAAGTTGCATTACAAACAATCACAGAGAAATATAATTGCATTTAAAATGTTTCCAGCGCCAAATTTGTAGTGAGATATAAACTAAATGTATGGAAAATGATTGCAAAACAAGTTATGAATAAGAAATCTAGGAAAAACCCACATCTAAGGAGGATATGTGCATGGGATTTTCACAAAATGGATGAGAAACAGTTTCAGCTCAAGATGTGCAGTTGGGCCATAGTTAAAATACATTAGTTAGTGGCTTCATAAAACAGAGATGCAAATAAGTCACAAGCATAATGCATTTAAGAGAGTATTGAGCAAGATTTGTAGTTTGGCCACGAGTAAAATGTGAGTAAAATGCATGTGACAGAGAGTTTTACAACTATCCAATCAACCAATTCTCCAATATGATTAGATAGTACAAGCTCATGTGAAAACCAAATACTGAAATGAAATAAATAGACAACAAGCAAAAGTATCGAGTTTTTTTCAATTTCTGTAAGAGAAACCCTTTACCATCAAAGCAAACTCATAAAGCCCAAAACACCTCTTAAAAAGCAGTAATAAGAAACATTTGTTAAAATTAAAATATTCTTAATGGATATTCCTTCTACTATTTTCCTAACCCTAATGGCTGAATATTGGGGGCACTGAAGTAAAATGATCAAATCAAAGCAATAGAACGTGTTGTGTTTGGATTAAAGAAGGAAAAGATCAAACCCTTTGACCATTGACCTGAAAAACATGCATTACAGTGCTAGTAAAATGGACAACATGGATTTGTAAAGTCATTTTGGAAAGAAAGATTGCAGGGAACCAGACCATGATTTGATGCAAGAAATCCAACAATTTGTTAATATCGGATGATTCAAAACACTAGTGTGGAGTCTGCACTGCAACATGACTATAATGGAAATGGAATCAACCCTAACCAATAACACCACCTCTAAACTTTGAATAAATATTCAGAACAACACACAGAAGGCCTCTTGATGACAAATGGTCCAATGGAAAAACATTAGAGTTTCTAGGAATTGTCTAAGTCCTCGTGTAGATAATGGGATTGCACAAGAACTCCCACAAAGGACAATACTTGGCAGGCTGGCAACTCGTCCTCTGGAACTGGAAGCTAAAGAAAACAAGTAACAAGTGAGGAGGTATCATTCAACAATAATCCATACATGCTCATTAAATAGCCAGACACAACATATAAATGGTATCCTGGAATTGCTATACTTTATAGTATCTCTTTTCGATGCATTCTCACATGCTTATAGTATCCCTTTCTCATGCTAAACCCCACATGCCTATTAAAACATCTAAACAGCTGAACATAACATACAAAATGGCATCTTAAAATTGCTTTTATGACTATAAAAAAAATTACTAAATGTTATTTCATACTAATATATAATAGACCATAATTTTGCCAATGGAAGTATTCACAGATGTAGTGATATGCCATAATTCTGCGGATATACCATAATTATGCGAATAAGCTTTTATTCATAAAGATAGTAATTTTCCTATAACATAAGAGTTGAATGGTTACAGTGTGAAAATCCTTAACCATCAGTACTCTATTATACCCTTTCCCATATTATCCCCACATGCTCATTAAAAGAGCTTGAATATGGCAAATACAAAGCATCTTGAAATTGTCCTACAACTATAAAAACCAACTATCTACAATAAATCAATGGCTTGGTGAGCATTGATCAGTAAGACCTTTCCTAACTTATTCTTAATGGGTATGTAAAGCTTCTTCAAAGGAATCCCAACTCTAGAAATAAGAGCAAGTCTTGTTTTTTTTGGCTTTTAAGATAAGGATAGGGCATACCATATAGAAAGCTAAACCATTTCTTAATAGTCTTTCTATGCTTGGTAGAAGTACAATCCATTCTTTATAACCATTTGGTCAAATTCTTATAAAGAGGATATTGGTTAAACAAGCATCCAAGGCAAATCTAGACCCCGCTAATGTACAAAATGGAATATGTTCCAGAATCCAACATCTCAACTACTGTTCTAACAAAAAGTAAAGTGCGACTAGATGCATACCTTGACAGGAAAAGTACCAGGTGGAAATTTTGTAGTAAGCAATTCTCTTAAGTGATGAATAGCCTTAACCTTGTTTGAAAAAATGTTGAGCAATGGCAATAGATCATCAGTCTGGAGAGGAAACTGAGATGTGAGCCACAGGACTGGCCTTAATCCTTTCTTGTACTCACTTTCATTTCTGCTATCATTACCAGGGAAAGTCGAAATCCCTGCTCTCTTGCTCCATGTTCACAAATGATGTTTAAATTAAAAATTTGGAGTCCCTTGAGTACATTACAATGACAGCCAAGTGAGAAAAAACACATCCACCGATCTGTTTTCGAAAGCAACATTGAAATATCATTGGATAGCCTAAAACAATCAATGGGACTATCACTACGCACTATATCCCAAGGGATCACTTCCAACATCTCCAAAACCTAAATAATGTCCAGGATATGAAATATAGAAGTAAACTTTCAAGTCATTTAACAATTAATCGTTGCAAAGATGCAAACTACTTATAGGTCTTCTGCGGAGTTCAGTTGCAGCTTTATCAAATAACAATTGTGGAGGCAACTCTGCAAGCATTAAAATACATAATTAATAAAAAAGCATGAAAAAATTAAGAAATTATGTAACAGAATTCAAATGTAATAAGAAAGAGTGCAATCCAGTAGATAGCAAAAGAAAGCCTCTCCCCCAACATGTGGATCTAAATCTGCATCATCAGCAGAAGCAGAAGCACTTGACACCCCTGGAAATGGAATCACTCCATAGCTAAAAGATGCACTTTCATCCACATCACGTAAAGAAAACTCATGCACTACTTTAACGGTGTCCCCAACAATGTAAACCTTGAAAAGTACTCCACCTGCAATCAAGGTAGATTGCTTGATTGATTAACTACTTGCCAAATAAGTTGGAAGAGTACTGCTGAAAGCATTATGTAACTGAAGTTTGAACAACAAAAGATGAATATTTTACTTCCATACCATGATTGAGAAACTCTTGGAGCACCAGAGGGAGATCAAGCTCTGACAGGATGACCTGATCATATGCTAGTGATAATGCATATGACTTTGTTGTACCATCCACTACCAATGGCTTGGCAACTACAAAGAATATAACAAAATGAAAATGTTGTAGTTGTCACTAATCCTATGTGTGTCTTTGCCTCAAACTGTGAAGAAAATAGTACTTTATAGTTATTAATCGTCAATTATTGTAGCATAAAACTAGACAACTTACCCAGCGGTAACTTTAGCCCCGCTTTAGCAACAGCACTAGGAATCGAAGCAGGGTCCCCAGTTATGACCAGCTGCTTTGGAACACCAACTGTACCTGATATATCAACCAAATATTCTCAATATATTATTTAGCCACCTTCAAACATGGGATTATTTAACCAAAATTCACAGATGAAACGAAAGGTTGAGAATCTCATTAGTAGTTCAGACACTAAATACATAAAGAAGGAACTATAGTAAACAACAAAGGTAGTTACCTTGACAATGAAATAGGTCTAAATCAGCTACATCTTGAAGCTGCATTGACTGGCGATTATATAAATGTTGTATGGCACATGGGGGATCAAGAACAATGACTTCCGGATGGCCCTTCCTATATTCCTGCAGAAGCAACCAGACATCTTACATTTCAAGTCTTGTGTGCATATGTGGTTGCATTGTAATTAAAGATTACAAAATCACATTGGGATTAAAAGGAATAATCGAGGAAACAGAATATATTCTAGAAAGGGTCATACAAAATCATGCCTCAACACTACGATCTATATTAACATGATCAAAGTTACTTCATATACTTAAAAATAAATAAATAAAATATCTTGTAGACCATTTCGACATATATATATCAGAAGAACCACGAAGCTGTAGGTTCCACATTAATAAAAAGTTACACCTACTGAAGCCACCCCAATTTTTGTTTAAAAACAAAGATAATTGTATATGCGTAGTTGGTCCAATGCCTACGACTTAAACCTCCATTGTAAATAAGTAAACAAAATGTCACATAGACAGTTCCAGACAATGACCAAGCAAGAAAGCTTTAAAAATCCTTTACTTGTCATATCATTGCATGTTTTCTTTCAAATTTTAAAACCGAAATATCTCTACTTGACTTCTCATGCAAAATAATGACATTTAAATGAACTGTGATAGACACCTATAAGTTTCTTTTGCGTTAGTGGAATCCTTAACGACAATGCTAAGTCACCCAATAAATACCTGTTGACTAGAAAATGCCAAAAAAAACATTTTAGGACTACAATGGTTTTACGTTCCTTGTAATGAACTTCTATTCTTCTCGATTGTTCAATATGGTGGTGCTTTTGGGTCTACCCACAGCTATTCCCCCACCTAATAATGGCCTTGTGTTTCTCCTTCTGCTATTAGGATTGAGCTTGGTGGCATTGACAGGAGGGCGTGGGACAATGCTGGGGTCCCTTTTTCTGGTGGATGGGCCTTCCTATTTGAGCAAATATTCTGTCTAGAATATCTTTGCCATCTCATTGTTTGCCAATTGTATGAGAACCCACGTAGCTCCATAGGTTCATGCTCCTGAGAGCACTTGAGTTAGAATATAAGATTGTTGTTGAAAACCAGAAGCAAATCCTAAAAGAACTCAAGGATGCCAGAGTAAGAACCTTCCTCCAATTTTTCCCTTATCGTTCCCAAGTCCATGTGTCTTCTGATCATGTTCTTGTATTGTTGCTTATTTTGCACAATTAAAAATCCCGCCTTGACTATTGGTAACATATTCAAACCAACAAAAAAGCCATGAAATGAATAAAATGCTAAATATAAAAGAGTGAGAGGAAGAGAGAAAGAAAAGCAACCTGGCTCTCGCGTTTATGCTTGAAGACAGGTCCAAATTTGTGAGAAGTGATGGACCTTAAGCATTCCAGAAGAGACAACAATTTGCCAGTGACTTTGGGTTATATTCTACTTTGTCTGCTCATTAAGGAAGTTTCAATCTCATATGTGCCTTCCTTTCTATCATTTGTTCCTTCCATTCTATCCTCCATATGGCTGTCTCCAGAAGACCTTGTGTTATGATTACAGCATCCATGAATTGCTCACTTTCATTGCAGTTCCCTTGTCATTTCCCATGCCCATGCCTATGGATGCTTTCGCTTGCCTCACGGCTGCTGCTGAAAGCCTTGGTGCCTTGCCTGGTTGAGATTTCTGCAAGGTTTGCAGAGCTCAAAAGATCGCTATCGACTATAATCCCTTTCTGGAAATCATCTCTGGTACCTTTG
Organism: Pseudotsuga menziesii; assembly: GCA_001517045.1. Classification (NCBI taxonomy): domain Eukaryota; kingdom Viridiplantae; phylum Streptophyta; class Pinopsida; order Pinales; family Pinaceae; genus Pseudotsuga; species Pseudotsuga menziesii. Next base: position 754,049 of record LPNX011049227.1, read on the forward strand.
AATTCTTTCTATTCGATATCAATGGATTTTGCATTGCTTTCTTCGATTCTGAATTGATTGTGTTTCTGCCTCGATGTTTCAGAATCTGTAGTCCCAAAATCCACTGGATTCTTCCTGCCCTATTTCCTTATTGCTCTTCTCCACATTGGTATCCACTGTATGTAATTCAAAGTTATCTGTACAACCAATGGAGGCCTGATCTTGATTCCTATCACCGTCGTGATCCGGCTCAAATGCAGTGGAAAGTAGGAAAACTTTCAGAACAGGCCAAACACCAAACACTGAAATTTTTACATCAGCATTGATAGTTTCACGGATCCATGGCTCCAGGCTCGATCCAAGATGCTAATTTTTGTAATGGGTTCTTGATGTGTGTTTTCCATGGACATCTTCTGAGCATGGGATCCAAAGCTTCTTGATCTAAAGGAAACTTAAGCATTGCAGGCTTTGCAATGAACGCAAGGGAAGGAGACCTCCTTAACAATGAAACCGTGTTAAAAAACCCTAAACATGGCGATTTCTTACTGGCAAGGTGCGTGGCAGATTTTTATTGGACAGATGAAAGGAAAAATGAACAATGGTTTCAAAAAGAACTTCAGAGAAAAACGCCTTACGGTGTAAATATTATATTACTTCAAATTCGAAACTTATACATAATGTTCTTTTTCAGAGTAAACTAGTTTTAACAATAGTCTTCACCTCATTACAGGCATTTGCAAAAATGTCACTTTGGTTTGATCCATCCTTACAAAAAAGACAAAATTGTTTATCCTTACTTCTTCTATGAGCTACGATACTAATACTGTAAAACAAAAAAAACTATAACAGGAACTATACACAAGGCCATGATCTAAAAGTCAAACCGGTTCTTAGAGTGGGTTCCCAGATCAGTTCTCTATGCATTAGTCAGCTCGGTACTCTCTTTGAGCTGTGTTGCTCCAAAAATAGTCTGCTTCACTTCCCCATTCTGTCGCACCTTGATACTTGAGCCTCCAACCTCCACATTCAGCAATCCCAGGTTAAAGAGTTGGATCTCCAGCCGAGACGCAATCAATTCCACCTTGTGATGCATCAATCGACAGTCTGTGTTGTGGTCCTTCCAAGCCCAAGTTGGTTCCTCATCAGTCTTCCTCTTGGTCTCCCCCTCCATAAACACATGTGAAATTATATTTTTCATAACTGAATATAACTTTAACATTATATCATAGGTTGTTTCTCTACTCGCGGTGGTTCTAGGGTCTACAACCCACTCCTCCACCTCTAGACGAGTCTCATCAATTAGGATTGACTGAACCTCTTCCCAAAGGAGTTTCTCAACACTCTCAATATACCTATGGGTCGCCATAGGGATGCGATCCTTAAAGAGGGAGGCTGCCTCATGGGCATGTGCTTGAGAATGCATTAATCGACCCTTATGGCCTTGTTTCCTTCCCCTCCATTTACCATTCTCACAGTACCCCATAGTGCCCGATCCCATCCCTGTTTCCACCTTCAAGGATCGCTTTAGAGCCATTCTGGGAGGGTACACAGGAATTCGACCACCAATATATTGAGAAACAAGAGAAAGGTTGTATTTGAGCACTTCCCCACACAACTTACCTTCCACACTAGCAGAAAAAATAGAAATTTCACCAAGATGGTGAGCAGAAAAGTTGCGAGAAGCACGCTGATATAGATTTGAGGGCTTCAAACTTTCCATATTCGATTTGTACTTTCCCTCCTCTTATTGAAACTGACCATCACCCCTCATCATACCATTCACACACCTTAACCTCATGCCTCGACTTATTTCAAAATCTAGATTCTGGTGCGTAATCGATATTCGACCCTTTTCACTCTTATTCCTGTACCTTCCGATATCAGCTTCCGTAATATGGCCTATACTATCCATTATGATATTCATAAATGGATTTGGTGGGTAGTCATCCCAACGCGGATCTCCTCCTGCCTCCTATCACCATCACGGGATTCCTGCTCACAACCATCCATTTGTCGATTAAGTTCGATATCCAGAACAACTAAGTGGCAACATTGGGCGACCCATCTCTCATTTTTAAGCTCATCCAATGTGCTCGACATGTGGGACCTGCTCCCATCCGCACCGACGTTGGAAAGGATATCAACCACCTTGTTGGCGTCTCATCTGATGTGGCTGAAGGAGGCCATGTTGTGAGAGGAAATGAGGGTCCTTGGGGAATCCCGTCGACCCGAGAGTCTCCAACTAGACAATGTTCATTCCGTGGACTACCCATTTTCCATATTTTTTGTCATATGGATTATGATGTTGGATTCCCCTTCTGCGATGACTAGAAGACATCCTTTATCCACTGTGAGCTTGAACACATGGAATAATCCTTCCATTTCTACCAAATTATTCATATCGTAACCTATGTATCTAGAAAAAACTTTCATTATAGCTCCGTCCTCATTCTTTCAAACACCCCCATATCCAGCAGCACCTGGATTCCCCTTTGTTTCCCCATCAAATTTGATTTTAAACGAATGAGGCGGTGGGGGAGACCAGGAGTTCGGGCTAGATGGTTTGCGAAATTTAACCCTTTGTTTAATCCCCTCCAAGTCCTTTCTTCCCAGTTCCCAGCTTGCCATTATGGGGGTTTTTTCCTATGAGAATTCCTTATCTTTCTCGTCCTACTTCCTACTCCTAATGGTCTCAAGGAGATTCTTGGGCCAGTCTCCACCACACCTCTTCCTTATTGAATTTATTATCTCAGAAGATACGATTGTTTCTTTCCTTCCAAGCATTCCACATGACCATCCCGGGAAACATCATCCACAGGGTTCTTAAGATGGGATTTTTAAACGCTTTAAGATTCTAGTCTTACAGAGATTGTCTCGGTTGGCCTATAGCTCGATTGCTCCTATTGAAGTTCATAGCTCCTCTATCCCACAGGGAGGTGATATAGGGGCAAGTGTCTAACATATGCTCCATTGTTTCTTCATTTTTGAAGCATAAAACACATCGGGAGGGCCCATGCATGCCTCGCTGCTGTAAATTCTCTCAAGTTAGGATCCTCTCTTTAACTACCAATGAACAAAATATGGCCACTTTAGGATACATATTTGTATCCCATATTTTCTTCCAAATGTATTCACCCACCTCCTCACTATTAGTGTGAATGTCATAGTCTTCTTTGATGCTAAAAGTCCCTCTCTGTTTATACCCCAACCTCAATTTTTCTGGTCCCATCTTGGTACGGATGAATATTGCTTAGAGAGTGGCCTGGAAAGAAAGAAGATCGTTTGCATTGGCAAAGCCATCCATTCTAGCTGGTACATGCCACTATCTACAATCTTCCCTTAGGGGTTCCTCCCAGTAATGACTCACTTTGAATTTCCCTTCTTCCATCCCTCTGGCCTTGAGATTTTTCCATCGAGGTTCATCTCCCAGTTCGGGCATCTGATTCCATGAGTCATCTTAGAAATTGGATAACTCCCCATTACCAATTTCCAAAAATCTATGCTCCTGGACCAGCTTTCATCCTGCTTGGGCCTTCATCCAAATATGGGAGTCCATTCTTTCCTCATTATATCGATGTAGGTGGTTGCTTGTTCTATCCCTGGTGTATTTCATATGCCACAATCTTGCCTAGGGTTCCCTCTTGTAATTACACTAATGCCACCAGATTTTAGATACTTGAATTTCTCTTAGAACTTTAGGGTCCTTGAGACCCAAACCCCCCTCTCTTTGGGGCAACATATTTTATCCCAAGCGACTAGGGAAAATTTGGATTTCTCACTCCTTCTTCCCCATAGGAAATTTCACTGGATACTTCTTATCTCTTTCAAAACCGACTTTGGTGTTGATAGGATAGAGAAAAGGTAAACCAACATAGCTGGAAGAGCAACTTTGACCAGGATAAGCTATGCTGGGAAAGTTTAGAGGTTGAAGAACCCAGTTTGATAACATTCTTTTAAGTCTATCTAAAAGGTCTTGCGAGGAAACCTTTTGAATGGTGCCCTCCTCTAATGGGGCCCCCAAATATTTTGAGGGAAGAGAGCCTCCGGAGAATCCCAAAATTGAACAATATTCCTTTGCACCAGGGGAGAGGTATTAAAGAAGAAGACCTGAGATTTCTCAGCATTAACTTCCAACCCTGAGGATTCTACGAAAATCCTTAGGCTCCTCTTGAAATATTGGGCCTCTTGGACCGAAGGGTTCCCCATCAACATGGTGTCATCCATGAATAGCTGGTGAGTATTTTTATCCATTCCCTCATGGATATTTAGCCCACGGATCTCTCCCCTTGTGGATTGTTCTTGGAGTATCTTACTCAACCCCTCCACAATTAAAATGAATAAAAAAGGGGAGAGAGGATCTCCCTGTCTAATTCCCCTTGAGGGGTTAAATAGCCTCTTCGGATAACCATTCAACAAAATAGAGAAAAAAGGAGTTGACACCAAGTTCATACTCCATTCCACCCACTCTCTACCAAAGCCGAAAGCTTTCAAAATATTGTTCATATATTACCAACTTAATTTATCATAAGCTTTCACGATATCCAATTTTATCAACATACCTGGACTTCTAGCCATCTTCAAAGAGTGGATAGTTTCTTGAACCAAAATAATCCCATTCAAAATCTTCCTCCCTTCCACAAAACCCGATTGTTCTGGGCTAATCAACTTTGGGAGGAGAGACTTTAATCTATTAGCTATCACTTTAGTTATGATTTTGTAAATGGCATAGCAGAGGGAAATCAGTCTGAAATCACCAGGAGTATCAATTCTCTCCCCTTTCAGGATCAGGGTTATGAAAGTGGCATTAAATTATTTTAAGACCCCACGATGCCTCCTTGATTCTTATAATGTTTCTAGGACTTCTTATTTAATCAGATCCCAAAATAAGTGGAAAAATTTGGTGAAACCATCCGGCCCTGGTGCTTTCCCCAAGGCCATCTACTGGATAGCTTCCTCCACCTCCTGCATTGATATAGGTTTAGCCAGCATCTCATTATGCTCATTGGTGATAATCCTATAGATGGGCCTGGTGATCCTTTCTATAGCATGGATCATATCCCTTCTATCCTCCAGCATTATCCCTTCGAAGTGATGCACCAATTCTTCCTCAATTGCTCCTCGAGAGTCAACTTGATTTCCATCTGCCTTCTTGAGTTTGTGAATTTTTTCTCTATGCATGTTACTCACTAAGAAATTATGAAAGAAATTAGTGTTCTTCTGTCCTTCCTACAGCCATTGATTCCTAGATTTCTGTTTCCAGAATATTTCCTCGTTTTTTTCCCTGCCTTCTAATTGATTTAGTAGATCTTTCTCCTTTGGTTTGAGTTCCTTTTCCCACCCTTCCTTCGTTCCTCTCTGGTGGGTGTGCTCAATTTCCTCCATCGGCCTTCTCTTATCTTGGAATATGTTCCCAAAGTCTTCCCTATTCCACGTGCGAATATTGTTTTTGAGTGCCTTAATTTTTTGTTGGAATTGATACATCCCAGTTCCGTTGGGGGGAACCAATTCTTGCATCCACTGACCAACCAAATCCTTGAAGTCCTTCTATTCTATCCAAAATTGTTCAAACATAAAAGGTTTGCTCAGGAAGGCATTCTACCAATCCCAATTGATGTTGATTGGCTAATGGTCTGACCCTACTCCCGAAAGGATGCTAGTACTAATTTCCCCGATACCTCTCGCAATGTCCTCCGAGACCATAAACGTCAATTCTCGAAGGTACAAGATGTTCTCCTCTAGGATTTTTGTTCCATGTGTACCACCCATATCCCGTTACAAGGTCAATGAGAGGACCATGGGATAGAATATTCCTGGATGCTTCTTGGAATCTATCCAGTACCCGCCTTCCTCCCTCCTTCTCCCCCAGGGATGTGATCAGATTGAAATCACCTCCAACAACCTATGATCCTTTACCAGCTTGATCCTTTATCCATTCTAGGAACTTCAAAAAATATTTCTTATAGGGAAAAGCACTTGGGCCATAGACATTAACCAGGGTTCCTTTAGCCCTTGAATCTAGGAAATGAAATTTGGTTATCAAGGAGAACTAGTTGGCACTCCATTTTGACAAACATATGGACTTGAGATGCCATAAAACAGCTAAACCCCCATCCATTATTTTCGCATCAATCGCCATAACCCTACTACCTATCCAAATCTGTTGTCCTGCCCTCTCCATTGCTTTTGAGCTACATTTCGTTTCTTGTAAAAGAAGAACATATGGTTTTTCCTCCTTTACCTTCCTAGCTAAGGTATTTATTTTCCACGGGTGGTTGCATTCCCAAATGTTCCAGTATACGATCTTCATTTATTAACCTTTTATAACTTTAGAGAATTCAGCCATTATCGTCGGATACTGGCCTGATTCTATTAACTTAACTTTGACCTCCGCTATTCTTTGCTTGTTCGTATTTCATCCTCTTTTCAGGTCTTCCTCAAGAGATTTTATTTTCCTTCCTTTCTATGGATTGTATGCTATCCCCATTTTCTGGTGAGCTCTAGTTTTGATGATAACCTCTTGCATAAATTCTAGTTTTCTTCTAGACACGTACACCTTAACTTTCTTATCACATTCCTTCTCAATTTTGTCCAGATCCAGCTCACCCAAATCCATCTCCTCCCCTCTGTTTTCCTTCATAGCCTTGACCTGGTCTTCCTTTTCCTCCTCATAAATTACTTCCTTTCCCCTACTAACTATTTGCTTCTCTAGATCCTTTTCCTTGTTCCTCTCTTCCTCACCATCCTGACCTTTCCCTTCCAAGATTTGAAAGGGGTTGTTACTAATTACCATATTTCTTTGATTTTCTCTCGCAATCTTCTGTTTCCCCCCTACCTTGTTCCTCTTCCTTCTTTTGACTTGCGTGAATCCTTCCCCATCTTTCTCTTCTTCTTGAGATCGCTTAGAGAGGGGTGGGATTTTGGCTAACTGTGGGAAGTTCCTCCCAAAATGGACGTATTCATGTCACTTTCTGCATCTAAATGAGAGATGCTCATAGTCAAGCGCTTGAACCCACTCCTCGTCATCTCAGTTTAGACTTATTACTTCTGAAAAATATTTAGACAGATCCATATAAACACAGATGTGGGCACAAGTTGTGTACCTCTGTTGTTTGGTTTGTTCTGCAACCTTCACAAATTCCTTAATCACGTTGCTGACATCCCTCAAGATTTCAGGATCCCAATATTCACATGGAAGGGAAAACAACTAGATCCATTTTGGAGCCACCATCAGGTCCATAGTCTTTAAGTTAAATACCTCTTTCCATGGTCTCAGATACAAACCAACCAAGAAGAAAAAGTACGCCCCTCCGAACCCTGCCATGATCTTCTTGATTGAAGAAAATGATGGTGAAGAACCACTTTGACCCCAAGTGGAGGTCATATTTTCCTTTAGGGTTCTAGTTTCTCTTGATCCAACGGACTAGATCTCTCTCTCGTGGCCAAACTCCCACAAATTTTCCAATGAGGGATTTTTCCTTCCACAGATCAACCTTCTCCTTAATCTTATCATATATGATCTGGATGGTCAGGATAGTCTGAGTTTTCAGGAGACAACCTCCCGATCCCATTCTCCTCATGTTTCCCTTCCCTGCTCCACTACCATCCTCATTCTCGCTACCTCCTTCTTTCTCGTCGGGATTCTGGCCCCTGAGATCCATTGTCTCCATGTGCCCTTATGGGGGATTGGCATCCCCACCCTAAGTTGCAGCCTCAGCTACTCCTGCAAAGCTGTCATCTCGCAACGCCTCCAGACCTACCTTCACTCCGTTCACTTCCAAACACAATTTTATAAACAATTAATATAGTGTACTATTCCTAGTTGTATCTAATAGTTAATATAATAGCTTAATTTGACTGTTGCATAAGTTGCACATTACCATGCGACTAAGTATAGTTATCACATGAATTTAGAAGAATTTGTTAGGAGTTCGAAGGAGTTTATTTGGATTCTACTGTCACACAAACTCCACATTACTTCAACTCTTAGCTATAAAATGCAGTTTGACTAAACCTTGTGCACATTAGCTTTACTAAACCTTGTGCACATTAGCTCAACTTCCCTATGCTAGATGGAGTTCCACTGTACAATGGACTACACATTACCATGCTATAAAGTCTCTTATCACATGAGCTATTTTTTATTGTTTATTTATTTTTTTCCAACTACCGCAAAGTACATTTATCACATGAATTATTTTCAATTTTTTATAATTGTTAATTATGAATTTTAAACAACCCCATAGAATAAATATGGATAGTCATTCTCGTCCATAGATGAAAAACATATAGTAATCCACCCAAATTTCTATGATATAATGCCAAATATTATATTATATTTAAAACATTATTAATAGTTTTGATTTAACTAATCTAATAAAATTATGATAATAAAATAAAAATGTTTTAACTCATTTTAATAGAGGTATAATAATATTAAAAAAATGGTTTATAACAAAAAAAATACCCATAAAACTTAAATGTTAAAATTATCTTAGTATGTTTTTTTTAATATTATCTTAAAATGATATATATATATATATATATATAT
>LPNX011049227.1:763162-904089 GCA_001517045.1 Pseudotsuga menziesii
TTATTTTTTTTTAATTTGAAATTGTTTTAATTCAATACAAAGGGGTTAACTCTTATAAAAACAAAAAAATATAATGTAACATTTGGACTATTTTTATTAATATTTATAATAATTAATGAAACAACAAAAATCATATTATGAATATTAAAATAAGCTAAATATTTTGGAAAGAATAATATATATTAAATTTTATTAACTATTTTACAATAAATAAATAAACATAATTAATATAATAAATATTAAAAAATTTAAAGTTAGAATATCTAAATGTACATAAAATTTTGAAATTTTTAAAGTTCTAATGTTGAATTCCACATAAAAGCTTAAAATTTTTAAAGTTGAAATTTTGAATTCTACATAAAGCTTTGAATTGAAATGGGTCATCTATATTTATATATTATAAACCAAAATACTTGAATTAGATTACAGCTCTTAAATTGATATGTGGGATTGAAGTTATAAATATGACTCGATCTTGATGTTTTATATCTATCGATTATTCAAGTAAAATAATATTTTGTATATATACAAAATATGCAGTTGAAAAAGTTGTTTTACAATTAATAAAATTGTATTTAGGTTTAAAATGATATAGTAGAATTTAGATTTACCCATTCAGTTAAAGAAAAGTAATTAGAAGTGATAACAATTGATTGATCAAATATAATCAAAACTAAACTAAATTTATGAAATCCACAATACTTCACACAAATAAATTGTGTTAAAATTTGATACATAAACTTTAATTTTCCCCATTTTATTTTTTTGTGAGAATGAAAGATTTTTTGTGAGAATGAAAGTAAAAATAATCCTCAATCACATTAACCAATTCCACTAAAACATTTAAAATAAAAAACTGAATCTAACTTCAAATATAAAATTTAAATTTTAAAATAGATTAAAACTTATGAAATTTGCATTCGAAAAGTTATAATTCATTTTAAAATCATTTAAATCGGTCAAATTCTTAAATTGAACAAACCACAACTTTATTCACTAATTAATTTGTTCTATTTTAGAAAATGAATGAGTAAGGAAATATGATGGAACACATAATGGGCATATTGATTGTATGGACAATTGAATCTTTTGAACAACTATTTTCTGTTCTAGAGGTTCACCATAGGTTTGAAATTGGGTCATAATGCCCGAAACCCTAGTCATAAACTAATCTATAGTTTCTGATTCCTTCATTTTCAAACATTTTGAAACTGCAGTCATACGGTTTGCAATCTTACCTTTTTTACTCGGTATGTTCCTTTGTAGGCAGATGTGAGCCAATTCCAAGCTTGATGTGCACTGGTAGCTCCTGAGATCCGTGGGAAAATTGACTCCTCGATGCAACTTTGGATCAACCATTTGGCTGTGAGATCTCGATCTCGACGAGCTTCTACGACATTCTTCTGGGCATTACTCATAGTGGCTAGAATAGTCGCATCAGGTTTTGTGAACTCAGTTTCCACCATATCCCAACATTTGTTGAGCTAGAGAAACGTCTTCATCTTTATAGACCAAAACTCATAGTTTTCCCCGGTTAGTACAAGTCTAGAAATATGCTTTATTATGATGGTATTGGTAGTAGCCATGTTGGTAAGACTAACTAGAGATCTCCCTTCTCTCCTTTTTTTTAAACTGTTAAAACTAGGCACCGCTCCTTATACATAGGCAAAAGGCATGGGGGCGCGTAACACCAAAAATTGATGAAGTGTCGAAAGTTCACCGTGCTTTCGTTGAGTGAACAATGCAGTGGTACCATGCTTTGTCTCTACAGAAAGGGCAATGTCATCATGCTTTCACTGTGTGAAAGGTGCAATGGCCTTTGAGGTACCCCAGTTCCCGATAGGGTAGAGTGCGAAGGCGCTCCAAGAGAGGAAAAAAAAAGATGCGCCCAATTTCTCCACGCTGAATTGTTCCACCATCTTGTTCTTCTTGTCTTTAATCAATATAGTTATCTATAGTTATATCTAATAGTTAAACCAATAATTATCCAATATAACAGTGATTAGAGTTTAAGTTAAGCTAATAACTTTGTAAAATCATTATCCAATTAAGCTAATAGTTAATTTAAAAGTTAATATATCAATGATTGCTCTTCAAGTAAAAGTTATGATTGGACTTAAACTTAATCTAATGGTTGTATCCTCAATGGATTTAAGCTCAAACTTATATCTAATAATTGAATAGTTGTATCTAATAATAGAATAGTTGAAATTGAAGTTTAATTTCTCCAACTATCATGAAGTGTACTTATCACATGTTAATTAAGCTATATTTTATTCTTTCGAAATTGCTCATTATGAATTTTGGATGATGCCCATAGAATCAATTTGGACATTACACTTGTTTTAATATTTATGGGGGAGATCTTGTAACGTTACGTAACATTATGTAACATTACGTATGAAACGTTACGTAACGTTATTTTTATTACTAAAAAATAATTTTTTTAATTATAGGCCAAAATAAATGTCCGCCAGAAAAAAAACCTAATATGGGGGAGATGTTGTAAACTTCCTAACTAACAAAACAATAAAAAAGTAAAAATTTAATTATCGGTAAAAAAATATGGGTGAGGAAAAAAACACAATATGGGGGAGATGTTGTAATGTTTTACTTAACAAAATAATAAAAAATGTTGGCCTTGCACATGGTTTATGTTTTTAAAACCATGTGCAAGGCCTCCTAAACAACCCATCGTTTTATTGTACATGGTTTAAGAGGGCCTTGCAAATGGTTTTAAGACCATGTGCAAGGCCTCCTAAAGAGGGCCTTGCATATGGTTTTAAAACCATGTATGGGGAAATGTTGTAATGTTAGTTCATAACAAAATAAAAAATAATAATAAATATTATATGTAGGCCATAAACAATATTAAATATTATATGTGGACCTTAAATAAAAAGATGTGTCTTTTGGTTTGAATCAAATCAATGGATACCTACGAAGAGATTTGATCCCTCTCGGCGTTTGATAGAGCCTAGGATTTGGATCCACGCTGGTTTAGTAATAAAAATAGCGTTACGTAAAGTTACATAACGTTACATAACATTACATAATGTTACGTAACGTTACAAGATCTCCCCCATATTGGGTTGTAGAGCGCTCTCCGCATTCGACTCTATAACTATTAGCTTAACTTCAACTCTAATCACTTAAGGCTTAGTCCAATTGCATTTGGCATCTAGGAGTCTAGCTAATGTGCAGTCATGTAAGAGTCGAACTCCTAATAAAATTGTTCGAACTCCTAATAAACTCCTCCTAACTACTAATAAACTCTTGCATCAGGTTACATCAATAGGCATAATATATTAGAATTTTGGGGTGGACTACCATCTATGCATTTTCATCTAGAGACGAGAATGAGACAAGTGTAATGTCCAAATTGATTCTATGGACATCATCCAAAATTCATAATTAGCAATTTCGAAAACATAAACATAATTAATATAATAGATATTAAAAAATTTAAAGTTATAATATCTAAATGTACATAAACTTTTAAAATTTTTAAAGTTCTAATGTTGAATTCCACATAAAAACTTAAAAATTTTAAAGTTGAAATTTTGAATTCTACATAAAGCTTTGAATTGAAATGGGTCATCTATATTTATAAATTATAAACAAAAATACTTGAATTTGATTACAGCTCTTAAATTGATATGTGGGATTGAAGTTATAAATATGACTCAATCTTGATGTTTTATATCTATCGGTTATTCAAGTAAAATAATATTTTGTATATATACAAAATATGCAGTTGAAAAAGTTGTTTTACAATTAATAAAATTGTATTTAGGTCTAAAATGATATAGTAGAATTTAGATTTACCCGTTTAGTTAAAGAAAAGTAATTAGAAGTGATAACAATTGATTGATCAAATATAATCAAAACTAAACTACAATTTTATGAAATCCACAGTACTTCACACAAATAAATTGTGTTAAAATTTGATTCATAAACTTTATTTTTCCCAATTTTATTTTTTGTGAAAATGAAAGTAAAAATAATCTTCAATCACATTAACCAATTCCACTAAAACATTTAAAATAAAAAACTGAATCTAACTTCAAATATAAAATTTTAATTTTAAAATAGATTAAAACTTATGAAATTTGTATTAGAAAAGTTATAATTCATTTTAAAATCATTTAAATCACTCAAATTTTTAAATTGAACAAACCACAACTTTATTCACTAATTAATTTGTTCTATTTTAGAAAATGAATGAGTAAGGAAATATGATGGAACACATAATGGGCATATTTATTCCATGGGCAATTGAATCTTTTGAACAACTATTTTTTGTTCTAGAGGTTCACCATAGGTTTGAAATTGGGTCATAATGCCCGAAACCCTAGTCATAAACTGATCTATAGTTTCTGATTCCTTCATTTTCAAACATTTTGAAACTGCAGTCATACGGTTTGCAATCTTACCTTTTTTACTCGGTATGTTCCTTTGTAGGTAGATGTGAGTCGATTCCAAGCTTGATGTGCGCTGGTAGCTCCTGAGATCCGTGGGAAAATTGACTCCTCGATGCAACTTTGGATCAACCATTTGGCTGTGAGATCTCGATCTCGACGAGCTTCTATGACATTCTTCTGGGCATTACTCATAGCGGCCAGAGTAGTCGCATCAGGTTCTGTGAACTCAATTTCCACCATATCCCAACATTTGTTGAGCTAGAGAAACGTCTTCATCTTTATAGACCAAAACTCATAGTTTTCCCCGGTTAGTACAAGTCTAGAAATATGCTTTATTATGATGGTATTGGTAGTAGCCATGCTGGTAAGACTAACTAGAGATCTCCCTTCTCTAGTTTTTTTTAAACTGTTAAAACTAGGCACCGCTCCTTATACATAGGCAAAAGGCATGGGGGCGTGTAGCACCAAAAATTGATTGAGTGTCGAAAGTTCACCGTGCTTTCGTTGAGTGAACAATGCAGTGGTACCATGCTTTGTCTCTATAGAAAGGGCAGTGTCATCGTGCTTTCACTGTGTGAAATGTGCAATGGCCTTTGAGGTACCCCAGTTCCCGATAGGGTAGAGTGCGAAGGCGCTCCAAGAGAGGAAAAAAAAGATGCACCCAATTTCTCCACGCTGATTTGTTCCACCATCTTGTTCTTCTTGTCTTTAATCAATATAGTTATCTATAGTTATATCTAATAGTTAAACCAATAATTATCCAATATAACAGTGATTAGAGTTTAAGTTAAGCTAATAACTTTGTAAAATCATTGTCCAGTTAAGCTAATAGTTAATTTAAAAGTTAATATATCAATGATTGCTCTTCAAGTAAAAGTTATGATTGGGCTTAAACTTAATCTAATGGTTGTATCATCAATGGAGTTAAGCTCAAACTTAGATCTAATAATTGAATAGTTGTATGTAATAATAGAATAGTTGAAATTGAAGTTTAATTTCTCCAACTATCATGAAGTGTACTTATCAGATGTTAATTAAGCTATATTTTATTTTTTCGAAATTGCTAATTATGAATTTTGGATGATGCCGATAGAATCAATTTGGACATTACACTTGTTTTAATATTTATGGGGGAGATCTTGTAACCTTACATAAGGTTATTTTTATTACTAAAAAATAATTTTTTTAATTATAGGCCAAAATAAATGTCGTCCAAAAAAGAAACCTAATATGGGGGAGATGTTGTAATCTTCCTACCTAACAAAACAATAAAAAAGTAAAAATTTAATTATTGGTAAGAAAAATATGGGTGAGAAAAAAAACACAATATGGGGGAGATGTTGTAATGTTTTACTTAACAAAATAATAAAAAATGTTGGCCTTGCACATGGTTTTAAAATCATAAACCATGTGCATAAAACTATGGTTTTAAAACCATGCACATGGTTTTAAACCATGGTTTTAAAACCATGCACATGGTTTATGGTTTTAAAACCATGTGCAAGGCCTCCTAAACAACCCATTGTTTTATTGTACATGGTTTAAAAGGGTCTTGCAAATGGTTTTAAGACCATGTGCAAGGCATCCTAAGGAGGGCCTTGCATATGGTTTTAAAACCATGTATGGGGAAATGTTGTAATGTTAGTTCATAACAAAATAAAAAATAATAAAAAATATTATATGTGGGCCATAAATAATATTAAATATTATATGTGGACCTTAAATAAAAACATGTGTCTTTTGGTTTGAATCAAATCAATGGATACCTAGGAAGAGATTTGATCCCTCTCGGCGCTTGATAGAGCCTAGGATTTGGATCTACGCTGGTTTAGTAATAAAAATAACTTTAGGTAACGTTATATAATCTCCCCATACTGGGCTTGGCGCAAATATTTTACATTTTTAATTATTATAATTAAATAACCAATTAGTTATCACATAAATTGAAAAAATTCATGAATTGTGAGTAAATTAAAGTCCATCAATTACAATAATAATTCTTAATTGAATGAATTCCAAATAAATTCAGTAACGTTGTTCACAAATGGATTCCATTAATAATAATGCTAAGTTTTCTATTAATGGACTACGCCAAGTTGGTTCATTGTTTAACTACGTCAACGTCAAAATGGTATATCATAGCCCATGAAATGGAACTTTGATCAGCTTTAATTAGAAAAACAATAGAAAGGAGGAAGTGTAGAGCACAAAAGCTCGTACACACATAGATAGGAGGAGGGAATACTCAACTCAATTGTATTAATCAATAACACTTATAAATAACACTTATATATAGGATAATAATCAACTAAGTAAAATCCTAAATATAGATCATATCCTACAACTTAGGAGGAGCTGTTCAACTAATCTAGATATAGAAAACCTAAACAGAATGCATTTCGACATTATCTTAGATAATAATACAAATAAACTCTTAATAACTTTTATTTCTTAACACTCCAAACTTTGTACTCTAAAATCCTCCACTTCATCTTGACCTTTGTTGCTCCAAGATGGTACTTGTTGGTCTTTTGCGTTTCTTGTTCGTGGAATGGTGCACCATTACCTTATAGTAATGTGTGATTTCTTCAGGTCTCCAATATATCAGAATGCCATGTAATTCTTCAGATATTTCCAGTGTTGCTTCCCATTCTATTTCAAGGTCATCATTTATTGATTCTGGATTTTTATTGTCTATTTCTGCAAATTTTCTGCAGGCTTCATAAAAATATGGCGTTTCAAGCCATTCTTCAAGGAATTTCAGTTATGCATCAAAATCAATTTGATTTGTTTCAACTGTTGCAACTCCAGCTAAGAATTATTTATCATCATGACCTCCAGTTGAATTAAAATTTGATCTTCTCTAGTTAGGTATTCCTCATCATATTGAGGCTCAATTTCACATTTTTCAGAAGACATATTGATATTTTTTGCAGGCAGCTGGCAAACCAGTAGCCACACTGTCAGCTCTTTTCTCCAACACAGCGGCTCCTTCGCACCAATCTCTTGGTATTCACAGCAGTGACTTTCTTTAATTTACTGTGACTCCTTCAGCGATGTAGGGCAACGTTCTCTCCTTTCTCTGCAGCAAATCCACACGTCTTATCTTCAGCATCAGCTTCTTTCGGCAGCGCTTGCTCCTCCTCTCTGAAAAAATAATGACAAACAACTCGATGCTCTTTGATCCTTGTTGAAGGGCGCTGCCAACGCACAAACTTCTTCTGGTGGAGGCCCCGCTGGCGCACTGGTGGATATGGGAGAGGCGCCGTAGGCACTCTGTCTACTCACAGAAACAATGCTGGTTAAAAAAACAAACAAACAAAAAAATCTAACTCGCTAAAAAAAAGTTTACCCACAGCATGCAATCTTCAACCGTCTGGTGGTGGCAGCGTTTTCAGGCAGCTTTCCTTCCAGCGATTTGATGTCAACGATCAGGCAGTGAACTGCAATGAATTTGCAATGTATTGATGGTGAGCAGCGATCTTCACAGGAGCGGCTTCACGGTATGGCGATCTGAACTTTGAGATTTCATCAAACCTCCTTCCAGTTCCTTCGGATTGGACACACATAGATTTGGTGAAGTCCACTGAGACAACGATTTTAATTTGCACTAATTCTCTGAGGTGACTCTTCCCTCATACACAGAAATGGCTCCTCTTATGGAAAACACGTCACATCTTTCTGCAATTTGGTGATCGTCGATTTGCATCCCACTGTGATAGTTGAACAGGATTGGTGCGATTTCAACGTGCACAAACCAATCCTTTCCACGATATTTCTTTCACCAACAATCTCAAAATTGTTGGCTTTCTGCAAGTTAGTGGCCGGAAATTCTCTCTGTGTTTCCTTTCTTTCACTGGGATTGCACCACACAAATCCTTCCTTCTTTACACAGCAGAATTATGTAAACAATAGAGATAAGAGTGGCACAGGTTTCTCGCTATCTCACAAGTATGTTATATATAGGACTGGCAGCGATCAACAGGTTCTTACTGAGCGATAAGCAATCTTTTCTGTCTTGAACAGGCCTCTTTCACACGGGTCTTTCGCACATGAACAGCGAGCATGCTCACTCTAATTCACAGGCAGCAATATCAGCTGTGATTACATGTAGCAGCGATATGAATACTCTTTAGCAGCTCCTCCTCAACGATCTCTGGCTCTCTCCAGCGATTTGGGCAGCGATCCTTCCTCCACGCAGGCAGACCACCAGGCTCTCTCAACAGGCCACGAAAGCGCTCTTCTCATAGTAGCCACAGAGATCTATTACAGCGGGCCACAAGGGCTTCTCAACAGGCCACCAACACGGCTCTCAACAGGCCACCAAAACGGCTCTCACACAACACCCATATCCTTGGCTCTGATACCAAATTAGAAAACCGATAGGAGAAAGTGCATAGCAAAAAGGCTCGCACACACATTCGGGAGGAGGAACACTAACTCAACTCAACTCAATTGTATTAATCAATAACACTTACATATGCAGGACAATAATCAACTAAATAGGATCCTAAATATCTAGGAGCTGTTCAAATAACTAATTTAGATATAAAAAATCTAAAAAAAATGCATTTCTACAATATCTTCTAACAACTTTAGCTTCTAAACATTGGAGAAAACTAATTTTCTATAGAAACTAACCTCTTATTAATAAAACACATTGTTCATGATAAACATAAGGCTAACCATGGCATAGAATATTTATAAACCATTATGCATCATTAATTGAATGACAGGGAAACTATACTATCCATGTGATTCCCATGACACTTGGTTAGTTGAGGGTAATGCTTTGAGGTATTCATGTTCCAAATCTTTGAACAAATTTCTAACGTCCTAGTGAGTTTTGGATACATTTCTAACATTATGCTAAGTTCTATCTACGTTCTTGTTGGCCACTCAAATTTTGGTGCACACCATTTTGATTTAGATTAGGTCGGTGTAGGCACCAACAATTTATTTCTCCTATTCCCCAATTTTGACTACTTAATCACCGAGTTAATTCTAAGTAGAAGTGTCATCTTAGAAACCTTCATTTGACTAGAATTGGGAATGTTATTAAGGTTAAAAAAGGAGGATGAGTTAAAGTGATCTATATTAGGATGTGAAGAATCCAATGCTTTCTTATTTAGTTTTTGAAACAAAAAATTCACTTTGGTAAGGATCTAGTCTAGCATTTGGACCAATAATAGAGAGTCTCATTGTGGTGAATTTTCTCTTATTGTATTTAATTATTTATAGACAGTATTAAATTATTACATATATATTATGATTTAGCAAATTACCAAATTAATAGTTTTTGAAAGAGTAAATAATTTTCAGGTGGGTGGACAAAGTTGCCTATCGAAATCATTGTAATGGGAATGCATGCTTGTTGAAAATTATAGAAACATTTAGGTTCTCTAGAAACATACAATTTGTTCCTATTTTATTTACTTCATCCCTTGTCGAACCTACATGCATGCCCATGTTTCCATCTACGTTGACTTTAATCTATGCTAAACAAGTTTAGTGCACTTTTAAAGCCTACATGAATCCTCTGTTTAAAAACAATTTGGAGAAGCCATGTGTTTAAAAACAATTTGGAGAAGCCATGATAGGAATCAAAGGAAAGAAAACATGCAACAAGAAAACAACAAGGATTAAGACTGGAAATATTTGAATTTGGATGGATGGATAATCATCAATGACAACAAGAAAGTGGGAATTAAAGGAAATCATATTACCTCGTTTCATGATAGGTAAAACCTTTAATTGCAAAACTTTGAGGACAAAGATTTCTGAAGGACCGGTACTATGATATGGTCCAAAGGGTGGGGGTAAATGTATATGCAATACCATCAACCTAATAAAGGAGTCATGTTTGCAATGACTTAGAATATGTATATATAAAAGTTAATAGAATCATTATAAGGAACATGATATTTTGGATATGTGAATGTTTTGGCATTAAAGGAAATTCAGGGTAAAAAATGGGCCTTATATAAGAAAGCGAGCCATCATATAAGAAACCGATCTAACCATAATTTCTTGACGAGTTGGAATTCAAGAACCAATAGAATTTCCATAAAACGAGTCAACCATAATGGTTGACTTGACATATTTGTCATTGAAAAAACTACTTTTGTGTTTGTATCTTCAACCTATATCCTTGTGTTTTTACTCAAATTCCGAGTGAGAGCACTTGTTGGACGCAGGATTTTTGACTTTGCTACCCCAAAAAATAAGACATACATGAAAAAACATGATGATGATGCCCTCATCATGTTTTGTTGGGTATTTCTTGTTTTTGGGGTAGTGGGGTCTGTCAAAAGTGTGTAATGTGGGTACTCGTTGGATGCAAATCCAACAAGCACTCTCACTCGAAATTTGAGTAAAAACATAGGGAGATATGTTAAAAATAAGAACATAAAAGATAGTTTTTTTCTTTCTTCCTCCAGATTTAATAAATATTATTTTATTGTTTTGACTATTATTTTATTATTTTCCTTAGGAGGCCCGTTTCAAACCCCAAATTTCCTCTGATGAGTATTTGGGGGAGGTTGTCTCATTTTTTAAGGATATATTGTGTAATCCATCTCTTTCATGTATTTTAAAGTTGTGCTTCATGGTGACATTTAGTATACATTCTATGCACCCTAGTTAAAAATTTGCTATCATAAGAATTTGTTAAGTAACGATGAACCTTCTTAAACTCAAGTATGATTTTTAGGGGATGAAATCTAACATTCCCAGAACCGAAAAATGAATATTTATTATTTATTTCAGAAAACATTATGTTAAATTTATTGTAAAGTTTATGACCAAGTGGGTGAAGGATGACTGTAATTGAAGAATTATTTATTTTAATAATTAAATAAAGGAGACACCCATCTAGGGGAGACTGTTAAATGAGTGTTCACTTACCCACTAAGAGGAAGGAGTAGCTGTAGAAGTCTGGTTGACAAGTGCCAGCACTAGCATTTCACTTTCTAGTTGTTGCAAGAGCATAATCCCTAAAAAAGTGGTCATGTTCCCTGAGAGGGGGAACTGAGCTGGTGGCTCATTTAATTCCAAAAATGACCCAAAGACCTAGGAAATATTATATAAACTATCAAATTGAGCAATAGGCTCACTACTCAGTTTGATTTCCAAGTGAATGAACCTTGTGACTGTTGCAAACTGAAAAGTCGCCACACAAGGAATTTGATGAGGGGATAGCTAAAGTGATTTGTTGAGTTAATTGTGCTACTAAGTGCTAAGCTACAGAAAGTTTCTTGTGTGGCAGATATCTTCGTCCTAGTGGTCCAGTGAATAGGATTGGGGGTCCTAAGAAAGTAACTTTGGCTGCTTCGGGAGCAGGTTGGGTGGAATAGTCTTTTGTGGGTGTTTGTCCCCTTCTGCATACTATCTAGGTTCAATTCATATTTAATTTTGAATCTGTACTTTTATTTATGCTCAATAATTTTAAATAGAATGCTTGGATAGGTTATGTGTTGGAATTACATTTCTGTCTATTTAAATTAAAAGGTTAAACCCGTGGATTTAGTTATTTATGTAAAGTATGTCGTAGGCTAAATGATGATCCTCTTTCAGCTTCATGTTAGTTTTTCAAGTATCTCTGCAGTATTTCTACCTCAATTTTACATACTACTATAATGTTAGTATTAATGGGATTACTTTCTGTTAGTTTAAGTTTTAAAACAAGAATATAGAGAGATAAACTTAACACTAAAATTTTCTAAGAAATCAAATGTTTAGATCCAAGTTTCCTCCTCAATACCTTTTGTTTTACAATAATATTTCTAGGGTCAAGTCCTATCTCCATAAAACATACTCTAGAACTATTTTAGAATAACTAGAGCTTCAAATAAAAAGTAATAATTGAGCTATTTCTCACAATGGTCCTTTATAAGGGCATCTTAATCCCAGTCTCCCAACTATTAATTATTTAGTAACATCAAGTAGATATTATCGACAAACCGTAGCACTATTTACAAGCTACAGGCCATGTTGGAAGTATTATCTGCAACTTTATGCTTATAGAAGAAATTTACATACAAACTTAGTGCTTAATGTAAATTATTCCCAAAACATTATTATCATCTAAAACAGAGTTTAATTCTTCAAAACAATGGTTCTACTTTGCACTAATAGAAAAAGGCTTCACATCCTAGACTTTGTAATAGAGTGATTATGGAAGATTACCTATGGTCTCATGGCTTACTAATAGTGACATTTACAAATTTAAATGCTCAAAATAGGTGTGAAGGCCCTCATAAGATCTCACTAAAACATATGCAAGAAGTATTTTAAAAACAATAGTCATTCTCAATAGAGGCCTTACGACCCTCTCCCCAAACAACATGCTTTACAGGATAAAAGTTTCATGGTCATTTCAAAATGTATAAACAAAACGACGAAACCCCAAATTGTTTTTATAACTGAATTCGTTTACATCTACACAATCATACTATTAACAACTGGCCTCACGACCCTTTTATTTTTAAAACTGAAATGGCATCAAGGGAGGCCTCACGACCTAATCCTTTTCTTATAAGTTTTCCCAAAAATCTTGCTAACTATCCAATGAAGGAAAGCGACTGTGTAACAATCAAAGTAATATCTAAAACCATAATTACAAGCGCCTCTCGCTATCAAGGTTAGACAGTAATAATTACTATAAACAGTTGTCTCTTTATGAAATAAGATAAAGAATCTTGTGAGCACATTACAGTATTACTTAAACCATGCAGAGTTAAGTACAAACACACAAACCCCTTCCACATCAGTCAAAGTCTTTTGACAGAGACCTTACGGCTCTCATAGAAGCACGACAGTAAGGTCTCACGACCTTATCATGATACATAAAATGTAAATGGTAAAAGAAACAAATATACAAGTTTAAAGCAATAAAATATAAACAATCGTAATATTGGAACAAGAAAACCATATTACTGTAACACCCCAGTTTTGACCCCATTGCATTAATGTATATGATGTAAATATTATATCAAATCATGACAAGGAGCTCGAACCTATGGAAAAGGTGTTGAAGCATCTGCTGAAAATGGTTCTTGGAACAACAACAATATAGATAACATTTATGTAGAACTGAATAATCCAGAGTTACTACAAATAGTTAAGGAGTTAAAAGAGGAACTACAAACTATAAAAATAGATAATGAAAGAATTCTAGAAATGAATAAGATTTTATTAGACAATATGCATTACAAAGGAAAAGATAAGTGAAATGTTTATGAAACTAATTCTGAAACAACGTCTTACCAACTTAAAGGAAAGAAAGAAAAATATTCTGATAGTGAAGATTCTTCAAAGGTTAATGCAAGGTCACATAGGGGAAGGTATACATACATAATTGACATCAGTGAAAGTGATCGTAAACCTAGGAAAATAAGGTATAAACCCTATGAGGAAATTTCTCGGGAATTCAAAAAAATAAAACCTCCCGTGTTTAACAGAGAAGTAGAGAAATGTGAAAAAGCAGAAGCTTAGCTGTCAGGAATGAAGAAATATTTCCATATTTACAACTATTCTGAGTTAAAATTGGTTTCAATGTCAATGAAAGAGTTAAGCAACAAATTTCTAAGTTTGTTAAGATATGTACCTTACATAATAGATGAAAATACTAAAATACTAAATATTTTTAAGCTATCTTCCCACTAGCTTCAAAGATAGCATTGAGTTTGATAACTCGGAGACTCTTAAGGAAGCTATGAGAAAAGATAATTTATGTTATGAACAGACTAAGAAAAGAGAAAGTTTACCTAACTAGAAGAATAAAAAGACAAGTCATTTTGACCAGAAGAGAAGAGGGTTTAAGTCAAATAAGAGTTTTGGGAGTAAATCTCAGAATTTCTCCAAGAATAACTATCAGAGAACTGATTTAAACAATAAAGCACCAAAGGATATTATAGCATCAAGAGGCAGGGATATGCCTAGCAAATTTGTTAAAAATAAAGAACAAAAGGAACCTGTTAAATGTTGGGAATGTGAAGGACCGCATTATTCCAAGTACTATCCGCATAGGAAGAGAAACTTCAACAACTACACATTATCCAAGAAGAGGTAACAATTGGAGATGTGGAACACAAAATGCCTAGAATAAATGCAGATTTGGAGAACCAATAGATGGACCATTAGACTTCCATGGTGGAAGTGTAAAGTATGATACAAAACCAGTTTGTTTCCATCTTGATTGATCCAGGTGCTATTTAAAGTTATATATCTCCTATCGTAGTGGAAAAGTGCAGCTTATCTTTAAAAAAGTTTGAAAAATCCTAGCTAGTCTAGTTAGCTACAGGAACTAAAAGGAAAGTGGTCAATTGTGTTGAAAATTGTAATTTTCTTATGAGTCAGTTTGAAATTCAGGTCAAGTAAATGTGTTACCATTAGGATATTACGATGTCATAATAGGAATGGATTGGATGGAAAAACACCAAGTGATTTTAAACTATTTTCAGAAAACTTTTACTTGTTTAAATAATAAAGGGAAAAGAATTACAATCACAAGAATACCTAGGAAAATATCGGTTAGACAAATCTTAGCTTTATAGATGAAAAATGATGTAAGAAAGGGCTGTAAAGTATTTTTCCTACACATAATAAATGATGGACAAATTGATAAAGAAGATAAGCCAAGATTTGAGGATAATTCGATCCTGCAAGATTTCACAGATGTATTCCCGGAAGAAAATCAAGGATTGCCTCCCAAGAGAGATATGGATTTTAGAATCGAATTAGTAGAAGGAATGGTACCTAAATCGAAGGCTCCCTATCGAATGAACATATTGGACCTGAAAGAATTAAAATTACAATTACAAGAACTAATAGAAAAAACTATGTAAGACCAAGTGTATCCCCTTGGGGAGCATCGATACTATTTGTTAAAAAGAAAGACGGTACTTTACGTCTATGTATAGACTACCGTCAACTTAATAAAATGAAAATTAAGAATATGTATCCTCTGCCACGCATCGATGATCTGTCTGATCAGATACACGGAGTGGCAACATTTTCTAAAATAAACTTGAGATCTGGATATCATCAAGTCATAATTAATGATGAAGATATCTTTAAAACCACTTTCAAAACCAGATACGGACACTATGAGTTCTGTAACACCTCGGTTTTCACCTCAATACATTAATATAGATTATATATATATACATTGTAAATAATCATGGTGCGGAGCTAAAGGCCAAGGCCCACCATCGATTTGGTTATGTTATGTTTCGAATTGGAATTGTCACCGATGGTATATCGGGACATACGGCACGTATTAAATTGTGGCATCATGTAAATGTGCATTTTAATTAAATGAACCCAACCAGCTATGTTCACTGCAACCATATTGAGAAGGGGCATGATTTCCTAAGGTTAAGGGTGGGGATGTTAAACCTTGAACCCATGGGGGAAAAGCCATGTGTCACCACCCTGTTTGATTTGCTCACCTTCCCTTGCCTCATCCAACCACCACCTTAATTGTTCTATTGTTAGTTGGGGCATCTATTTACTGGCAGGAAAACCACTATGCCCATGATCCCATTCTCTCAACGACTGCACTCTCTCCAGCGCGACGGTTCAGTTTCCTCACGCGGGCTGAGATAAAAGGATCCACGATCCATTGTTTGGGGGTTCGGTTGGTTCTCCATTTTCTCAAGGATTGCTAGTCTATGAGATTTTCTTCCTCCCGTTCACGCAAAAAGATTGTTCCCTTTTTCCTGTTTTGCGCTCCTGATCGGACAGGGTAATGTCTTGGGTGTTCATTGTTGAACTGTGACTGTTGGTTGCATCTTTTCCCTCACGTAT
Organism: Pseudotsuga menziesii; assembly: GCA_001517045.1. NCBI lineage: Eukaryota > Viridiplantae > Streptophyta > Pinopsida > Pinales > Pinaceae > Pseudotsuga > Pseudotsuga menziesii. Next base: position 779,398 of record LPNX011049227.1, read on the forward strand.
AGAGTGGGAGTCTATTCCTCCCCCATTTTTCTGCCTGTGCAAGTTCTCCAGCAATTGCTTTGAGGATCGGGTGCTGTGGGTTCATGGTTTTTTGTGGGCCGATGTTTTCCCACATTTGCTTGGTTGTGTTTTTCCTTGTGATTTGGTTGTTGTAGGTTGTTGTGGAATCATTTGGCCATGATAGGGCCAAGAACGATTTAGGGAGTTGTTTTACCCCCATTAAAGCTTTAATAGCTGGTTTGTTGCATGCACACAGTATTCTATCCTCGGACTGCATTGGAGTGGTGAATGAGGGCCTGATGTGCTTGATAAACCAGGTGGGTTGAGAACCACACAGACAGAGCTAGTTGGATTTCTTCTCCATAACCCATGAATAGCACAGTATGGAGATCAGTGTCTGAGGGACTGCGTTGCAGAGAAAGGACTGGTTTCCTTGTGTTGGGTGTGTGTGGGTGTCCTAGAAGCCAGGCTGGTTCTGGTGTAGGTGTCTTTAGCTCTTCAACGAGCTCACCAGCTTAGCATTTATCCTTTCCCAGCTCTTGGATGGTATGATAAACCCAACTTGGTTGGCATGGATGATCCGTTGTTCGCTTGATAAACCTGACTGTGTTGGCTTTCCTAAACTGTGTACCCTTGTGGGGCTGTTATCCTTGGCTATGTGTAAGCCTGCTAGTTCCTTATTCCTTGGGGAATCATGCCCGACTCGGGGGTGGAAGCATTGCTGAGAGATTAAAGAGCACGTGGGCCTACGGTTGGGTGGAACGTTGCAGTGACATAGCTAGTTATGGGACAAGTTCTTTATAAGATAAGTATTCTTTCCTAACTTGTATCTGCAATCATATTTATTATTGATGAATGATGATGTACATGTTGAATGCTGATTGAGATGTTTTGCTTCCATTGTGTAAATGAACGATCATGCTCTATAGTGTGTTTTATGTTTTTAATTATCTTGTTTCAGCATTTTATGTACGTATGTTCATGTTCATGGGGCTAGATGCCCCGATGTTTGGTGTTTAGTAGCATCCTCTTGCCCGGTTGGAGGGTTGGGGACGTTACAAGTTCGTGGTTATTCCTTTTGGCATAACTAATGCTCCAACAACCTTTATGTGCTTAATGAATGACATATTATGTAAATACTTTGATAAATTTTTAGTCGTATTTATAGATGACATATTAATTTATCCTAAAACCAAATAAGAACACGATGAACACCTGTAGATAATATTACAAGTGTTAAGAGAACATCAGCTATATGCTAAGTTCAGCAAATGTGAATTTTAAAAAGATAAGATACAATATTTAGGGCATGTAATATCTGAAGAAGGGATATCGATAGACCTGGATAAAATAAAATAAATAATTGTTTGTCTTGTTCCCAAGGACATAACTGATGTACGATCCTTTATGGGAATAATAGGTTATTACAGAAAATTTATTGAAGGATTTTCAAAAATTGCAAATCCTATAACATCATTACAGAAAAAATGTAAGAAATTTGTTTGGGATCATAAATGCAAAGATAGTTTTAATAAACTAAAAGGATTATTAACCACTGCACCCATTCTAAAAATAGCGGATCTAGACAAAGACTTCGTCGTATGCACTGATTGTTGCAACGAAGGTTTGGGTGGAGTACTGACACAAGAAGGTCATGCAATTACGTATGAATCAAGGAAGTTAAAAACTAATGAAAATAACTACGCGACTTCTGATTTAGAGTTGGCTTCCATAATCCATGCCTTAAAAATGTGGTTCCATGGCCTAATAGGTAAAATATTTTTGCTAATGTTTGATAACACAAGCCTAAAATGTATGTTTGATCAACAAAATCTAAATGCGAGGCAAGCTAGATTTCCTTAGAGAGTATGATTTTGAAATCAAACACATTAAAGGAAAAGAAAATAAAGTGGTTGATGCCTTAAATAAAAATGCAGTAACAAGTTTTGTAACTGCCATTAGCAATTATAAAACTAATTTAGAATATAAATTGGAAGAAGGAATAAATATGGACCTATAATACCAAAGTTTAAAAGAAAAGTTAACTCAGAATGTATCTGAAAATATAATTACAGATTACAGCTTTAATGAAAAAGGTCTAATACTGTATAAAAATAGACTTTATGTGCCAAATATACTGGAAGTTAAACTACTGATTTTGAATGAAGTACACAAAATTCCTTATTCTAGACATCCGGGATATCAAAAGATGATAACGATGTTATGAAAAGAGTAGTTTTTGCCTAATATGAAAAATTAAGTTGTTAAATTTTTAGCTAGGTGTTTAGAATGTCACCAAGTTAAAGATGAACATCAACACCCAACAAGTATTTTACAACCATTACCAATTCCAAATTGGAAATGGGAAGTCAGCAGTCTTGATTTTGTAACTGGCTTACTTAAAAACCAGGAAAAAATAATAATTCAATAATGGTAGTTGTGGATAAACTAAGTAAGGAAGCACACTTTATACATGTTAAAACAACTTATAGAGCTGCTAACATTGCTGACATCTTTATGAAAGAAATATTCTGTTTGCATGGAATTCCAAAGGTAATAATTTCTGACAAAGATCCTAAATTTACTGGTAATTTTTGGAAATATTTATTTAAAGGACTATATACTAAATTGAATTTTCGTACTGCTTATCATCTGCAAACGGATCGAAAAATAGAAATAGTCAATCAAGTACTAGAAGATATGTTACGAATGTATGTTAGAGACTATCCAAAGAAATGGGAAGACTATTTGCACTTAGTTGAATTTGCTTAATAACCATTATCAAGATTCAGCAAAGCTTAGTCATTTTGAAATATTATATGGTAGAAAATGTAACACTCCTATTACATGGAGTATTTCAGTTGACTGTTTTATGTTAGGACCTGACTTGTTAAAAAAACTGGAACTAGCAGTGAAACAGTTACAAGGCAATTTGAAAACTTCCCGAGACAGACAAAAGAGTCATGCCTACTTTAAAAGAACTCCAAAGGAATTCCAAGTAGGTGATCATGTGTTTGTTAAGGTAAAACCCAGAAAGAGCTCCTTTAAACTAGGGATTTTTGCTAAATTAGGACTCAAGTAGTGCGGACCGTTCGAAATATTGGCAAAAGTGGGGCTAGTGGCGTATCAGTTAGCTTTTCCACCTAATCTTAGAATACACAATGTCTTTCGTATTTCTATTTTGAAAAAATATATACATGATGCTACTCATGTGATTAACTGGAATGTGGTTCAGGTAGAACTAGAAGGATATTTTTCGGTGGAACCAGACTGTATTCTCGATAGGAGGGAATGTTTCTCTGAAATCACACCATTGGACAGGTAAAGGTGCAATGGAAGCGACCTGGGAATTAGAGAGCGATATGCGGGTGGCATATCCAACTTTGTTCCAAGAAGACTCATAATAACTGAAGCAACATCGAGGATGATGTTGAGCTTAAGGGGGGTGTTTGTAACATACCCAGAACTGAAAAATAAATATTTATTATTTATTTAAAAAAAAAACATTATGATAAATTTATTGTAAAGTTTATGACCAAGTGGGTCAAGGATGACTGTAATTGAAGAATTATTTATTTTAATAATTAAATAAAGGAGACACATATCCAGGGGAGACTGTTAAATGAGTTTTCACTAACCCACTATGAGGAAGACGTATCTGTAGAAGGTATTTCACTTTCTAGCTGTTGCAGGTGTATATTCCCTAAAAAAGTGGTCATGCTCCCTGAGACGGGGAACAAAGTTGGTGGCTTATTTAATTCCAAAATTGAACCAAAGACCTAGGCAATCTTATATAAACCATCATATTGAGCAGGAGGCTCACTAATTATTCTGATTTCCAATTGAATGAACCTTGTGACTGCTGCAAGTTAAAAATTAGGCACATAAGGAATTTGATGAGGGGATAGCAAAAGTGATTTGTTGAGTTAAGTTTGATACTGAGTGCTAAGTTACAGAAATTTTGTTGTGTAGCATAGATATTCGTCCTAGTGCTTCACTCAACAGGATCGAGGGTCCTAAGCAGGTAACTTGGCTACTTCAAGAGAAGGTTGGGTGGAACATTCTCCTGTGGGTGTTTGTCCCCTTCTGCATATTATCCAGGTTCAATTGATATTTAATTCTGAATCTGTACTTTTATTTATGCTCAGTAATTTTAAATAGAATGCTTGTATAGGCTATGTGTTGGAATGACATTTCTGTCTATTTAATTTAAAAGGTTAAATCTGCTCATTTAGTTATTTTTGTAAAGTATCTCGTAGCCTAAATGATGATCCTCTTTTTTCTTCATGTTAGTTTTATAAGTATCTCTGCAGTATTTCTACCTCATTTTTATAGACTACTAGAATGTTAGTATTACTGGTATTACTTTCTCTTAGTTTAAGTTTTAAAACAAGAATATAGAGAGATAAACTTAAAACTGAAATTTTCTAAGAAATCAAATGTTCAGATCCAAGTTTCCTCCTCAATACCTTTTCTTTTAGGCCAAGTCCTATCTCCATAAAACAAACTCTAGAACTATTTTAGAACAACCAGGGCTTCAAATAAAAAGTAATAATTGAGCTAGTTCTCACAATGGTCCTTTATAAGGGCATCTTAAACCCAGTCTCCCAACTATTAATTATTTAGTAACACCAAGTCGATATTATTGACATACCGTAGCACTAGTTACAGTCTACAGGCCATCTTGGCATTTTTATCTACAACTTTGTGCTTACAGAACAAAAGTTACAGACAACCTTAGGGCTTAATATAAATTATTCTTGAAACAGTATTATCATCTAAAATAGAGTTTAATTCTTTAAAACAATGGTTCTACTTTGCATTAATGGAAAAAGGATTCACAGCCTAGACTATGTAATAGAGTGATTATGGAAGTTTTCCTATGGTCTCATGGCCTACTAATAATACATTAACACATTTAAACGCTCAAAGTAGGCATGAAATCCCTCACAAGATCTCACCAAGACATATACAAGAAGTATTTTAAAAACAATAGTCATTCTTAACAGAGGCCTTACGACCCTCTCCCCAAACAACATGCTTTAAAGGATAAAAGTTTCACGGTCGTTTCAAAATGTATAAACAAAATGCCGAAACACTAAGATTGTTTTTATAATTGAATTCGTTTACATCTACACAATCATACTATTAACAAATGGCCTCAAGGACCTTTTATTTTTAAAACTGAAATAGGATCAAGGGAGGCCTCATGACCCAATCCTTTTCTTATAATATTTTTTTCCAAACACCCTGCTCACTATCCAATGAAGGAAAGCAACTGTGTAACAATCAAAGTAATATCTAAAACCATAATTACAAGCAGCTGTCACTATCAAGGTTAGATAGTAATAATTAATGTAAACAATTGTCTCTCTATGCAATAAGATAAATAATCTCACGACCACATTATAGCATTACTCAAACCACGCAGAGTTAAGTACAAACACAAAAACTCCCTCCACATCAATTAAAGTATTTTGACAGAGGCCTTACGACTCTCATCAAAGCACGACAGTACGGTATCACGACCTTATCATGATACACAATACCTAAATGGTAAAATAAACAACTATACAAGTTTAGAGAAAGAAAATATAAACAATTGCGATATTGAAACAAGAAAACCATATTACAACATTGGTATTTTAAAGCATTGCTTAAAGGTATCCCTAACGGGTCTTTACAAAGATGTATCCATTATAATATCAAATTAGTAGTAAAACTACGATTAGAGTAATGAGAGTGATTTTCTAAGCCCAGAAACAAATCTACAGAATAAAGGCTCACGACCACAAAGATGTGCACTGTAAAAAAATTAAGATAAGAATCCCTCACGGGGTCGTACAAACTGAGGGTTTGTACAATATCAAAACAATTAGTAGAATTGAAGTAAATGTACATTTAAACACCATATATTTCAAATAAAGAGGCATAATCACAATACTCCACATGTAACGATTTCTTTACATTACTAAGTTATCAAAAGTATACACAGTCACTTGGATAATGGGATAAACAGAGTTGCAGTATCGAAACCCTCACGAGTTCTTACTGAGTTAAGACTATTATAGTATTTAAAAAAAAATAATAGAACTAAAAGATTATACTTTATAACTATCAAAAGTGGCATAGTCATTTAAGACTCCACGGGCGATGAAGAACACCCTTATAGTAACAAATACATAATATACCAAAGAAAGTGTATCACTTTCACATCGTTGAACTAGCACAAATTTGAAACCCCAAAACCATGGGGATAAAAACACACCACAAGACCCAATTTGGTTCCACAGAGCCACACAATGTAAATACATGGGTCTTAATAGTTAAATAGGGGATCTCGGCTAGTGTTCAATACACCCCCTCATCGCAGAGTTTTGTCCTGCACATATAAGTTATTATAGGAGTGTTGGGGCCTGGAAAATTGCAGGCGACAACAGTAAAGGATTCTCCCCAATCAACGTTCCCAACTAGCCCATTGACTGTTTGGTGTAGGGAATCCATCTGGTTTGCGGTCCGGCTACCATAGGTCAAGGTAACAAAAAAAAAAGGGTTTTACCGGTTGCGGCCTGGTCCACCGAGTTTTTGTGATTTTGACTTAATGTATGCAATGCAAATGCCTAACTAACAATGCAGGGTGATAAAGATGCAAGGAACTACACAATGTGATGCGCAGGTTCTTACCTCTCGTCTTAGGCTCACAAACATCTAAATCACATATGCAGCCATGAATTAAATCAATTAACTATCTAATCACCTATCTATCTATCCCCGGGGAGCCAAAATAATGATTATTTGTGAGTAATGTGTTATTTCCATGTATGATAAACAGAAATTACAGATAGCTGATATTCATATTTACAACACATGAATGAGAAAAATATTCTAACAATCAGATAGCTAATTGTTATATAAGCAACATACATTACTCTTGGTGAACTTTCCACAAAAAATAAATCAGAAATCATTCAACAAGACATAGGCCACAAAGTTGGAACGATCTCACAATTCATGGACACAAGCTGAAAAATAAAGTAGTTCATTCTTCCGCCATCCATTGCATAACATTAGGAAATTTCACATCTCTTTCTCCAATAGGCAAACTGTAATTTTTTATTGCAAAAGGAAATAGTTCTTCTTACAACATGTCCTTCAGTCTTACTAGGGAAAAAGCCCTTTTCTCTTCTTAGTCTATTACATTTATACAAAAAGAGTGAAATGGCTGGGCTACCCAAAGTAGCCTTTGGGCTTCCCAACCTTTCATTTTCCCAACGCTTTACTTTTTCCCAACACTTTACTTTTACAAAATATTACAAAATATAAGGATGACCCATCCCTTATGAAGAGGGCCCAACTTGGCTTTCTAGGAACTTCTTCCACGCTGCAGCTTCACTAGCGATGCCTTCAAAAGTGCTAGGCTCCAAAAACTGAATATTTATCTCAAATTTCTCGGCTTGATTCTTGATAGCCTCGATCCTTGCTGGGCTCAAACGAAGCTGATATTCCAAAAATTGTACACTAACGGCTGGGTGGCCCACCTCATTCTTCAAAACTAGGTCATCAATAGCCTTGATATGTTGTGTTCTGGCCTCTGCATCCTGATATCTGTTCTGCAATATCTCTATGAAGGTTTCATGGTCTGGGAACTCATCAAGCTTATGCTCAGTGTCTATCTGGCACCAGTTGAATGTATTAAGGATCCTCCTGAAGTATTCTGAGCATGCTCCCTGCGCCCTTTTGACAGTCTTCTTGAAGTATTATGTGGTACTGACAGCGAACTCTACTAGGTCATGATCTCTTTTAAGGGCTTGATGGTCTTTGGCTGGTAGCTCTGTTGGAGTCTCTGCATTGTTCTCCGGCCTTGCCATTCTGGCATTCAAAACTTCAAGCACATCCTGGGATCTGTCGACAAAGTAGGAGGAGGTCTCCATGATTTCCCCTAACCGGTTGTCAATCTGAAGGACCTTACACCTTTCCTCCTTTAGAGCAATCTGCAGCTGGAGCATTCTAGCTTTCTGGGCCAAGATATGTTCTTTGAATGGCTGGAGCAACGAAGAGATCTGTTCCCGATGTTCCTTTTTCAAATCTTGGGAGTGCATATCATTGGCTGTCAAGATGATCTTCTGCTGCTCTTCTAGCTCCTCCACCTTTGCCAGCAACCGCTCCTTCTCCTTCTTCAACTCTTGATCTTCTGCTTGCACTTGCTCAAGGTGTTATTGTGTAGTCTCTTGAGCCTGTCTCTCTTCATGTAGGGCCTGTAATTCTGCTTCAGCAGTCTTCATCTCCCTTTGTAAGTGTTCAAATTTCCGCTTTAACCTGTTTCCTTCCTCTCTCTCTCTCTTCAGGGTATCCTTCAGCTGAGCAGAAGATTTCTTGTATGACTCCAGCTTAGTCATCACCTTGTCTATGTTATCTTCTGAGGCATGTAGTATTGCAGTCCCAGCCCTTATGGTAAGCCTTGGATCTAGGTCTGTTCCTAGCATAACAACAGTATCTGTTATCATTTTTCCAGGCATACCTTCTGTTTCTACCTTCCTTTCTGTCCTCTTCATTATTCTCTTGGTAGGCCTATCATAATAGACAGTATTGAAGTCGGGGACTTCTTCTCCCTTTTTCTGGATGAAAGGCACTAGCTGGAGCGTAAGGGCCACAGGGGTGCTAGCAGCGGGTACTTGAGAGGTCTGCACCTCGGGGTTTTCCTCCTCCTGGGTCTGCCCTGCTACTATTTCAGAAACTGACTGTTGTGTCAACTTTATTCTTCCAGCCTCCTACTTTTGGAGCTCCTCATCAAGCTTTCTCTTTGCTTCTTCAGCTGCTTGTCTAGCTGCTTCCTCTGTTTCTTTGGCTGCCTCTTTTGCTATCTCAGCTGCTTCTTGGGCAGCTTTCCTTTTCTCTTCTTCTCCCATCTACAGCCATTCTGCAGCCTCCTTTTCCAACCTCTGGGATTCTTCCTTTCTCCTTTTAGCCCCTTCTTCAGCCCTTTTCTGTTCATCACCTTTCCCACCTATGGTAGTGATTTTCTTCTTAAATCTTATGTTTAGTGTCGTCATGTTTGGAGCATTCCGGAAGACAGATTCTTCCTTATCGAAATGATGGGTATATTCGAAAAACACCTTATGCTCTTTACAGTGCTCCACCACTTTACCGTGAGTATCATTCCTTCGGAAAGGCATCTCACCAAAATGGAACTTCCCTAGTTACTCTATGAATTCGGTAGCTTGTTTCACCCTGGTGAATTTGTAGCTACCTAGCTTGAATGGTAAAGGAGGGTATGCATTCTTCTTGTGTTGGAACAAGAAACTACCTATTCCGTCAATGAACACCTGCCTGACTGCCTATTTATGGACTATATAATCCGTTGCATATTTGGGCAGCAGTAAAGGTGTCTTCAATCCTCCAAACATTCTGAAATACATGCCATTGTCAGTCAAGAAATAGTCTGCATGTTCTTCTATTACCTGCATGGCACCTTTTGACATACAGTCACATTCCTTCCGAAAAATGAGCGTGTAGAGTGGCATAATGAAGTGCTCGCAGACCTCTCTGTAATGGCTATGGTACTGGTGAGCCCACAATGGTCTATAAGCGGCATACACAGGAATTATTTCCCTGTCCCAGATGCACTTGAGACCAGGGAAGGGCTGGTTACACAATATGCAATCTATCAATATTGAACTCATGTAAAACTCAGAACTTTTCTGAGCTTCTCCTCCCAAGGCTGCGGCCAAGCAAGAGGAAAGACTGCTTGATACAAGGCTGGCCCAATTGAAGACTGTTCCTTGGGTTACCACATGAAAGATAATAGGTATCCATTCAAGCTTGAAGAGTCTGCCATGAGCTCTCCCAAAGATCCTGTTAAGAATCAAAGCTATAAACCTGTAGGGAGGCCTCAAGCTCGCTGTATCATACTCATCGGTCTGTCTATATCGGTAAAGCTTTCCTTGCAAGAGCATTTTCTTAAGAGTTTCCACCAGGTCCATTCTGATGCTATCCAGCCAATCGTCAGATAAGAAAACCTGGGCTTCTGGTAGGTGATAGGCCAACGCCACATATCCAGGGCTAAATGCAGCATAGCCCTGTCCTTCAACATTTCCTATGATCATTGTGGTTGTATGCCGCATTACCTCAGAGCATGGGAACAGCTCTGGTCTGGTGGAAACCTTCATGATAGAAGACTTCTCTATGTTAGCATAGATAGATTCTTCTTCGAGGGTCGTGTCGGGAACCTCCCTGCGGGAAATCAATCTATATATTTCACCCCATTTGTACTCGGGCTCAACACCAGAAACACATTAGGTGTCTTCATATATGTATTCAGTCTTTGTTTCAGCTTCTGCTTCTGGCACTTCTTCCACCACTGGGGCCTTCTTCTTTTGTCTTTTGGACATGGTGGACTCGACTTCTTCCTACCATATATAACATTGTAATATTGAGACATTCAAGGTGCATACATTTACATGACAGTGTGCAGCATTTTATTCTTTCTATGTATACCATGGCAGCAACTAGTTGATGAAACTAAGATATAAGTTTGCATAACCTGACTGACCAAATGCACACTATTTAGTGCTCTTGTCTATATCTTAGCATGATGCAAAACATTTCTGTATGATATTAAAACATCCCATCAACCATCTTCTAGACTGCAATCAAATTACATCCATATGCGAAGTGCCACTTTCATGTGTTTAATGTGATAGAAAGTAGAGAAACAAATGCATGCATGTACAACCCAAAAATGCCCTGACTATCAGAACTACTGAAACTAGTGCGCAATATTCCATGACCTTATCTATATTTAGCATGTAGCAAACTTAGTCTTATGCAAAAAATGAGCAATCTACTGCTGCTACATGATACTGAACAATTTATCAACCATATTCGGGCCAGCATTAAACTCGCATCACTACGCCATGTGCTATTTTCCTATACGGTAGTATTTAGTGAAGCAACTGTATACATGTACAAAAAAAAAAACTTTGACCATCAGGACCATTAAAATGCAATGTGCAGATTTCAGGGGTTTAGTCTATGTATAGCAACGAAAGAGATGCTTGAAAGTAGCTATATGCAGTATGACTGCGCAAGTCACCTATGCTCCCAATACCAACAATTTAACCATATAGCTAGGCAAAAATAATTACATTAACTCGACCCCACATTCCAGTCTCTACGGGTATTAATATCATTTTTCTGCACATGACGCTTTCATCAAAACCACTATCCATGCTATTTTCAGTTCGCGAACTACGACAACGGCATAGCCCTTTTAACCATCTAGGGTTTTAGACGACCGAGCCTCGATGGACTGCGCGGGACGGTACGAGCAATACAGGTTGGGGTTCGAAATACCGGGCAAATAGGAAAAATCGACCAAAGGAGGAACCATAAAAAAACCACAAGAAAACCCACCACAAAAACTCCCCTTGGACCTCATCATCATACAAGGGGAAGCTAGGTGCAGGTGGTGTAACGGCTGCCTGCACCGTGCCTCCATCCACTACGTACGGGGTAGGAAAACACAGGCCGAGGTCCAAAATAATTAATACACGGGTTTAAAAGAAAAACGCCCCCGACCGTGAATAGTCAACCTACATGAGACTCCTCAATATGTGGGTGTTAGCACAGGGTGGGAAAAGAATGACTGCCGAAAACCTAACCATGGGTAAAACCTACGTACGCAAGCATAACAGGGATAGGGGATAAAATCCTAGTAGCACACCCAACCGCAGCAAACATCACCAAAAAAAACCTTGAATAGAACAAGGTAGGGCAACAACGAGCCTACCTGGCCGCGACACGTAACTGACGAGGCGAAAACGGTCGGGTTTCCACAAATGCCACCTAGATGCGAGTACCGGCACGGTGGTCCACGAGCTTCGAGGGGTTGACAGCGTAGGATGATCACGATAGCGAGCCAAAACAAACAATAAAATAATCCACCTCTCTTCTCCCTATATATAAAATGGTTCGCACATGGGAAGACTTAACGGATCGGACGAGAAACAATTCCGGATCGGAAGGTGAGAACTCAAAACCTTCCGCAACGGCAAAAAGCCACAACATCAACCCGTCCGCAACGGTGAGCAAGGCGCGTGAAAATAATGATCGGACGTCGGTGGCCTTTTGGGTCGGAATTCAACAGCTTAAACTCTTCCACACGACGGACACTCATAACAAAACACCGTCCGCAACGGCGGAGAGAGCGATAGTAAAAGGATCCGATACACAGCCAAAAGAAAACCAAAAACAAAAGTCGGAAAGAAAGAGAAAATCAAAACCCGAATTGATCCGCAATGGCGGAGGCCAGAAGCGAAGATCCGTCTGCAACGGTGGACAAGGAAATAATCGTACCTTCCGACGTAGAACCAAAAACCATCCGCAACGGCGGAAAAGGACAAGGCAAAGACCTCCGCAACAGCGGGAAATTCAAATGAACCAACTTCCGATTCAGAATGACTTCAAAGTTATTTAAAAGGCAACGATAAAAGGCAACGATAAGCTCGATTATGCATGGGATTATTGTAAGAATTAAGGAAAACATCAGATCGATTGATAGAGCAACCCAAGTGCTGGAAAACGTTCCAAAAGTCCATAGACCAAATAGGGAAGAAAATCGAACTAATTCAAAGTAGAGGAGGGTCCTAAATTTTTTTTAGAATTTTGGGAAATTGTTGCAACTGCAACAAGGAGTTAGAAACATAATTTTTCTTTTTAATCCTGGTGTAAAAGAGAAACAAATAATGAAAATTCATATTACCTTCTTGGAATTTTGAGGCACCCAGTCACCACCAGAACGAGAATCACAGACTCCATCATCAAGTGAATTAAGCTCAGTCAAATTCGGAGAATGTCAAGGATCGACTTTTAGAACTCCTTTATCTCATTTCACAGATAGAGGAAAATTAGGATCAAACAGCCGAAGGTGAAATGCAATAGCATAAAAAAAATTACCAGCAAACAAAACCCCATCAATGTAATGGATGCGACCTCCAATGTGCATTAAACCCCTACGGTTTAGCACTATGCTCTGTTTTCGCCAACTAGAATCTTTGATGCCATCACATGGTATGAAAGGGAGATAATTTATTTATTGTACCTTATCTTTTGCCATCACCATCATGTCAACCAATGTATCGATGTAAAGTCCAAGTACCTTGTATATTGGAGCAACCGAGTCCAACTGTCCGTTAGTCGAATCCGACTGTCATTGTAATAATGAAATATGAATAATAATATATTGGATGATGATTGATAATTACAAAGGATGCTCGCCTTTATAGGCTTTGAGCGTATAGAATTGAAAGGTTATGCCCTTTCATATAATAATTACTAATCTAATTAATATTTAATTTTATATTTGTTACATTGCCACTCCCTTTAAGGGAGCTTTGTCCTCAAAGCTCGAGTATTTCTTAATCTCATCCTTCATTCTGAATCAGTGTCGGTATTAGAATTGGATGAGATTTCTGGTGTAGAGACTTGCACTTCCTCTCCATTGGTGATTCTACACTGTATTGTCTCATTATTCCTACATTTATGACCTGGGGTCCAGTCATCACCGCATCGACGACATATGTTTTTCTTCTTTTTCTTTTATTATCAGAGTAACCATTAGATGGCTTTGATCTATTTTCCATTTCATAGGCATATGATTGAGGTTTGTGGCATTGATGGCCGGGAGACCAGGTAGTATGCACAATACCTACATTGTGTCTCTTTTTCTTGTCGATAATGGATATCACCTCTTGTTTTTATTCCTTCCAATTTGCGTTCTACGGCTTTTGCTTTACATCTTGCTACTTCTACCTTAGGTATGTCATGTAACTTTAACTCTTTTTGGAGGTATTGTTTAAGACCCCCTAAATAGGTTTTGATTCTTTGCTTGTCAAACAACCCAACTACTGGTGTCGATAAGGATTCCCATTGATGAGTGAATTCCGCAACGTTTCCAACTTGTTGTAGTCTGGTAATTTTACTGAAAAATTCATCTTCTTTGATTCCTTGAAACCTATTAAAAAAATCATTTTTGAACAAGTTCCAAAATGATTACCAATTATAGGCGTACCCTTCCATATGCATTGATGCATATTTCACCTTCTCCTCGTCAGATTGAATGATGTAAATGTCGAAGTATTCTGCTGCTCTATTTAGCCAGGCAATGCATTGGTCTTCACTCCCATTGTATTTCGACAACTCTATTTTTGCCTTAGGTGGGTACACTTTGTAAGGACGACGATGATTTCCTTTTTCCTTATGGTTTGATGGTGGCTTGGAACTACTGGACGATGAAAGTGACATATCTGAATTGCTTCGTTGTTGGCGGTGATTTTTAGCTTTTTTATTCTCTACTATTTTACTTATAGCATCTATTTTGTTGTTTAATCGTACCTCCATATCTGGCAGTACTTTTGTTTCTAACTCTTGCTTAAGCCTCGCATTGTTAATATTTATTTATTTTTTCAATTCTTCTTGATTCTTTGCGAGTGTTTCCTGGGTGGCAACATGAAATGATACTTTTAACATGTCTCGACTATTGACTTGGTACGGACTGGGTATGAGCCTTTGTAACATCTCGATTAATGTATTATGGTTCTGTGTCATGGTGCTCATGTTCTTTGTTAAGGTGTTTATGTTTTGAGTCATGGTACTCATTTTGTCATCCAAGTCTCTTTGTTTTTCGTTCAGGATGTCAAAATTTTCATCCATCCTTCTTTCTAGTACCAAACAAGCTCGTCTTTGAGTACTATATTGTTATTTTGCATCTTTTCCTGCAAGCCTTTTTGGTCAGCGACAAGTGACTTGATGTCCTTCTCCATTTTCTCGATTTTTTCTTTTAATTCCACCATAGTCTTGGACCTTGTATACGGAGGTGTGTATTTCAACGCTATTTTGGCTTTGAGGTGAAATTGAATAATAATATATTAATTAATTAATTAATTAATATTATTATTATTATTATTTTTCATAAACTATATAATATTTGTATATAGTTTTTTTTTACAATTATTATAATAATAATATATAATATATATATTTATATTTAAATATATTATTATAAATATATTACAATGTGATATTATATTATATTATATATTATATAATATATGTATTGTTTGTTTTGTTATTTTGCAGGTTGCAACGGTGTGTGAGGGGACGACGTTGTGAGGAGGCGGAGAGGGCAGGGAGAGTTGCGCAGGTAGGAAGGCTGGGGGATTGGAGGTGGAGGGAGGAGTGTGGGCGAGTTGGAGATGAGTGCGAATGGGGAGGGTGAAGCGTGGAGTGTGCACAGGGGTTGCGTGGAGGTGCGCGAGGGTGTGGGGAAGCATGGAGGACACAACAGGTGGATGGAGAGAGGGAGGTATGGGGAATAAGGATGGCAGAAGAGCGTGGTAGTGGTAGCATGCGTGGAGAAATGGGGAGGGAGGATGGAACGATTATATGAACCTAGAACCTGGAGAGAATGAGTGATCCAGGAAGAGCCAAAAACAAGATTTGATAGTAGGAGGAGCCGAATCCAAGCCTCACCCAAGGAGTTGACGAGTCGAGTCCGAGCTCAGAGTGCAAGAGCGAATCTGCTCTGATACCAAATGGAGCAACCGAATCCGACTGTCCATTAGTCAAATCCGACTATCATTGTAATAATGAAATATGAATAATAATATATTGGATGATGATTGATAATTACAAAGGATGCTTGCCTTTATAGGCTTTGAGCGTATAGAATTGAAAGGTTATGCCCTTTCATATAATAATTACTAATCTAATTAATATTTAATTTTATATTTGTTACATATATTTCTCCACGAATGGTTATGCAAAGCATATTGAAACCCTTAGTATCGAGTTCCAACCTCACATACAAAGCTTTCTCACTATTGGAGTCTTATAGCTTATGGTACATCTTTTCTACTTATAATATATCTTAACCTGCATGATAATGTTTTGGAAGTTAGAAGGTGCTTGGGATAGGACCTTTTTTCTTATGTAAAAAAAAATAGATATGGTTTATGAACGTCAAAACTAGGTTAAGGTTTAGGTCTTTTTCCAAAGCATTAAGATCACCTTTTCCTTATCACTTGTGGCTTTATAGCTTAGAGTTGTTATTTAGCTGCAATATCAGGGTGATCTCACCCGTCTACACATTGGTAAAAACAAAAGTTCATGCATTAGTCGTAACAACTAATTAACACCATGACCTATCCATTTTGTAGCTCAAGAGTAGAATCAAACGGAAGGCAACGACAAACTGTTTTATGACAACTACTTTAAACAGAGTCTTTTAATGCAGATGTTTTTGTCACAAAATAATGTCAACCAGAATGCATGACAACAATAGTTCACAAAATCAAGCAAGCTAATAATCACGTAGGTACATAACTCTTGCATTTAGTTAATAAATCCATTAGCGTTATGACAGAAGAATTATGAAATATAACCTCTCTTAGAATTATTTCCTAGGAACTTCTAAAGTTACATGCAGTAAATAATTTGTTTTTATTTATTTATGAAATTTAGGGATGTTACATGAAAACACTTGGGACATAAGGCCTTAAACATATTTTCTTAAGCTTGATCTCCATGAAAAATACCTACAAACCACAACATAGACATTCTTTAGGGTATTTGAACTTAGAGTTGTATATGGACACCATTAGGAGGTTTGATGCACATAGGATGGATCACATAGAATTAACCATGGTTGAGGAAGTAAAACAGGTTTCACAAGATATTATTGAATCTTCTTAAGCTCAATATCCTTGTTTGATTTCTCAAAACAAAACATGAATCATTAATAGGGGTTATTTGTAGGACTATGCATTGGAAACAAACATTATGCGTAGATTTTATGGAATTGAAATGGGTCTTGATTCCTAAATATGGTTAAGGGGAAAAAATGGAGTTAAGCTTGGATTTAAAAATTTCTAAACCTTGAGCATCATTAAAAATACCTTGAAACTTTGACACAAGAAAAACTTAGTACGAGGTATTTGGCCTAAGAGACTTGCATATGGTCACTATTAAGATGTTTTATAAATTATGGATGGGACTCAATTCCTTGACTATGGTTATGGTAGGGAAACAACAACCTCAATACATTGACCATGGTTAAGGGAGGGAAATAACACACTCATGTCCTACACATAGCTTCATAGGCTCAATTACCATAAACAAATCCTCAAACTAACACATGAGACCCTTATAGGGCACCTTTACCGTACTAGAGTGATACATGCACCATGAGTAGATATTGAGCCTAAGCAATAGCTCTCAAAATCTGAACAATGTTAAGTGAAGAAAACAAGGTCCTTAGGCCCCAAACAAAGCCTCTAAAATTCAAACACAATAAAAAATAACATGGAGGTACACCTCCCTAGGGGTTATTTGGCATTTAAGTTGCATATGGATGCATAAGAAGGTTTTGTACACCATGGATGGTTCGTGAGGCCTTAAAAATCACCGAATAAAGAAAATAAGCGACTTAAGACCTTATTGACACTTCTTAAGCTCAAAATCCTTGAACCAACACATTGGAACATTTAGTGAGGGATATTTGGCATTTGATTAGAATAAAGTTCCCATGAGTAGATTTTGTGTACTATAAATGGGGTCAAAGTATTAACATGGTTAGAAGAGTAATGATGTCATTAATTTCTATTTAAACTTTCTCAAGCTCAAGCACCATGAACAACGCCTAGAAAACATAACATAATCCATCTCTAGGGATTCCTAATCCCACTTGAATGTGGGTGCCATTATAGGGTCTTTGGAATCATGGATGTGTATTAGGTCCTTAAACATAGCCGTGGGAGGGAAGCAAGAGACTTTTCCCCTACACTATCCTTTCATGTTTAAGCCCCATGAACAAGTATCTAAACCACCATATATGACCTTAATATGATATCAATCACATGTAAGTGGGATACGGGCATCATGGTGCTAGGTTATTTGTGACCAAGAGTGGATCTTGAGGCCTATTGAAATATGTGGGTGACAACAAGGGCTTTGTTCCATATTTGAATTTTCTTAGGCTCAATTTCCATTAAAATAACATACAACCCACAAAATAGTCCTTTTTACGGAAGGATTTCCAACTATGAGTGGCCACACAGAGAAAATGTGATCTTAATAATGGCCAGGGAAGGATAACGAGGGCCCTAAGAATTTAAAAAAATCTTTTTTGGACGTAGGCATTATGAAAAATGCATTGAAAGACCACATATATAGGCCATTTCTATGAGATATTTGGCCTCTAAGTGGGATATAAATGCTATTAGTTGGTTTTGGTTAACATTGATGGTTTTAGGTGCCTAGCCCATGATAAAAAATCATAATAAAGACCTTCCTTAGGAAAACAAACATTTTAGGCTTCATGCATTATGACCAAGGCCTCTAAACATGACAAATATATTTATATGGGGTATTCATATCCAAGTTGTATTACATGTTATTAGGAAATTTTGTGTACCGGAGATGTGCATAGAAACCTTTGACATGAACGAGACATGAAAACATATTATATATCCTTCAAAGAACGTTTGTGTTAATTTTTTTCTTTTGAAACATTCGACGATGATTAAGTTTTGGGTGTGTGCAAGAAGTTGAGGGACCTTTTAGATGCAATGGTGGAGTGAATTCAATCACTCTTGATCCAAAAAAAAAGAAATCATCCCACGCAATCCCGAACCTGCCAAGCCTAGTCCCAAGGCTACCAATAGGCATGCCAATTAGGATAGTAAACCAAATCATGCCTCCGTTTTATTTAAGCAAATCGCACCTCCGTTTTATTCAAGCAAATCGCGGCTCTATTTTATTCAAGCAAATAGCGCCTTCGTTTTAGTGAATAAAATCCGCACTCGTGTTTTGCAAGCCAGTTTTTTTTAAAACAGGTCGAACCCGTCTTTTTCACCACATCGCATGACTATTGGAGTTGGGTGGAGCAAATCTCGACTGAGCGAACGCGTTTTTGGGTGTGCCAAATCCATCCAACTCCACCTTTGGATCAACCTCCTATTTGTGAGGTATTTTCCTCATTTCTTCCTATGTTTTTTTCTCTTTGTTCATCAATTTATTTTCCCTAATTTGAAAAATTAAACCAAAATTAATTAAATTATGGCCAATGGAAACAAAAACCCCAATTTAATTGGTTAATGGAAACCGAATCCCCAATTTAATCATAAAAATTAAATAATTTTGATTATTTACCAAAATTCATACCCAAAATTCACACCCAAAATTCACATGCCCAGTGGAAACCAAAACCCAATTAACTCATAAAAAACAAATGAATTTCACTATTTCCATATGTATATTCACAAGCATCCTTGTGAATCCATACCATTATTCACAAATATGCAAAGTTTGTCAAGCACATTGCAAGTTTGCATAAGTAATTTACATGCCCAATGTAAACCAAAACCCCAATTAACTCATAAAAAAAAACGAACTTCACTATTTGCATATATGTATATTCACAAGCATCATTGTGAATCCAAACCAAAATTAACAAATATGCAAAGTTTGTCAATTATATTGCAAGATTGCATACAACTAAAAAAAAAATCAAGTAGAATTCATATATTCTCCTAAAATACATAAACAAACATGGTAAATACCTTGCCTCTATTCGAAATATCGAAGTTGGTCTTCCAAGAACATCAATAAACACCTTATAGTTTTGATAAAACTTCCTAATCCAAGTGTTAAAATAAGGTATAGAAGCTTTCCATGCTTTTAACAAATATTTTGTCTTTAACAAATGGTACTTTTTGGTTAAGGTCAAGACAACAAAGTTCAACAATAGATTCTAGGAATGTGAAGATACATAGGTAGGTTGATGTGTTTGATTAAACATGCCAATCACATACTATCATACACGATATAATCCAGTGGAAACCTTACAACCATAAAATCCACTATACACAATTATGCATTTAAAGTCTCTCATGGGTATATAGAAAGAGGGCATAGAACTAAAATAACATCAAGTGGAATCCATACATGGCCCAAATTAAATATAAACAAAGATATGCTAAATAGACTTTGGAGTCCAAAAAGCATCACGCTACAACAAATAATTACATATCTAACAAAATCGTTTCCTATACTGGGATTGTATTCAGCAATAGCACATGATGCTGCCTATTCTAGGGTCTATTTGTTGCCTATACCTACAATCTGGGAGCAGGTCCTACAAAGGAAATAGTTAGCACCTCACAATTTCGATGAAACTTCATAATCCAAGCCTTAAAATAAGCTAGAGGAGCTTCACAATCAACATATGCACTCAAGACACTTTATGTACAAATGCATACTTAAAAATTGGAATTAATAATTGAATTTAGGACATAAATATGAAAGAAAAATGTTAAATGTTTATTCTTTACAGTAAATTTCAAGATCAATTTTTAAATTTACATGATAGATTTAGTTTATGTTTTTATTTGTCACACATTAGTTATACAGTTTTCAGTGCTTAGATATTTCATTATATCATGTGTTTATATTTCTAATGATATTTTATCTGTATTTATGATTGTAGTGGCTACTATGGATAACAATGCGCAGATACTGAGGGTTATTGGCCATCTGAGAGAGATTGGTTTTGCTTGGAAGGGTGGAGATGAGCTTCGCTGCTCCTTTTTGATACGATCGCAAGATTGAATGATGCTTTGTATAGCATCGCATCGTACAGGGAGAGGAAAAGACAACAATATGTTGATGGGTTGAGCTACAACGAGGTAAAAAATATCGAAATAACAAATCAACACATCTATACATTGTTTAGACTGTCTAAGATGGATGACATTCTGGAGATCAACAGGCCACATATTTTTATTGAGTGGTGCACCTTTCCACCCATCAGAGACAATTGGATGGACAGGTGGTACATGGTTTTTGACATTCCCCCTCACAACAATAGGGAAGTACTATTGTACTTCCTCTCAAAGTTGTATGCAGAGTTTGTGATGGGGAAACATGTCAACTATTTTGACATGTTGGGCTTCCAGGGAGTTGGTAGGGGAATGCCCCAACACCAACCCAATGCTAGGCATAAATATTCCAATCCACAGATACTTGCACCATGTGCCCAGCTACTGAGGTCATAAATCCCTCCTACACATGAAATGGTTTCCCAAAAACAGGAGGCATTGTTTACTCTAGCCGATATGGTCTCTCGACACACGACCACTATTGACTAGAGAGCGCCCTCTTCCTCAGCTGGTGTACAACCACCAGCTTTTGGTGGTGGAGGGACATCTATTGGTGGGGATAGAACGACATCCCATGTGCATCAGAGTGAGATACACGTCTACACATCGTGTGGGGGACCCTGTTATGGTCCTGGACCAAGACATGGTACCACTACGATGACTGGTGGTCAGGTAAGGACATTGTTTTAAAACTCTATTATTGTTCAATTTTTTATTTTTCCATACTGTATGTAACATACTAAAATATTTGTAATATATACAATATTTACTCTTGCAAGATATTGATGCCTCTCACGGGGGTGGTACTACACCCGGTGTGGTTGTACTCGAGGCCCAAACAGCCACCATTGAGGTAATATTTAAACATTTGTCATTTTGTTGATGCATTTGTTAGTCTTGATTAATTTATTGAATTGTCTAATATTTACAATTTTTGAAGTTGCAGGAACCCCACTTAGAACATGATGCTCGAGACATTGATATCAACGACATAGTCCAAGGTGGAATTTACGATTACTTGAAGAATGTAAGCACATGGGTTATGACTGAATCTTGTTCAAATTATTTAAATTTCTTACTGTACACTCCTTTATAGATCACTAATATTTATAATTTTTAAACTTGCAGATGTTATTATCATCTAAAGAGGGACAAGAAATTGATGGAAGTGGTCACTCTCATGGGGGAGATATGTCCTAGGAAGGGGTAAGTATATTACAACATGTTATTTTTCCAGTACATATTATTCCATCCATTCAACTCCATGTATAAATATGGTAACACTTTATGACTGCATACATCATCACAGATCCCTGCACCGCCTCTTTGGTTTGGATCTCCCCCTAGTCCAAACGTAGATAAGGGGGTTGTTTACACTAGATGACCCTCTTCCTTGAAAAGAGTGGGTGTGCATGAGGATCAACCTACTCATCCCACGGTAATGTACACACTTCCAATGGTAGTTGTTGGTTAGCTATGAATTCACTTCACAAGTAATTTTTCTTAATGTTATTTTAACATGTTTACAACATCGGGATGTAGATTCATCTGTGCCAAACCTTAGTGGGGTTGTTGATGCTGCGGTCAATGCTGCATCTACAATAGGGATAAGTCACACTGAGGTACATCTACTTGAATATTTGTAATTGTACATTTCATTTGTATTGTTTATGGACATGCATGGTGTCTAACTATTTTATCATTTGGTCAATGTAGCCACACCTTGGTCCATTAGTGCACGCAACTGAGGTTGATGTTCAACCTACAACTCCTCTTACTACTAAAGAGTCCCAGCATAATCCCCTAGAAATGGTTTTTTTGGTGAGATGTTGATTTTTTACATAATTGATTATTACTTTCTCATTCATGTACATGTTGATAATTCTTGAGATAATTGACATATTTTTTTTATTCGCAGAGAAGCATTGCAGAGAGACTCTCTGCAAGGAGGAGGACACCAGAGGCACCTATACCCCCGACGGATGCAGTGAGTCTTTGTTTTATTTACAATTGAGTCATATTTTATTTTTTCAAACTTTGTTATCGCTGGACAGTACTAGTTCAGTTACCTGATCAAGAAATATTGTCATTGATTTGTAGTCCCCAGAGATGCAAAGTGGTTGTAGACGAAGGAGAAAAGCATCAGGGTCCGGGAAAAACAAGAGAAAGTTAGATTTTTGATGTGTTAGTCTAGGACGAATATGTATTTTTATGTACAATCCAGAGTTAGAGTATAGGGGCACGGTTTAGGACATATGTACTTTTGTTTGCACATGTACATCAAATATGTTTTTGATACATGTACATTGACAAGCCATAGATGGGCCTTCTATTTTTGTATTATAACTTTCATGATACAAAAAATATTTCATATCAAGGCTCTTGAGATCTTTATGGTCCAGTATTTTAAGTGTGATTATACACGTGTGGCCAAGAATGTTTCTATGTGTAATGTTCCCAATTTTTTATAGATTTTACGATTGCATGGAGATATCAGTTATAAATTTGAGAACAATGCAGAATTACATTATTACGTAATGACAAAAATGTACATTTTAATTCTTTTTTACCAAGATCCAATTGCATATACAATGTTCTATTGACAATGTTAAATTGTATTCACAAAGATGGAACATACCTAATACACATAAGCACCAAGCACAGCTAAGCAACTGGTCCAACTAGGTGGAATACAAAAGCACCTTACCCACATAACAACCTAACAAAATTTTAAAGGATGCACGAAGTTGACACACCTAAGTGATGCGCCTGTGTGGTATACATAAATAAAATTAGTGTTTGGCATGATGTCTTTCATCTAACGAATACATGGGATACACATCAAACCTAAAAGTATATGAGTATTATAAGGTTGATTAAAAATAATGGTTATGACTATATCCTGCACATTATTTTATCATTTTGTGAATGTACATGGCATTTGATGAATGGACTTGAGCAAAAACTTTGAAAGAGATGAAAGTTATGTGTGATTTTATTATAGTTTAAATTGATTAGAGAAGTACTATTCTGAATCTTGTGTTATAAATTCATGTTTATGGAGTATTATTCGAAGCATTCGTAGCATGAAGATATATATATTTTGTAATAATGGTGTAAAAGGTTGGCCACTTATTTCTAAACGTAAACATGTTCCAGTACATGGTTACTGATGTAATGGCATGGTCTCCTCCTGCATTTCATCGTACAAATGCTCACATCTCTTGGATGACCTAGCTAAATTAATATGGGAAACAACCTTCTTTTGAGTTTCCAGTCCAAGGAATGATATGGGATCATAAGATCAATTCACCTCCACATGGAGATTGACAACTCCTTTCGCCTTGATTAAAACAAAAAACAAAAAATATTTCTTGCTTGAAAATGATGGGAAATAAGTCAAGTTCAACACCTCACAACAGGTAACATAATTCTCGACAGCTGCACTGTAACACCCTGGTTTTGACCCCGTTGCATTAGATGTACATGATGAATATATATTGTGAATGATCATGGTGCGGAGCTAAAGGCCAAGGCCCCACCATTGATCGGTTATGCTATGTTTTGGATTTAAACTTGTCACCGATGGTATATCGGGGCATGCGGAATATATTATGTTTGTCATCATGTAAATATGCATCTTAATTAAATGAACCCGACCAGCTACGATCGCGGCAACTAAAATGAGAAGGGGGCATGATTTTCACAAGGATAAGGATGTGGGGGAATTTGTCAAACCTTGGCCAATGGGGTAAAAATCCATGTGTCACCTTTCTTTGTTTACCCAACCACTTTCATTGAAGAATGGTTGCTGGTGGTTGAGGCAGTTAATTGCTTTAGGAGTGGGGTGGCAGGACTGTCAGTCCTCACCCACACGCACACTCCACCAGCAAGGAACACTCATGCCTTCCCTCCACTGCGTATTACCTCCAGGATGGTTTTTCTTCCTTGCGGTCTGGTCTCACTCACGCAGACATTCACTCTCTCCATGGCTATGCTGAATGTTCACGCACTCACTACTCGCGACCGTCCACTGTCTGTCCATCCACGTACCAGCTAGGAGCTGCTCGTCCACCGCTCAGGGGGCCATTTCCTGTTGAGTACCCTCACGTACAGGCTGGTTTACCCGCGTGGTTCTTCCTCTAGGGACGTTGTGAACAGCGCAGGCGAATCTGGGTGCTGCGATCTTCCTTCCCTGTAAATGTTGCGGTCTTCCTAGGGATTGGGCCTATTGTCATTCACGTGCAGACTGAGAGTATGTGTCTTACTTTCCCAATGCGGCTAGTGTAAGTCCTTTCCACCTGCTCACTTGCCCAGGGTGGACTGGTGCCGTCCCTCGTGTTGTGAATTTTCGTTGTTGTTCGTTTAGAACTGTTGTAATCCGCTTGGGAGTGTCTTCTCCTTGTGTTTGTGTTTGCTGTTACGCTGTGGGGGGCTATTGTAGATTGATGGGAGTCGTTTTGGCCGCGGGAGGGCCAAGAATGACTCAGAAATTGTTTTCCCCTGTTCAGCTGTAATTCTGAGCGACTGTATACATGCAATGGTTGGTCTTTGGACTGCGTTGGGAGTAGGGATGGGGGCTTAGTTTTGCTTAACAAACCTGGTGGCAGGAAACCACACAGACAGAGCTAGAGGGTTGGCCTTCTTCTCCATCACCCCTGAATAGCACTGGAAGGGAATGCAGGGCCTGAGGGACTGTGTAGCAGAGAAGGGAGTGATTCCTTGTGTTGGGTGTGTGTGGGTGTCTTAGAGGTTAGGCTAGTTCTAGTGTAGGTGTTCTTGGCTCTGTAATGAGCTCACCAGCTTAGCATTGAGCCTTTCCCACTCCTTGATGGCCTGATAAACCCAACTGTGTTGGCTTGGCTATGTTTTATATATCCTTGGCTATGTGTAAGCCTGCTAGTTCCCTTATTCCTTGGAGAATCATGCTTAGCTCGGGGGTGGTAGCGTTGTTGAGAGATTAAGGAGCACGTTGGCCTATGGTTGGGTGGAACGTTGCAGCGGCGTAGCTGGTTGCGGAAGAGTTCATCATAAGATAAGTGATCTTGACCATTTTTTTTACTTCTGCAAATATACATTTTCTATTAGTAAGGAATGCTATGAATGCTGTTGGTTTCTGCTGTGTATGATAATTAATTGTATGTGTGCATGTTTTAGTCCAAAGTCTTTGTTAAGCATGTTGTTTCAGCAATTTTGTGCATCCATATGTTCATGGGGTTCTTAGCCCGGGTGGTTTAAGGAATGGTGGTCGTGTCCTCTTCGCCGGGCGGAGGGACGGGGACGTGACATGCACCTGGAATAATAGTTTGCAACAAGTATTTTTTTGAGAGGGGAAGATCTACAATAACCTTCAAGTTGACCTCTATGTGCGAAAATTTCACATTCACTTACTGATCAAAACCCTAGTTTCCAAAATTGACAAAAAAAAATGATCCCTTGTCCATGGACCCAGAGTAGAGGGCCACTCTAGCACTATCCCGATGTCGTGAATCCAATGGAGCCGATGGTTCCTCGATCCAAGCAACGGTAATCAATCTATGGCATGTTGAATCCCACTTCCTACAGGCTTTCAGGGACACTTGTTGAATCCCTAACCGGGGCATAGAATGGAAACCATGCATCAAAAAGAGCTTTCGATGGTTCGTGCAAGCATGTTTAGGCATGTTCCATGTGGAACGCTATCCACACATTCACGGTCGAGGAATTTGCAAAGCCGACCCCTATGTGCAGAAATTGGACATTCACTTACTAAGCAAAACCCTAGTTTCCAAAATTGACCGAAAAAATGATCCCTTGTCCTTGGAACTAGACTAGAGGGACACCCTAGCACTATTCTGATGTCCTAAATCCAACGGATCTGATGGTTCGTCAATCCAATCAACAGTCATCATTCTATGGCAAGTTGAATCCCACCTCCTACATGCTTTCACGGACACCTATTGAATCCCTACCTGGGGCATAGAATGGAAACCGTGCGTCAAAAAGGGATTCCAGTGGGTCTTGCAAGCATTTTTAGGTAGGTTCCATGTGGTAATGCTAGCCACACGTTCATGGTCAAGAAATATGCAAATTCGACCCCCATGTCCAAAAATTTCACATTCACTTATTGAGCAAAACCCTAGTTTCCAAAATTGACCAAAAAAATGATCCCTTGTCCATGGACCCAATTAGAGGGCCTCTCATAGCACTATCCTGATGTCCTAAATCGAACGGAGCCGACGGTTCATCGATCCGAGAAATGGTCATCAATCTATGGCATATTGAATCCCACCTCCTACAAGCTTTCAGGGACACTAGTTGAATCCCTACCCGGGGCATAGAATGGAAACCGTGCATCAAAAAGGGCGTCCGGTGGGTTGTGCAAGTGTGTTTAGGCAGGAACCATGTGGTAATGCTAGCCACATGTTCACAGTCGAGCAATATGTGAATTTGACCCCCATGTGCAAAAATTTCACATTCACTTACTAAGCAAAACCCTAGTTTCCAAAATTGACCGAAAACATGATCCCTTGTCCATGGACCCAGATTAGAGGGCCACCCTAGCACTATCCCAATGTCTTGAATCCAACAAAGCTGACGGTTCATCGATCCGAGCAACATTCATCACTCTATGGCACGTTGAATACCACCTCCTACAGGCTTTCAGGGACACATGTTGAATCCCTACGCGGGGCATAGAATTGAAACCGTGCATCAAAAGGGCTTTCAGTGGGTTGTGCAAGTGTGTTTACATAGGTTCCATGTGGGAACGTTAGCCACACATTCACGGTCAATCAATATGCGAATTTGACCCCCATGTGCAAAAATTTCACATTCACTTATTTAGCAAAACCCTAGTTTCTAAAATTGACCAAAACAATGGTCTCTTATCCATGGAACCAGATTAGTGGGCCTCCCATAGCACTATCCCAATGTCCTGGATCCAACGGAGTTGACGGTTCATAGATCCGAGCAACAACCATCATTCTATTGCATGTTGAATCCCACCTCCTACAGGATTTCAGGGACACCTGTTGAATCCCTACCCAGGGCATAGAATGGAAACCGTGCATCAAAATGGGCTTCTAGTGGGTCGTACAAGCGTGTTTAGGGATTCCTGTGGAGAAACAAATTATTGGAGTGGAGGAGATAATTATCAGATTCAAGAAGATGCACTTATAGGATCAACTTCGAGATTCAAGGCAAATGCAATAGACATATCCCGGATAGAGTGGTAGATAATGGTCTTGGGCTATAAGGCATGAGTCATGTACGTATCAATATAATTCAACAAATCCATTCTAGAAGTCTATTGAATTTATCAATCTATCAAGCGCTCAATGTATCAAACTATAAATAATCAATGAGACCGTGAAACCAAACTATCTGACTACCACATACCTGACTACCTACCTGTTGTCATTTGACTAGACCATCGGGATCACCTCTAATAGCAACGGTATCCTTTATCCTCTCGTTCTCGGAGTAAGGAAACAAGTATCGTTACTTTGATGAGTTCTTGTTTGGCATTATTTGCAGCTGGAGGTTTGTGCCAATAACTAAGTTTGTATAATGGTATACAATTTGAGCTGGTCTCTAATCTTCAAATACATAACCTTTTTTCTTTCGTGCGTGGGCAACCCGTGTCAAATATTCTCCTTTGACCCAATTGGAAAATCATTTCCCTCGGAATCGCTTAATGAGACAATGAGGGTTTGATTCCCATCAAGCAGCATGTTAGCTAGTAGTCAGTGTTCCATTCATTGTGTCTCGGGGAAACCACTACGTATATGTGCCCTGCATAAAATTAAGTGCAGACTCTACGAGTCATCTAACTAAACGCAACTAGTCGTCAAACATTTCAAAGTGATCAACATAATAGTCAAACCTGGTTGTATGAGATTTGAAATGTGGTCATAGTCATGTGAAATACTCGACTAACCCTCCTCCAACTGGGATAATTCTACAGTTATTTGTTGACCAATGGGGAGTGATACACGATCCCAGCTGTCAACCCAATCTATGGATTCATAGTTGTCCCATTCACCACTGCTACATGGATAACAAAAACAGGAGAGTTTTCTTGTCCACATTTCAACTATAGCATTGTTTGAAGCCCTAACTGAATGGAATGCACGAGTTCCTTGGATGGTCTTGCACTCATATAGGTGTGATCGATCTAAATCGACCACCTCCCAAAAATATCTATGTACATGTGCTTTTTGAGATGATTTGTCTTCTTTCCTTCTAGCTCCCTGCCCCATCACTGAAGAACAACATGCAACAATGGTCTTTGCATCTCGGATGAGCGAAATAGTTGTGAATTTCATCTCTTGCCTACGTAATATAGTCTTGATACATGCACCTGCTCCATCATGTTCCCCTTTTCCGTGTCCGCTCTCAAAATAGTTCCAAATATGTGGCACCTTGTGCCTCTTGTGGAGAATACACAACCATTAGAAGACACGGGAATTTTTGAATTGCCCTGCACAACCATCAGACCAAATCCAATGTTGTTCCATCTGTATATTGTTATCCTCCAAGTGTTTGTATAACAATTGAAATATGTGTTGTACAAAAGCCAAGTCATGATACCTATCATCACTTATGTAAAAGTGATACTCCTTCAATATAACCCTGTTCTCTTCAGTGCTATCTACCCCATGTCTATAGGTGATATGGACCATTATGTTGACCTGATCTGAGTGATATTATTGACTCTGAATATTGTTCTGTGGTTGAAGAGTGTAGTTTTCTACAAAATAGACCACTGATAATATAGGTCCAATATGAAATGTAACCTTGCACACTCTAAACTTCTCATCTTTCCAACGAGCCACATGTACATGCTTTACATACTGTTGTGTCTTTTCAAAGAATTCCTCCATGAAGTTGCATACCAGTACCTGGTAGATCAACATTAAAGATGTACAGATCAATAGGTTGTTACATATATGAAGTAGCAATACATGAAGAAAAAAATACTATTCAGGAACTCGTTGCTAACCTGAGAAGTGACCAATTGTATTTTTTTCCTTTCATTCCCTCCACCAATGTCATACGCGACATATTTGAATGACTGCAAGTTCACTTCATGTCTCCCAAGTTCATGCTCATCGATGACATGTATGCATTTTTCCAAAAATTCCATTACACCATACCTTGCGCATGTCCCATCTATGCAAGGCCTTTGATAAAATGTGCAACCTTTTGTCCTTCTACACAAGATGCTATGGATAAACTCTCTAGCTGATGTCGGTGGCAATGTAGTTGAGCATTCCTTCATGAGAGTGTTATGAAAAACACATAATATATGTATATATGTGTCATAATAATAAGCGTACTCAATGTGATATCGACAACAACATGTGTTACAAGTTGTGTTTATTTTAACATACCATGGTTTGCATTTCTCGAAGGATATTTGGACCAAGTTAAGTTCATTATGTTCATGCCTAAATCTCTCATATAATTTTGTTTGTGTCATGTTAAGAAAATGTTTAATGTGGGGCTCACGATCCCTTGAACCCATTCTCAATTTTAGTACATCTTTTTGGTTGGATGAATTTCTACTATTGTCACGCCAAAACTCTTGCATCAGTCCCTTTACCGCATCAATGAGCTTCATATCGGAGCATGGAAACCTGCCAACGAAGGACCAGACATCTATTTCACCAAAGTCAACTTGTTCTCTTCTAGAACAATACCTACAGAGTGCTTTGATATCCAATCCTACAAGTTTGGATGCAGGCTTAAGAAGGCGAAGGGCCCTGGTGCTTTTGTTCACGATTGATTGTGACAACACACGACGAGCTGCGTTGCGATCCTTTGAATGATATTTCTTTCCAATATTACTAAATGCATCTACCAAACTTATGACAAAATAAGAACTTGGTTCAAAACTGTTTATCATCTTTATCCTTAAGTTTTTCCTAACAACAGTCATAGACCTATATTTTAACAACGATATAAATAATCTACATTTATCTCCATCACATTTAGAATCAAAATAGTTGACAAGTATCTGTTGAGCTTGATATGCAATACTGCGTTTAGATAGCGTACCTTCAAGAGAACCAATGAGACTTTCATCGATTTGTATACGTTTTGGAGTTCTTCGGCGTGAAGTTTCTAATGAAGGTAGGGAGGTTGGAATTGCACCCTGTACCATATCACCCGGTTGGTCTGGAATCTGAACATGAGCTTCATGTCCTTCTGTGTCTTCCTGACGGTCGGATGGTGGCAATTGGAAATCCTCTTTGGTGGTATGAACAACATTGTCTTCTTCGAGCATACCTTCAGCATTCAATGTCTCTCTAACTTCATCACCTGTATACCCACATTCAATTAAATATGCAAAGGTTTCAGGTGGCCTTGATGTGCACCTATGTTTTACTCCTTGATCAGTGCCATATAGTGCTTATTCTTCTACTAATATGGTGACCAAAGGCCCCTCGAGTGAATTCTTTTGTCTTTCTTGATGTGGATTGGTAGGAAGAACTGTGGCATCCTCAACAACTAGAATTGGTTGAGTGTCCATAGAGCATCTTCGATTGGTCATGTCATTTCTTTTCTTCTCTCTAATTTCTTCAAGGATTTCATTGGGTATCCTCTTCCTTGCTGATTTTCTTGCTTGATTGTGTGAGTTTCCCATGACCACAATGATCAATGATATATATGGTTTCCTTTTCTAGCTCCTCAATGGGAAACTACTCAAGCTTGGTTTATTTCTTGCTCAATTGTGTCTAGATACTCAAGATAGGGGGAATATTGGGAAGAACGTTTCCTTTGCTAGCTCCTCAATTCCAAGAAAAACAATCGTAGAGATGCTCTATGGTGCTCCTCAATGGGAAATTTCCCAAGCTTGGTTTCTTTCTTGAGAAATTGTGTCTACATAATCTTGAGCTAGGGGGAAGATTGGGAAGAATACATTGCCTTTTCTAGCTCCTCAATTGCAAGAAAAACAATGGTAGAGATGTTGTATGGCGCCCCTCAATGTGAAATTCTCCAAGCTTGGTTTCTTTCTTGCTCAATTGTGTCTACATACTCCACCACAGTGACCAAGTTAATGTTTCCTTTGCTAGCTCCTCAATTGCAAGAAAAACAATGGCGGAGATGCTCTATGTGGCTCCTTGCTCAATTAATGGATTATTTCTTGCTCAATTCACTCTTTATTTCTTGCTCCTCAATGTATACCATGCTCCAAGCAATACTTAGAAACTTGTGGTGGAGATGCTTGATTCACAAAACAATTTTGTGTGAAAATATGGTGAAGAAGATAATGTTCACGCACTCTTTGTAACCTGAATTTGCGCGTAGACTGTCAAACCTGTGAAAATGTGTTTAGAGTGTTTATCGAACAACGACTGGTACTATTTATACTGAGAATAAGTTATTGTTAACTAAAATGGGGGCGTTTTTTGGATACATAAAACACGTGCGCGTTGTACTTTAATAGAATTTTGGAGCATTTAAGAAGGTATTTGCACGACTAAGGGATCATTCAAGGTTTAGGGGGAAATAACAAGCACTCCCTTAGTTTTTGCGCCTTAACATTCCCCCTTTCTTCAACCTAACTATATTGTTTTACAACTCTAGGGATGTGTAATAACGGGATACATGGGGATATGTGTGTGTGAGAGAGAGAGATAGGTTAGGGGGTGTTAGTGGTAATGGGAGACATACGAATGTGTGTGTGTGTTAGAGAGATAGGTTAAGGGGTGCTAGTGGTAAGGTCTGACATAGGGATTTGTGCGTGTGTGCCAGAGAGATAGGGTAGGGGGTGCTAGTGGTAAGGTTTGACATAGGGATTTGTGTGTGTGTGTTCCAGAGAGATAGGGTAGGGGGTGCTAGTGGTAAGGGGAGACATAGGGATGTGTGTGTGTGTGTGTGTGTGTGTGTGTGTTCCATGTCAGAGGGGAGACATAGGTTTAGGAAGACATGAGGATGAGGATAATGACGATGGTGATGATTATGGTGGTGATGATGATGATGACGATGACGATGATGATGATGATGTTGATTATGATGATGATGGTGATGATGATGACGATGAAGATTATGATTATGAATATGTCGATGAGGATGATGAGGATGATGATGATGATGATGGAGATGATGGAGATGATGGAGATGATGATGATGATGATGATGATGATGACAACGATGATTGATGATCATGGTGGTGATGATGCTGATGATGATGATGATGATGATGAATGAGGATAATGACGATGGTGATGTTGATGATGATGATGATGATGATGAAGATGAAGATGAAGATGTTTATGATGATGATGATGATGATGGCGATGATGTTGATAATGTTGATGATGATGTTGATGATGAAGATGATCATGATGATCACGGAGATGTTGATGATGATGATCGATGATCAATGATGATGGTGATGATGGTGGTGATGATGATGATGAAGTCGAGGATGGTGACGATGACGAAGATGATGATGATGATGTCGACGACGACAACGATGACGACGATGATGATGATGATGTTGTTGTTGTTGATGATGATGATGATGATGGTGATGATGATGACGATGAATATTATGATGATGAATATAGTGATGAGGATGATGATGATGATGATGATGACAACAATGATTATGATGATGACAATGATGATCAATGATCATGGTGGTGATGATGATGATGATAATGATGAATGAGGATAATGACAATGGTGATGTTGATGATGATGATGATGATGAAGATGAAGATGAAGATGTTTATGATGATGATGATGACGATGATGTTGATGATGTTGATGTTGATGATGGTGATGATATTGATGTTGATGATGATGATGATGATGAAGAAGTTTATGATGATGATGGTGATGAGGATGAGGATGATGACGATGGTGATGATGATGGCGATGATGATGTTGATGATGATGATGTTGTTGATGATGAAGATGATCATGGTGATGTTGATGATGATGATCGATGATCAATGATCATGGTGGTGGTGATGATGATGAAGTCAGGGATGGTGACGATGATGAAGATGATGTCGATGATGATGACAACGACGACGATGATGATATTGATGATGATGATGGTGATGATGATGACGATGAATATTATGATGATGAATTTGGAGAAGAGGATGATGATGATGATGATGATGACGACGATGATGATGATGATGGAGATGATGAAGATGATGATGATGACAACGATGATCGATGATCATGGTGGTGATGATCATGATGATGAATGAGGATAATGACGATGGTGATGTTGATGGTGATGATGATGTTGATGATGATGATGAAGATGATGATGATGAAGATGAAGATGAAGATGAAGATGTTTATGATGATGATGATGACGATGATGTTGATGATGGTGATGATGTTGATGTTGATGTTGATGATGATGATGATGAAGATGAAGATGTTTATGATGATGATGAGGATGAGGATGAGGATGATGACGATGGTGATGATGATGGTGATGATGATGATGTTGATGATGATGTTGATGGTGAAGATAATCATGATGATCATGGTGATGTTGATGATGATGATCGATGGTCAATGATAATGGTGATGATGATGATGATGATGATGATGAAGTCAGGGATGGTGACGATGATGAAGATGATGATGATGTCGATAGTTAACAACATTTTCAATAGAAAAAAATTATATATTTGGAAAGTTCATTCAATTTCCTACATTTCTTGTTCTTTACTCATCCCAAAATTCATTGTGTAAGTGTCTCAAAATATCCATGCAAGTTGATAGATGTCTGTTTTTTTAATTTTCAATTACATCTAATGCGCCAAAAGAAACCCTCAACTTTGTGCACTCACCCTTTTACATAATTATTGTTTTAACTAAAAGTAACATGTTTTTTATTCATAAAAAAATGTATTCAAAATAAATATCAAATAAATGTTAATTAAATAAAAAGATAAAAACAGAAACCTAACATAAATGTAAATGAATGGCTTAAAAGTACACAAAGAAGCTTAAAAAATAGTGTCATAAGTTCCTTGTTTTTACATAAAGTAGGACACCAAAATCCCTTAAAAAAAAACGAGGACACCAAAAACAAAAATGTATCACCAAAATCAAAATGGTATATTATAGTAGTCGACTTACATGCCGTTTTGGTTAAAGATAGTATCCACACCATATGCATTTTTGAATATATGTATTTATATCCCATATCGACCACTAAAAAACAAATCATACCTTTTTCAGCAAGTTTGTAGAGATTTTCATTATTATTTTTCGATTTAATATTACAGCATTGGTTACTTTGGTAGATGGCACTTAAAAATCATGCTCATATCGTTGGCTGTCAAAGACTTTAATAATCGTGCCAACATGATGTTAAAGTAAATATACACTTTAATTATATGTCACAATATGTGTTACTCCAAATGCTAATCCACATAGGGCAACATCAAGTGTTTGGCTCAATCCATTTGTGATAAAGACCATACCTCTTTATGATATGTACTTGATGTATATAGTATGTGATAAAGATATTTAATGTTTATTTATAATCTCTGTATGATATGTACTTGAGGTATATAATATATGATCAGAAATAAAACTTAGAATGCAACTTGAGTGGAGTTGATTATAGGACTAAACTAAATAATACGTTGTATTTTTTAGGTATTTTTTGGGAATTTAATAATATGATTTTTCTCTCAAATTATAATTTTATTATTCAAATAAAAAATTTAATTGAAAAAAAAGATTCAACTTCTAGAATTATCTTGAATATTTTTAATATACAGTTCCAAAAGAATTTTAACAATTTTCACTAAATTTTGATTAAAATATCCTTCAAATAACAAACACAAATGATAGATTATTTAAGTATATAAGTTCTAATAGATATATAATAATCAGCGGCGTTTAATGCTTATTCATTGATGCCACTACATGTACTCCATATATGGAGTTTAGAGATGAAAACGAGACAATTAGAGTGGCTCTTATTAAACGTGCTTAACAAGTTGTGAACATTAAATCCTTTTCGATTACGCTGCACACCCACAAACACAAATTCTTGATACGTGGCCCAATTGTTTGCCAAACCTACGAGTTATGCTCTCAATAATACTGCCAACGCATAAAAACATTACGTCGGCTTCGGTTTTTCCGATGACTCTAGGGTTCATGCGCAACTAACAGCAACGCCAGCATTCCGAAAACATTTGACACAAGTATCGGCCCGCCAGCAAAGGGCTCAGGAAGCGCCGCGAAATTCTCTCCTTCATCGACATGATATGAAAAACATCGCCTGCGTTGTCTCCTCTATTTCTGGAAATTTATCTGGTGAATAACTTCTCAAGGATTTACTAACAAAGAAATCGATTGTGAATATACATAGGAGCTGTCTAACTAGTGGACTTTTTGACTTTTTAGGTTGATTTTATGTTTGAATCGGGTGAATTTAATCTACAAAATCCGTAATTTGTTGAACGATTTTAAGCTCAGAAAATCAGGTGACAAAAAAACCCTCACCACCTACTCTCTGTAAGATCTAGCAGTGTTTTTAAAAGTTTTAAAAATTCCGTGAAAATTTATGACAGAAAACTCGTAAAAACTAGCCAAAAAGAAAGGTTAAAAAGTCTCCTGTTTAGACAACTCGACATGTTAAAACTAGAAAAAAGAAAAAAAGAAAAAGAAGGTCAAAAAGTCCCTATTTAGACAACTCGATATACATATGCATGTTAAGAAGAAAAGCGAAGAGAAGCACATTTTTTAGCTGCTGCGGTCGGGAAACAATAAATACCGTTCTCGGACAGAGTTTAGTGTCAGTGACAAATCCACTCTCCTCCATATGCTGCTCACGTCTATGCCGCCGACACCACGGGATCTGCCATTTCTCCGCTTTAAAAAATTAGCGACGATGAAATGGCAGAAATTATAGTAAAGAAAACGGTGCAAATTGCATTTAATCTAATGGAGTCTGGACGCCATCATAGTATCGAGAATGAGAGAAGGCAAAACATGTTCTATAAATTATTATCCCGCGAACTTTGCTGTCAAGTAGTTGATTGATGTTGTGGACAATTTATTGGGGGATTGGGTTCGTTAGTGTGTGCATCGGGAATCGGGATTTGAAGCCATCGCTGCCAGTGCCAGTGCCGGCTGAGACCAGAATTGAGCGTTGGAAAC
The DNA here is from genome assembly GCA_001517045.1 of Pseudotsuga menziesii. Lineage (NCBI taxonomy): Eukaryota > Viridiplantae > Streptophyta > Pinopsida > Pinales > Pinaceae > Pseudotsuga > Pseudotsuga menziesii. The sequence continues at coordinate 816,264 of LPNX011049227.1, forward strand.
TGCGATTGCGGTACGCCGAGAACACGCCGGGAAAAGCTTTTGTCTCGCTGTTTTGTGCCGGTGGCCAGGAATTTTTCATATCCCTCGCCATATCCATCCACGACGCCCAAGTTTGTACTAAATGCCTTGGGACCGTTGATAACCGTATTCTATACTATTAGCATATATTATCTCAATGAAATAATGAAAAATTAATCGGGCTCTCCCTGGCGGCCCGCTGAATTATAGTTTATTTTGCCGTTAGGAAAACGGAGAGTTTACGACGTACAACACTTGCATATGCATTGGAGGACACTGCGATCGATAGTAACATGTAACTATAACTACACACTCTCCCTCCCTTCCTCCATTCATTATGCTTATACATTACTGCCCTTCTGTCTGCTTCGTATAGCAAGCGCTGCCTTTCCACTTGAAGTTTAAATCTGCTTGCTTTGCAATGGATTCTACTCTGTCTGGATGGGCTTTCATTATAGAAGGGTCAGTTCTTGTAGTGTTTTTTTTCATTGTTTGGGTTGTATCCCAGTTTTTCAAAATCTATGTCTGGGAGCCCCGTAAGACTATAAGGTTTATGGAAAGGCAAGGAGTGAAGGGGCCTCCGCCCAACTTTATGACTGGTAATCTTATGGATATTGCCAATCTCCGTGAAAAGGAGACTGCGAACGATATCGAATGCTTGAGCCACGACATTGTCGAGAGGCTTTTACCGCATTATGTTAAATATTCCAAAATATATGGTAAGTTAATTCCATCGTAGCTGCTATGTTCATTTTCGTGGGTGTTTTCTGATCCCTCATAATTAATACAGTTGAATAATTTTGGTCTGTATGGTTCGATTAATACTGGATTTATTGGTGTAATTTGTGTTTTACAACGTTATAATAAACTATTAAACCGCTTGGGAACGGTAAATCGTGGAATATTCTAGGATCGTGTTCGGGTAGTTTGTCAGATTTTATGCTTAAGAAGATCATTTCGCATTCTTCGTTCAATCGATTTTATTTTCACTATTAATTCTATAGGGATTTAATGGTTAAGAGATAAAGAGATTTTTTTTGTTTATTTTTTATATTTTTTTAGTAAAATTAGTTTAATTTGGAGTTATCCATACCTAGATACATGTTCTTGTTATTTATTTATCAACTATTTATATAGATATATATATTTTATCTCACATATTTCTAGATATCTACTACTAACCATGAATTATTTAATATCTATTTATTAGCTATGAGTTATCTATGCATAGTTACCAGTTAAATCTATTTATGACCTATGAGTTATCTATGTATTGCTACCTCTTATCCATTAATCAGCTATTAGTTATTTTCTATATATATTTTTAAAAATTATTTATTTCAAATTTTGAAAGAATACCATACAATCAATCTTTAGAGTACACTGGTCTCATACTAGTCTATAAATAAAGAAACATAAACTATACTCCACTCAATTTCAAATAAAAGACAGCATAAAAATGAATTATATTACAAATCTATAGTATTTTCAATTAATGCATAATATTGCTTCAGATAGATAGTATCTTCGATCAGGAAGATAGAGTTCTAGAGTTCTGAATTATATATTCAGATAATGTGGTGATAATGTGAGCATTGAAATAAAAAAACGATTATTCACATAATGTGGCTATATATTGTATTCAGGCGTATAATATAATATAATGTGTACAGGGAGGCAATTGTTACTATGGTGGGGCGTCGAGGCGCGATTGGCGGTATTCCAACCAGAACTGATAAAGGAAGTATTATCGTCGAAGCATAGCTACAGCTATGGAAAGTCTCGTTTACAACAAGAAGGAAACAAGCACTTCATCGGCAAAGGACTGCTAATGGCCAACGGAGAGGCATGGGCTCAGCAGCGCCGCATGGTTGCCCCAGCTTTCCACAACGACAAAGTTAAGGTGATACACACACTCCACTGATACACACACTCCACTCCTGACTTAAGTCATTAAAATTTTAACACTCTTTAAGAGAATGCTCTCGTGTCATTAATTATCTGTACGCAATAAATTCGTATTCTGTTCAGCTGATCTGTTGACTCTGCAGGGGCATGTGGAATATATGGTGGATTGCGCTGGACAAGTGCTCGACCATTTTGAAGAACTTCTTAGTAAGGGTAGCGGATCGTCTTCAGAGATCGAAGTGAGCGAGCATTTAAGCAGGCTTGCCGCGGATATCATCGCACGCACAGAATTCGGTAGCAGTTATGAAAAAGGCAAAAGAATTTTTGAAGAGCTTAACTCGTTGCAGCAGCTTTCCTCACAGTCAGGAAAATATTTATGGCTTCCCGGGAACCGGTTTGTTTCTTTGCTGCTTTTGCTTTACGATGAATGTCAAATTTCGTCCCTGCACTAGAAAAGGGCGCCCGGCGCCCTACATAATGTGTCGTAGAATATATTGACGTGAAATAGACCCATTTAATTTTGCTCCAACCATTCACAGTGTTAAATATTACTTTTCCCCATTCTTAGTAAATACCCAATCAAATAAACAAATATCATTGAAAATTTTGCTCTGAGTCGAGGATCGAACCCCTGACTGCCAACGCTAACAACAACGACATGGAAAATACCAAACAAAACAACAGAGAGTTAATATGACAAGGATAGAAATAAATCGTACTGTATTGGAAATAGCTTAACTTTGAGTTTTGATGCAATGCAATGCAATGCAGGTTCCTTCCTACGAGATTTAACAAAGAGATAAAGGAGAGAAAAAAACACGTAGAGAATGTGCTACTGGAAATAATTCAAGCGAGGCGAGACTCGGTCCAGGTAGGACGCAGCGTCTCCTACGGAAACGACCTGCTGGGGCTCATGCTCGCTAAAACGGAACAGAGCAACTCCTCCAGCATGAAGTTAACGAACCAGCAGCTAATGGACGAGTGCAAGACTTTTTTCTTCACCGGCCACGAGACTACCGCCCTTCTGATGACATGGACAATGATGCTGCTGGCCTCCAGTCCCGAATGGCAACAGAAAGCCCGAGCTGAAGTTCTGGAAGTTTGCCAGGGAAACCCCCTAACAGCCGCCGATCTCCCTAAGCTCAAAATTGTAAGATTAGCACTCCATCTCAAATTCTTACAAACCACATTATAATCTTATCCACCACAGATTTATATTCACTGTCTGGATCTCTTGTGAGCAAAAGTGGTTTCAAAAGTCTTGTGGTATTACTTCCAATTTGCCGTTAAAATTGAAATTAGCCAGGCATTACAGCATCATATTGATTATGTTATTGTAATTTTGTACTTTTGTTGAGAAAATGTGTAGTAATTGCAATGGGTTTGAATTATTGGGTGCATGCATGCAGTTAGGAATGATACTGAACGAATCGCTGAGACTGTACACGCCAGCATCGATGCTGCCAAGACAGACGTTCAAGAATGTAAAGCTGGGCGATGTGGAGTTACCTAAGGGCATGTCTGTCTGGATTCCTGTGCTGGCCATCCATCACAGCAAGGAATTGTGGGGAGAAGATGCCAATGAGTTCAATCCACAGCGGTTTTCCCAGGGCGTGCAGAAGGCATGCAAGCATCCCATGGGATTCTTACCCTTCTCCTCTGGACCGCGAGTCTGCGTGGGACAGAGCTTTGCTATAATGGAAGCGAAGGTGGTGGTGGCCATGATCCTCTCCCGCTTCAAATTCTCCCTCTCTCCTAACTATCGGCATGCTCCCGTTTGTGTGCTCACGCTCAGACCCAAGCACGGCGTGCCGATCAATTTTGAACGCTTGTAGCTGATACTTGAACGTTTGTAATTGATACGATACAGATCGAAATGATAGTTATATTCCGGCTCTTTATAATAATAGATGTTCATAGCAGAATCTGTGTGTTGGAATATTGGAAAATACCAGAGAATATCTCTGTTGGAATATAGCAGAATCGAATTGACGGTTATTTTTTATTAATGTGATAGACAAGCTGTTTACTAATAATCCCGAGGATAATACCAGATACAGAGTTGTTACAGCACGGACGCGGAAGTCTAGACGCCTCTAAGTTGCCAAGAAACCCACTTCTGCTATCCAAAGCTGTATATTATAAACGGTATCACTTTTACGCCGAGAGGCTGCGTACAATAAATATCGATTTAGTCAATAGGCGTCCTACAATGAACACTGGCCAGAGTAATATTCTTTTAATGAAAATTTAAAATAGACGACAATATATACATATTTCGAATATTCTTAGTTGCATAAGGAAAGGACGGCTGAGGTTTGCTGCTAATACATTGCCAATTACTCCTACCTTGGCTAACCGGCCGATCAAATGCAAAATCGGTGGAAGCGACGAGTAGAAATTTGACGGCTAGATGGCCATGTGTCACCGTAGGGATGGAATTTGACGGATAAATGTCCCTCATGAGTCAATTTACCCGTCAAATACAGTTAAGATTTTATTGAGACCGTCAAAATCTGGTTTAGAATACAGAAAACGTTTTAGATTTTGATTGTAACTCGCAATTTTGACGGGTGTCCGTTATTTGAAATTCCAACCCTACGCGTGAAATTTAAAAATTATATAATGGATTTTTAAATATATTTTAAATTTATATATATGTTTGTTTGGGCTTGGGGGTGGGAGAGAATAAATTCATTAAGTAATAAATATTATTTATTTATTAATGTTTTTTTTTAATTTTTTTGTTGTTAAGAAATGTTGTTAAAAAACATAATAGTTGAGATTGAAATTTATAATATGAATTTGAATAAAATATATGTTGTAAATAATTTCACAATAATAAAGAAGGTTTTGTTCAAGGGCTTTTTATTTGAAATATGTATTGTGAGAGTTCAACAAAACACTTTTGGGAAGTATTTATAAATTTTATAAATTGAGGATTTAATGTGTATGATGGAAAATAGGACTCAAATCCTCCTTAATCATCAAAATTTGCAATGACTTAATCATCCATTCAAAAAATTGATGCATCTCAAATATATGTTCTCATAATGTCAATCCATACTACTATCAATTATTGTTAATTGATACATTTTGCTTTGTTTTGTTTCAAACTCATAATGTCAATCCATATTAATCTCTATTGTTGTTAATTGATACGTTTTTCTTTCTTTTGTTTCAAAATTATTGTCTTGTTTCTTTAAACTTTGTAGCATTTTATGAGGTTCCATTGTATTTCTTTGCCAAAACAACGGTTATGTTATATATATTGTCAATGTCAAACCAAGTCTACACTTCATATAACATTGCATTTTAAGTGGATTACTTTGCACCCTAAGGAGCAATTAATGATATGATATGTGAAGTTTCCTTAATATATTTTGCATCGACTTTTGCGAACTTTATCTTTTGTATTTTATGGAATGTATAAATTAGGTGTACATTAAATAATATTCCAAATCATGCTTATAGTCTTTCGATTTTTTTTTCAGAAGGAAAAAAAGCCTGACCTTGTTATTCAATTGATGAATCAAATGGCATCTAAAATACATCCCTATCAATAGGGCTGCAATCGATCAATACAAAGTGAGGAATGCTATTCATAGCTAGTAGCCAAGAACAGTCTCAGACACTCTTGAGTAAGCAATGGGGAGGGGAGCAGATACATCCCTTCAAAAAGACTGAAGTAAGACTTAGGTACATGAAGTCTCCAAATCGATACCTGCCTCTACCGGTCATACATATCGAGGATACAAGTTGTGCAAAAACTGCAGTCAAAAGAGCTCGCTCCATAATACAAAAAACTAAGGAAAGGTGCAACAAAGAAGAAGCAATGCTCCTGCACTGAGCTCAAAAGAGCTGAAAAGTATCAGTCAAGACCAAATGGCCCTCAAGAAACTCAGAGAAAGTGCCACATCCAGGAGCCAAAGATTGGGTTGTTTTTGATAGCCTGTCCACAAGCTGATTGTGTTCTCGATAAGTATGACTGAAGGACAGGTGGGGAAAGCAAGAGATCAGTCTTTTGGTGTCCATACACCAATGAATTAAATCAGGAGGATCGAGTGAGGAATGAAAGTTTGCCCAGTTAATGATAACTGTTGAGTCTCCAAGAATATTCAAACATGGAATCCCCATTATGTTAGCCACAGATAGCAAAGCCCAAAGAGCCATCAGTTTTACTTTAATATTTGTACAAAAGCCTGCCCCCATTGCAAACTCAAAAGTGTGAGACTCATTCAAAGCCAAGATAAAACCCACTCCACCCTTATAATCAGCAACTGCCCCATCAAAGAAGCCATAGGAAAAGACCAAAGTTGGGCCAGGTCCATGAATCCTGGATTTTTTGCTCTTTACACTTGCTACCGGATACAACTAAGTGTAATAATCAATCTGATGTAGCATGCCCAAGATCAATGGCTTTTTTCCTTCAAAAAGGAAATGGTTACGTCCTTTCCAAATGCACCAAATGATAACGAGAGGAAGGTAACTACACTCTGAGTGTCTGGAATACACAGCAATCCATTTTTCCAAGAAAGAGCTGAGAGAGCCAATCTTAGTAATGGGTTGTAAGTGAAAACGATTGTTGAGACAATCATACACAGTTTTAATGAAGGAGAAGGAAGTAAACAGATGCTGGACAGAGTCATCACCCGACTTACAAAGAGTACATATGCCAGGTCCGATCCAGCCTTTTTTCTGAAGATTGTCCCAAGTAAGAATCTTGTTTGCCAATACTAGCCAAATGAAGCAATGGATTTTTAAGGGTATATTACAGGACCAGAGAAAAGCATATAAATTACTGCAAGTCGAGGGAGAAGATGAAAGGACAATCAATTCGTATACCAATATCGTTGTGACATTTCCAGTTTGTTTATTATGAGCCCATACTAGGGAATCAACAGATGTGTTGAGACGAATTTTTCCCTGTTCCAGACACCTTGTGTAATCGTCCCAAGCTATTTTCCAGTCCCCTTCAACATCCAAGTCCTCCACCGAATACCAATAACCATGCAAACCTGGGAGAGAATTATTTGCATGGTTAAGTGATAAGATGCCAAAATATTCAAGATAATCACGTAGACCCAGAGGGAGATCTGAGAGAGAATGGGTTCCAATAATCGGATCAACACCCACTAGGATATCCTAACCATTTCCAACATGCCATGCCAAGCATTTTCCAAGCCACGAGAGGGTGTTCAAGAAACCATTCCAGATCATGGAGGCACCACGAACATTAAAATTTTTGTCTCTGAGCCAAGATACCATAGTTTTATTCTTTATGTACTTGCTGGTCATAACCTGGTGCCAAAGACTGTTGCCATGAAGAACCATCCAGAAGTTTTTTAATCTCAAGGAAGTGCTAAACCATGAAAGGTTTTTTATACCCCAACCACGTACCTCTTTTGGCCAAGAAAGGTTCTTCTAGTTTGCAAAATGATACTTGTTATTAACCCTCGAAGAGCCCCAAAGAAAAGCAAAGGTTAAACTCCTGAGTCTGTCCAGAACAGAGACTGGAATTGGAGCTAGTGCCATCCAGTAGACAAGTAAGCTAGATAAAACTGCTTGAACAAGTACCAGTCTTCCACCTAGGGAGAGACATTTATGTGACCAGTTGCTTATCCTTCTTTCATAATTTTGTATCAGCCATAGCTAGTCGTTTACCTTGTACCCCAATGGTTTTAAGAAGTAGCCGAGATACTTGAAGCCAGTAGTGATATTTTCCATTTTGTAAGGTAGAACGTTGGCAATACTGAGAAGTGTTCCTTCCTCAATGTTATTAAAGAGAAACCCCAATTTTTCAACAGTAATGCTCATCCCAGAAGCCTTGCAAAAGGTGCTTAAAATGACCTCAAAAGCCATCCATTCAAGAAGGGTTCTAGTACCCAAGAGTATAACATCATCCACGAATAAGAGGGAGTAAGTGAAAGTGCCGAGGAGATTTTAATACCTCTGATAAGACCATTTACTTTGGCATCCTTAATCAAGAGACCGAGACCTTCAATGATGAGTATGAACAATAGGGGATACAAGGGACAACCTTGTCTAATGCCCCTGGATGCACCAAAAAAATTTGAAGGAGTTCCATTAACCAGCATAGCAAAGTTTGCTGATGTTAAGCATCCCATTATCCAATTGACCCCCATAAGAGGAATCCCTATCTGGATCAAAATGAGTCTGATAAACGACCACTTAACTCTGTCAAATTCTTTTACCAAGTCCAGCTTAAGGATGAGGGCACAAGTGTTTTTAGTTCTGACAGTATGAAGAATCTCTTGTGTAATACTAATGGGATTGACAACTTGACGATTTTTTAGAAATCCAAACTATTCTTGAGAGATATGAGAGTCCAAATGTGGTTTTAATCTGACAGCAATATTTTTTGAAATGATCTTATATACCAAATTACACAGAGAAATGGGTCTGAAGTCGGCAAAATATATAGGCTTGTCCTTCTTAGGAATTAGGGCAAGGAAGGTGGATTTTAAAGAAGGAGTGATCCTTCTAGACATCCTAGAACAATCCACAACATTAAGTAGATCCATACCTATTAGATAAAAAAAGTGGAGAAAAAATTCAATAGGCCAACCATCTAGTCCGGGGCTCTTATCCTTTTTAAAAGATTTCAAATCTCCCTCAATCTCTGTGAGAGAAACATTCTCAATGAAGCATCTAGCTTCCTTGGAGGAAAACATAGAAGGATAAAGCATGATAACTTTGAGTTGTGCCAAGATACAGGATCGCTTGTCATGTTTGAAGATCTGAGAGACATGTCTTAGTCCCATATCCTTCAGGCCTGCCTCATCCTCCACACATAACCCCTCCTCATCCTTTAAGGCCCAAATGGCATTCTGGTTCCTGCACCCAGATGTTAAGGCATGGAAGTATTTCGTATTAGAATCACCTTGCGTTGCCCATTTAGTTCTTCTCTTGAGCTGCCAGGTAAGCAAATGATGTTCCAATATGTCTTTTTTCTTAGATATGAGCACGTTCATTGCCATTTTATCTTCATGGGTGAGAATGCCTGATGTGGAGGATGATAAGAGTGATATGATTTCATCATAGAGGCTGTGAGATTCCTTCTCCATATCAGTAACTTTCTGTTTGATCCAAGACTTGACCTCATGTTTGAGCATCCTAAGCTTATGTGAAAGTAAACCCATATCATCATCAACTACAAAGGGCATCAGATCAGGCCATACCCTTTTGACCATTAGAGTGAAATATGGGTCCAAAATCCAAGACCTATTGAACTTGAAGGGATAGTTATGGGATCCCTCCCAAGTTTTCCATTCAAGACAGATCGAAAAATGGTCAGAGATGTCCTAAGGGTGAGCCCACACATGGTGTCTATGAAGTTCAGGGATCAAAGAAAAGGATAACAGAAAATGATCATTCCTTTTACTAATCCCATCTTCCTCAGCTCTCCCATTTCTCCAAGTGAGACCAACAGAAAGTGGGGCAATATCCACTAGGCCTACTGAGGCAAAAAGATGTTCGAAGTGTGGACCAAGAGGGTCGATAACAACTTTATTACCCCATATGTCATAGGCATTCAGAGTCAGGTTTAAGTCCCCTGCAAGAATCAAATTCGGTGTATTAAGAAGGCCCCCAGAAAGAGCATTATCCCATAAGAGCTCCCGGTTTCTATAAGGACCATAGCAGTTTAGGATATCCAGAGGGGTTAACAGACCACAGATCTTAGTCTTGACAAGGATCCCAACAGCCATTTAAAATGCAAGCATCTAACTGAAAGAGGGTTCCAGGCAGTGAGCAAGCCTCCCAAGAGGCCCAAGGCACTCGTAGCACAAAATTCCCAATTAGGCATAAATTTAGAAAAAGCAAGGAGGGTTGGGTAAGTACTACACGTTGTTTCTTGGAACATAATCAAATCAGGAGAGATCAACTGAAGAAGTGTATGAAGGTAACATTGTTTGGTCTTGCCTCCTAGACCATGAACATTGAGTGATAAAATCTTCATAAATGAACATCTGGGAGGGGAGGCGATTCTCTAAGTCCCCGCGGAAGGTTTCCAGTGATGCCCCTCGCAACATTTTTAATTTGCATAGAAAGAGGGGTGTAAGGAGGAATGTCAGAGGACTCTAACCCTAGAGAACCCGACTTATCCTTTTCATTTTTCCGGACCGTGACGTTTTCAAAACGTATGGAGTTCAGAGGAAGGGTAGAGGGAGAAGTGGGGGATTTTGTAGATAAGATAGATGGAGATTTCTGGAGAGAGGGATCAAAGAAAGAGGGGGAAGAACAGGGGCTGTGTGGCAAGGGTACATGTAAAATTGGAGATACAGGCCTCGGAAGGGGAGGAAAATCCTCATGTGATACTAAAGAGGGAACCACTAGGGTAATGGAAGGGACAGAGTCCTGGGGTAATGGATTAAGGGAAGGAGTAACAATAGTGAAAGGAGGTGAAGAGGGAGGGGAATCGGAGGGGTTGACCAAGGTGGGGATAGAGGTCATATCACAGCTAGGAGAACTGTCATGAGCTAAACCCGCATCAAATACATCTAGTGCATTAAGCATAGAATATGAGACATCACCAAAGAGGGAGAGAGCCTGAGTGTAAATACCTGTCTTCGGATGTGCCGGAGCAAGGTTCGAGATGGGAGAGTGCGGATCGGGAGATCCTTCCCTGCTTGAACAAGTAGTACTCCCAAGGAGGAGAGGACATGATCTGCGAAGGTGCCCAATGTCATGACAATGACTACAATGAAAGGGAGCATGGAGGTAGTCCAAACGTTGTATCAGGAGGCACTCCTTACAAAGTATCTCGACCTCTACCAGAAGACCATGAGATATATCCATTTTAACTAGCACTCTTGCCATCCTTTTATCATAGATGAGATGATAATCTTCTTCAACCACAACAAATCTATCAATGGTGTTGGCAATACCCTCAAGGATGTTTTTGCTCCAAAGGGGAAAGGGCAGTGAGGGTAAGAGAACACAAAGGTGGCGCTTAGTCACCCTTTCCCTTAAGGGGTCAAAATGCGCATGCCAACAACCTAATACTAAGGATCCTTTCCCAATTCTCCATAGTGTGTCAAGGATGACAGACGCATGATCTACTTCTAAGAAAATGAAGACTATCCAGCCGTTGGAGAGCAGACTGATGGTGGGGATGTATGTAAGCAGTGGATTCTGATGTTCAGTTGCCCAATCCACCCATTCTTTTTTCCCCATGTGACAATATTCCATCCTACCCACCAGAGCTCTTGTACATAGATATTCCACCCAGTCCATGAAGATATTGTGTCCAAGCACATAGCGGAACTTGCCCGCGAGGGCTTTCATACCCTTGACTTTCCTTCTCCTGCGATGGTGAGAGCAGATAGGTTGACCGACAAGTGTCCCGCAAATCACCCATATTTTTTTCCATAAGGATAGTGATAAAAGGAGAGCAGATAGGTTGACCGACAAGTGTCCCGACACACCTGTCAGGAGGAGAGATCAGTTCAACACGAAACCCATAAGAGGTTAAAGCCCAAAAAGAAACAAAAATCAAAACGTCGTTCCCCCAGATATTGGTGCACCTAAGGAAGGTCAAATCCTAACAAGAAACACAATGGATTTTACCCCTAAGACGGAAGAGACCCTGGAATTCTGTCATGCATAGCCTTCAGAAGCAGACTGGACCGACAAAAAAACCGTTCAACAGAAAAACAAAAGAACCTGACTACTGAAAACAAGGAAAAACCACCGCAAACCCTTGAAAGAAAACACCCACAAACAAAAACCTAGACATTGGATTGAAATGTTTAAATGGGTTACGTGTACATGTTTTTATGATTACCTATTAGTGGCATATGTTTAACCAATTTTTTAAAATTAAATTTAGAAATCAAGGCTAGAATCTAGATTATATTGTCATGGTTATTTATGTATTAAGAAGTCTTAAATAATCAACAATAAGTAGTCACTACATATAGGATTAAGGTTGTGATAGTAAGGATGAGCATGTATGAATTGAAAGTATATATCATAATCAGACATACATTTTGTAGCAAGAATCCCGCACTATTGTTCCTCATATTCCTTATTCTGCAAGCCAAACAATCCTAGTTTCACTAAAAATTTGGAATCATTTCTAAAATCCACCAACCAACACAAATAATCTCTCTCTCTCACACACACAACCTACCTTAAATAAGACCTAAATTTTCAATAATCCAAATAGAATATGGACCTTGGATCGACATAGTGTTGTATTTTTTATTATGTCATTGGAAAGACTCTAGAAAATAGTCTCGATATGTTAGGGTCCTACCCTAACCCTCCTTACTTTGGGATTTATTCATGTATTCTCTACAACCATCTCTTGGGAATAAGGCTGAGAAGTTAGTAGTCAACAATCAATGTAAAAATGGTCTCTGTACTAATTAAAACCCACTATGATGTTGGTACATATTAACCATTTGACCATGTTAAGTAGTGAAGGTTTTGAATATGGGAAGTCTATTTGAAGAGCTATAACACTATGGATATTTTTTGCGAGAATTATTGGCCATGATCCACGAGAGATAAATGGATCACGGCCACAACTAAATATAGTGGATCCATGTCTAACAAGTGATCATAACCAAATGAATACAATGTGGATTAATGCCAAAATGGATATCACAGCCACAACAAAACAATGTGGATCTATGTCTCATGAGGTGCCAAATGAAGTGTGGCACTATATTGCGCAACTCATGAAAATAGAAAAATATGAGGATTCAACTATTGGGACAAGGTATTTAATGAAAACCAACCAAAGGTATGAATCCTATCCTCGTGAATAAATGAGTTGAAGTCGAATATGGAACATCAATGTTATTCCTTTCGAGCAACTGAGTCATGATGCCCATATTATTTTTAAAACAAGATTTTTCATTATGAGAAGGTTTTATGAAATAGGTACATTTTGATATTCCTTTCTTGTTTCCCATCTTCTTCGAATTCGAGCCTTCATTAATAGAGTAAGAACCTTCATCTTTGGAGTCTGACTTTGGCTTTTTATGTTTACTTAAGCTTTCCTTTGGACTTGAAATTCTTGCTTTCAAGAGATGCAAGAGCATGATTCTTTGAGGTTTTGAGAGTCCCCATTTGAATCATCTTAACTTTCTCTTGAGTGAGAGAGTCTATGAATGCATCTAGGGATGGCATCCTCCAATTTCGAACTGCAAGATTAGTAGCTTGGAATTTTGAAACAAAAACTAAGTATTCCGGACCCAACTTCGATAGGATGGATAGGATTAATTGCTCTTCTTTTTTCTCAATCCCACACTACTTGAGAAAAATCACTAGTGACTTAAACTTGGTGACGAATTCCTTAATGGTTTCCAATTCACTTGGTCTCAATGAGGTCAACTCATTCTCCAATTGATTTCCTCTAAGATCATCTTTCTTTCTGAAGAGGGATTCAAGTTTGATCCACACTTCATTAGGGCTTGTTAAGCCATAAAGATGGAAAAGAAGTTTCGAGGGGAGAGAGAGAGAGAGAGAGAGAGAGAAAGCCACAAGCTTCATCCTTCCTGTTATGCCACTTTGCTTTCTCAACAATTGCATTTGGCTCGATTTCTAAGGCCATAGTAACTCTGTAGAGACCTCTGTTGCACAACAATATTTCAATCTTGGATTTCCATTCATGATAATTAAAGGAAGTAAAGGTTACTATCTTAGATAGATGGCATGCTCTTTTGTTGCGCTATTGGTGAGAGAACTGAATATCTGCACAAAACTAGAAAGAAATTTTTTGTAAGACAAATGAACCTCTACTTCAACAATGAGCACATTATTTTGGTGCAACACACCTGGATAGAATTCTATGGAGAGAATCCAAATGGAGCAATGCAATTATTCTAGGAGTTATGTGGAACCTATCTACTTCTGGTACATCAATGGAAGTATATGAGGGAGATTAGAATAGCCTGACTAGAATCTGATACCATATTAGATTCTAACAAGAAGATCTTAGGATAGAAATAGTCTTCACTTAGATTGCACAAGAGAAATATAGAGAATAATAATAATTTCTATTACACAATGAGTTGAAGAAAAATATGAGAAATATTCCATACAACATTATTCATCATTATGGGTGAATATAATAAAACATAAAGGAATGATTTGAATACCTAAAGAGACAGTTGAATCTACCAACCTAGATTGGCCCAAGAGATAATTCAGTGTGGGAAAATCACCACTAGAGCTAACTAGCACAACTCCATATCACTAAAATAGTTCACAACCAGTTAACTGAAGAGGGTAGGTGAGAAAATTCGCCATACCTACCTTAAATCATGCAAACTAGTGCTAGAGATACCGAGAGTGAACTAACTGATGAGAATCAGAGCATAACTCGACATAATTGAATACCTACTGGAGTCAACTGTTGGACACGGGTGGTGTCACTCTGAGTGGGTTCCTAAATTATAGGGATTTATCCCTAGAGCACCATAACTCATGAAGACAAGCGCAGTTAGTGGTAGGTTTCCACTAGATGTGTCCCCTATGCACTAGTGAAGTGATGAATACCTCCTAATCTAGGGAAATGAATAAATAGACTATGTGTTCAAAGGGAGGATTAATAGTAATCCTAACACATTCATGGATACTTATATGAAGAAATATACAAGGATTAATAATAATCCTAACACATTCATCGATACTTTTATGAAGAAATATACATTAAAAAACCTCCAAGTTTTTTCATAGATTCTATTCTTGTTTGTCGACTGAAGAAGTATCTGTATGGTTTGAAACAATCCCCTCATGCTCGGTATGAGAAGATTGATCATTTTTTTTATAAATATTGGCTTCAAACATTGTAAATCTAATCACAACATTTATGTATTACATGTTCATGATGATACATTAATTGTGGCATAACATGTTGATGATTTAGTCATATCCAAAAATAATGTCAACTTGATTTTGAGCTTGAAGAAAAAACTTGTAGATACCTTTGAAACAACTAATGTTAGTTTGTTGCATTTATTTCTAGGCATTCAAATTTTGCAAACGAATGATGGTATCTTTCTTTCTCAACCAAAATATGTTTTTGCATATTTTGAAAATATTCAAAATGTATGAATTTAATTCTTATGCTACACCTTCCATCTCTCTGCATCGGTTGATCGGTCTATTTAATGTTTCCATGAAGAAATCCCATTCTATAGTTGCAGAATCATGGTTTTCATAGTCCCCATAGGTATCTCATGTGAGAACTCACTTGTGTTGCAGGTGTTGTTGATAGATTTATACTCTGTTGGGTCTGTGCCTTGGGTTCTGTTGGATGGGAAAGGGAATTGAACTTGGGTTTGTGGAATTGAAGCCAAAAATATAAGAAGCTCGCATTACTGCTTGGTTGGGGCAATAGTGCAATAGTAGATGCTTTGTTTGGAAGCTCCACATTGTTTCCTTGGTCGGGATAGAAACTTGGGAAATTTCATAGTGACTAGCAAGATGGAGTTGAGAGTTTAGTAAAAAAGATGCTTGTAGGGGGGTAGTAGCTTCCCATTCAGGTTGTTGCAAGGTTGAAAAAGTAAAAAAATGAAGGCAGTGGTCAGGTGAAGTCAAATTCGATTAGGAAGAAGATGGTCCCAATCGAAAAAGTTATCAATTCGGTTGGCTTGTATGGATTGGGTGTGGAAGGAATTGAATTGGTAGATGCACATGGACAAGAAGGTCCAAGGAACACATACTTGTTTGTTGGGTCGAGCATATGATTTCAAAAGAACAAATTAAGGTTGTGATTTTTCTAAGCTTGACAATGAGATGTCGTGCAGAATAAGGAACCAACACTTGGTGAAGTGTAGTGTGAGTGCAGTAGACTTGGAAAATTGGCTATGTCCTAAAATGTGTAAACACGCCACAGAGAAAGCGTTAGAGTCAGACATAGAACCAAAATTACCCTCGAATGCAGAAGAGTCATTCCATGACGAACATGAAGGAGGATCGTTGTTAAAACATCCCAAGGTAAAAACCAGGGTCACGACACTTGAAAAGAGCATGGAGTAGATCTTCAAGGATATGTACAAGCACGGTGATAAAGTTGCGACCATGGGAAGTGAAATGGAACATATGAAGAAGGATTTTAACGAGGTTGTGAGTGAGTGCAAATTTGTGATGGATGTCTTTCATGTCACATTGTAGGATGACACATAAGGTTGGGTCAAGAATCTCGAGAGTGTTGTGGAACAACTCCATCTCTGTATAAAAGAGAAAGATGAGACCATTGTTTTGTTGAATCTTGATTTGTCTAATGGACATAGTGAGGGAAAAACCATGAAGATTCACATGAAGGACCTAAAACCATATGAAAAAACATGAGATTCCAAGTTATTCAACAACTTCTACTAGGACATGGAGTAATACTTAAACCAAATGGATGAAAGTTCAGATGATTCCAAGGTGAACACTACTGCCATGTTTCTAACAGAATTTTCCAAGTTCTGGTGGAGAAATAATGTGGAAGATGTGGCCAAATGGAGGGTAACAAACCAAATTGAGAATTGGGATCAAATGAAAACATCGTTGAGGGCTTAGTTTGGACCAATAAACCAAGGATTGATTACCCTCAATGAATTGATGAAGCTTAAGTATGTGGGACGATTCCAAGCCTATATCAAGGCCTACATGAGCTTGATACTGGATATAAACAATATGCGCAATGAATATCGGCTCTATCACTTTATGAAGGGATTATAAGCATGGGAACAGATGGACCAACGATGACAAGGTGTCAATTCCCTTGTTGCAACAATATTGGCTATCGATAAGTTGTTAGACTACCATGCAGATGGGAAAAGTGAGCTAAGGGAGGATGAATATGGTAGAGACAAAATTCTAGGAAAGTTTAAGAAAAAATTGAAGAGGAATCCTAAAACATGTGGAAATCATGATGAGGAGAGGCCCAAGAACAAAGAGGGACCTAAAGATACGGATAAACCAATTTCTTGTTATGTATGTGAAAAATACCACTATGCAAAGAACTGTCATTTACGACCACAGAAGTTGGTTACGGTAGAGAAAGAGAAACCATCGGTAAGAGTGTTGCAGGTGTTAAATGTGATTCTTGAGGAGGAAACAACAGCAATTAAGGACACATAATTGGCAAGGTTGTGCTACGCGTCGACAAAAGTGAACGGAAAATAGGCCTTGGCATTGTTTTATAGTGGTGTGACACATAAATTTGTGAAGGAAGACGTATCGAGGAGGCTCAAGGTGTAGATTGAGCAGAAATAGACTTTGTTTAAGGATTTAAACTCATAAGTGGAAAGGGTGGTTAGAGTGGCCAACCAAGTTCCTTTAAGGCTTGGAGAGTGGCAGGGAGATGTGAGCTTCACCATCATTTCGATGTGGTGTTGGGAGAGGAGTTCAGGTGGAAAGAAAAGGCATATCCTATGCCACATTTTGAATGCTTTAAATTTATATCATAATATAGGCCTATATATGTGCATACAACAAGAAGGCCATATGAAAGTGACAAGGTCACGTCTATGGAAATGACAATTTCCACAAGTGCAATAGAACCTCACAAGCAGATGGACAATGGACAATGTGAAGATAAAGCAAGAAAGGATTCAATCATTTATTTGGAAGGGTGAATGAACACCATGGAGAAGGTAGTGGAATTGGCTTTAAACAACTTGGAGAAGCTTTATGATTACTACATCGCTATCGAGGGGAACCATTATTTCTAAGAAGGGTGCATAACGACTACCCAAATAGATGAAACTATGCTAACTTGTGACTTGGGAACTGTTTAGTTGTAGTTGGGAAGGTATGGCTAGATGATCCAAACACATGATGGTTATTTGCAACAAGTGAGGGGAAAATTGGCGGCAACATGCTGCTCCTTGTGCACTTAAGCAAAAAAGATTCAGAAAACAAAGAGAATGATAGTTTGGGTGTTGGATTGAAGCACCATCCACCCATATTCTTTAGTTAAAATAGTCGCACTAGAATTCTACCCTTGGCGATGGTAGAGATGGCCACAAATACCTTGAGCAGGTGGAATGCTGAAATAGAATCCAAGAGGAACATATCGAGCAGGCTTGTTTTAGGTAAAGGAATAGACTAAGTGTAGAGACTCATGCAGAGAGGGTAGTGGGACAGAAGATCGGTGGACTCTAACTGAGTGGACTGATCACCTAAAATAGTTGTGAGGGACGAGGGAGGATGAACCGTGCAAAATGGAAGAGATGAATCATGAGGGTGGTTTGACTAGTTATGATGCGTGCAACATGCAATAACGTGACAAGTTTCCAAAGACGGTGGTCATTTGGAGACATTGTCAGGGACAACAACTACTTGACATGGGGGATTTTGTAACATCCTTGGTGCTATGGTCACTTGGATACCTTATTATCGACACAATGAGTAAAGGATCTCACCCAAGTAGCTCGAATTGGGAGCTCATTGGGTCCATGTGTTGGTTGAACACTTAGCCAAAATTACACTAAGTGTTAGACATCCAAGTAGGAGCCCATCAATAGCATGGGTATGGTTGGGACTTGTTTCTAAGGATGGGTGTGTACCCACACTCAAGTCAGCCGATGCATGGAAATCTTGGGCACAACTCCAACTGGAAGCACATAGTGATGTTGAGGCAGCAAGGTTGGGATCCTAGGTGGGAGAGCATGTGATGGAATCTTATAAAATGAATCATGTCAAGGGGCATAAACAAATGTGTAAATCACCAAGGAAGTCACATAAAGAAGTCCCATGGATTTTAGGAATTTCACCACATTGTGAGCACGGTACTCAGCTTGGAAAGTGATAGTGTCGACAAACGGGTGAAGGTGGCAAGGTTGGGCACAACTTTGCTTTGCACGCCAAGAAAGCATGCTAGTAGTGGAATTGATAAGCAAGCAAGCAGTCAAAACATTGTTATCATGGATGCAAAGAAAGCAAGTGTGGGGCATGTGTTTCCATGTTAGGGTCACAACCGCTTGTAAGAAACTCGTATAAAGGCTTGCCAAATCAAAAGTAATAAATCCAAGTTTGAAGCTTATCTGAGGGGATCTGAAGTTTGGTGGACCAAGAAATATTTGTGTAGGTCGCAGGGGCTGTACCTAGCACTCTTAGGGAACTCAGGTTGGAAGTTGTTAGGCATCGTCTTGGCAAGACTCATGACCAGGAGGACACTTTGCTTGAGGTCTCCTTATTGTTAATTTTTGAGCAAATACGATGATCTTTGAAATTTAAAACTTTATGTGCATAAATACTGAATACTTGAATCAATTCAAACCATTCAATCACATGAAACATTCAACCACAACCCAAGATGTACCCTGGGTAAAAACCTCAGAACAATGAGGCTAGAAAATATTTAGAGTATAATTATGATAGATCGAAGATAATGTCTTTTAATTTTACAAGATAATAGACTGCTTTCAGCATCCCAAGTGCTAGATAAGAGAGAATTTTGAGCAGTAGAGAATAGAAATCAACTACATCAACTTTCCATGTGCCCAACACATTAATAGCAAGCAATAAAAACTTACATGTCGTAGTCAATGGTTGCATGACAATAGTGCACCACATGCAAAGAATAATGAATTGCTCTTGAGAAAAAAATCGTGTGCTTTGGTTTATTCAATCCTACAAACACGATTGCATAATAAGATACAACTATGGCATTAAATCATGATTTATTTTACTCCAGAGTTAACTCATCTTCTAACCGAATGTATGATCACTTAGTTAACTTGCTAACTTAAGTGTCATCATGCAATAACTCAAGTGTCGTCATGCAAACACTTTATTAATTGAAGTGTCATCTTTTGGTTCACTTAAGTGTCGTCTTTTAGTTTAACTAAAGTGCAACCAATGCAAAACACTTTAGTTAGCTATTCCATCTTTATCAACACTTAGTTAACTATTATTAACTGAAGTCATGTTGATTGATTTACTAAAGTGACCACTGTGAGTTCTCCTTTAGTTAAATAATGTATCAATTGTAGCTTTAACTCAAGCTTAACAATATTTAACTGAGGTATACATTGTTAAATTAATGTAAGCTTAGTAATTTGATTTCATCTTAGTTAATTGAAGTCATTTGATGTGCAATTTGAATTCTCTTTTTCTCTGTGCTTTATCTCTTTATCATTTATCTTTATTGCATGGTCAATATGTGTTAACTTTTACTATTTATCATATCAGATTAAACTCGAAAGATTTGTCTGATGTTGTGATCAGATTATATTACCCTAGACCAAATCATATGCTAAAGTAATTCACTCTAGAGGTGGCCAGTCTCTAGAGGAGACTTGATAGCTTTATCCATTATGAAGGACCATAGTTAGTAATATATCAGACACCACTAATGATTAAACGTGCAAAGCATTCACCTCTATAACTTGAGGTCCATCTCATGGGTACCTATTATAACTAGAGGTCCACATGAGAATCGACCGCCTATATAACTAGGGGTCCATCCCATGGTCACCTACTATAATTACAGGTCCACATGAGAACCAACTACCTCTATAGTTGAAGGTCCACCCCATAGGTACCTGCTATAACTGAAGGTCCATATGAGATTCCTTACTCAACACAAACAAGTCTAGAGCCTTGTCCAACAAGAATTTACAACATCATCACTTTGATAAATCAAAGCAGGCACCTCAACACATGAGGAATAACCTTTATAACTAAAGGCTTAGTCATTCTTAGTTTCAAATTAAGAATCTACTCCAAGTTACTGAGTCCACTCAGTCTCTCTACCTCAACACATGAGGCCCAATCTTGGCTGCAAAAGATTGGCTAGGAGAATGGCTCGTGATGTTGTACATCTAACACTTGTGTGGTAGTAGAAAGGAGCGTTCACAAGAAGAACCTCGTGCTAGAAGCAAGTCCCGAGAAGGGGCATGGAACACAACAGTCTTGGGGTGAATCTTGCGGCAGTGCAGGAAGAAGCTTGGAAAGTATATTTGATGAAAAGTACTAAAAATATCAGTGTTTTTAGTTGTACAGCTAGTTGGGCACCACTACGGGTGGCTTTGGCTTATGGCCATCCCCATTTACATGTATTGTTGTAATCTCTAAAAATATGCTAAGTATAAGAATTTTTGGCACGAATGGTTGGGGATGCCACCACATATTGTTTTCTTGTGCTTCTTTGTGCATTTACTGTTTTTACTTGTGGAAATGGCTAAGTAAAACAATAGCCTTATCTAAGAAATGAATAAGTATAACTTTTGGAGGTAAAGGTGTAGTCTTCCAGAAGACTTTCGAGCTTGTTTCTCCCTCGGACAATCTCCAGGAAGTGCCACATGGGAACTTGTGGGCCAAATTGTCTAGCACTAAGTTGCGTTGTGACTGTTTGGCTCAATCCATTTGTGATAAAGACATTTAATGTTTATTCATTCATATCTATATATGATATGTAGTTTATGTATCCAATATATGATTAGAGCTAAAACTTAAAAGACAACTTGCCTTGTGTTAGTTACATTACACGAGTAAAACAATTTCTAGCATTTTTCTCTAAAATCCAATAATATTGTTTTTGTTAAAATCTTGTTTTTCATTTTATTCAAATTATAATTTTGATTACAAAAATAAATTCAACATCTAATAAAAAAAAATGAATTCAACATCTTTGATTGATATGGCACACTTTCCATATATAATCCCAAATACCTTAAACTACAATTTCCATAAAATAATAATAAAAAAAATCGCCCCACAAAAAATGAATGCAAAATCATTAATTGACTAGTTTACACCCTTATGTGTAAGATCTAATCCATTTATAATAATCAATATTTAATGCTTATTGATGACAACTATAGATATATATATCAGAGATGAAAAGTCATGGCCAACTTGAGTGTCTCTTATTAAACATGCTTAAAATACCTTACAAAGTCGCCAACACCAAATCCTTTTCAATTATGATGCAAATTTTTTTGATAGGTGTCCCCATTGTTCGCCAAACCTGTGAGTTATGTTCTCGATAATATTGCCCACGCATAAAAACATTACGTCGGCTTAATGGCGGTTTCTCCAATAAGTCCATTAGTAACATTTTCCAAAATCCCTTGAAAACACTAAAATCCTGCTGTGTCTACTTGGGGAACCCATAACATGACGTATGTTTTTCTCTTTGGCGAGATTAGCGACATGCTCCAAATCTATCAAGCACCATCAAACAAAACCTCATAGGTCAAAGGGAATAAATTAAAATAAAGATGTAATCAGAGGAACTAGTGATATCCCCCCAAAGAATATACTGCTTTGGGCGGTGGCTATAGAGCCGCATCGGGCTGTTCCTCGCTTCGCTTTCAATCAGCCCCATCACATTTTTTTTTTCCAATTTCCAATTTTAATGTTGTTTATAACTTTAAATTCAACATTTTTAACAGATGGTACAAAAATTTGGTGAAAGGCATGCCAAATGTTGACAGCAGTTTGCACATTCGACGATGGTCGATGTCACTTTTACGTTTCTTGGCGCAGTGAGGAGACACTAATTGGTCACCGGTTAAAGCCTGGGGTTCATGGGCAACGGCAGCACACCGCAAACATTTAACACAAGTATCGGCCCGCCAGCAAAGGGCTTAGCAAGCGCCGGGAAATCCTCTACTTAATAGACATGGTATGCGACTGGAAAAAATCGCCTGCGTTGTCCGCTCTATTTTTGGAAATTTATTTGGCGGATAACTTCTCAAGGATTTACTAACCGAGAAATCGATTAGGAGACAAGGCAAGGAGAACAGGGTGAATATGCATATGCAAGTAAACAGAAGAGAAGAGAAACGCATTTTTTTAGCTGCTGCGGTCGGGAAATAATAAATAGCCTTCTCGGAAAGAGTTTAGCGTCACTGACAAACCCACTCTCCGCCATCTGCTCTATGCTGCCGACACCACGGGATCCGCCATTTTCTCCGCTTTAAAAAAAAATGCGACAATGAAATGGCAGAATTTGATGGCGCAAAGAAAACGGTGCAAATAGCAATTAATTTAATGGAGTCTGGACGCCATCCAGGGTCACTGGATAGATATCGAGAAGGCAAACATGTTCTGTAAAGTATGATACCGCGAACTTTAATGTGTAGCAGTTGATTGATGTTGTGCACAATTTATTGGCGGACTGAGTTCGTTAGTGAGTGCACCGGGAATCCTCCCGGATTTGAAGCCCTAGTGGCCAATGCCCGCTGAGGCAAGAATCGAGCGTTGCAAAATGC
Source organism: Pseudotsuga menziesii (assembly GCA_001517045.1). Classification (NCBI taxonomy): domain Eukaryota; kingdom Viridiplantae; phylum Streptophyta; class Pinopsida; order Pinales; family Pinaceae; genus Pseudotsuga; species Pseudotsuga menziesii. Next base: position 839,387 of record LPNX011049227.1, read on the forward strand.
GATTGTAGACGGCCCAGAACCGGCCGGGAAAAAGCTTTTTGTTTCTCTGTTTTGTGCCCGTGGCGGTGAATTAATACCCTCGCCATATCCATCCACGACGCCCAAGTTTGTAACAATTGCCTTGGGATACTATTGTCATATATTATATCGATGAAGTCATGTAAAATTAATCGGAGTTCTCTCTGACTGACACGACACGCCTGCCCTGTTGGAAATATTAATTGCTCCATTACTACATCACGTCTCAGTTGAGACTCTGTAAGGTCGAGAAACGCCTGGCCTATTGGAAATATTAATTACTCCATTACTACATTACGTCTCAGTTGAGAGTATGTTAGGTCTGTTAGGTCGAGAGTCTGTTACGTTCTGAGAGTCAGTTAGGTCGAGAAGTTCAAGCTTTATCATATTTAAGAAGCAGAACTGTATTTCTAAACTCAAGTTTTAAGGTAGAAATTAATTGCAGTTTTTAATGTTAGTTTATAAGTTTTAAGATAAGCAAATTTTAGTCTTTATATATGTAGAGGAAGAAGAATGAAAAATAATAAGGGTGAGTGTTGAGTGTGCTGGAAGGAAAAGAACAAAATGAGAAGAAAAAAACTCTGAGAAGAGTTGGATAGCTCAAGCTCATATGTTCTGTAATATGTTGAGAGCCCAAACTCTCTAAAAAAATGAAACATCTAAGTAAATTTCCAAATATGTAAATGCCATCCAAATAAATTTCCAAATATATAAATGCCATTGTTATGTGTAAATTTCCAAATATATAAATGAGGTAATATATAAATGCCATTGTTATGTGTAAATTTCCAAATATATAAATGAGGTAATAGTGGGGTGGGGTCCCAGTGAAAATATTTAAGTAAAAAAAAGAAGGGTATCTCGAAAGTAATGTATGGCAGCTCCAAAAATATGAAGAAAATAAAATTATTACTACCTAGTCACTCAAGTTTACTATCTCGATTCATCTCCAATCCCGAAAAGGCGGGCTTAATTATAATTTATTTTGCCGTTAGGAAAACGAAGAGTTTACAAAGTACAATAGTTGCATATGCATTGGAGGACACTGCGATCATCGATAGTAACATGTACCTATAACTACATATACTCTCCCTTCCTTCCTCCTTTCATTATGCTTTTGATGGTCTATACTGGCCTTCTCATGTTCCGACAACTATCCACTTGAAGTTTAAATTTGCTTTGCAATGGATTCCACTCTGTCTGGACCGGGTAACACTAGATGGGCTTTGATTATAGAAGGGGTAGTTCTAATGGTGTTTTTTATTATTATCATTGTTTGGGCTGTATCCCAGTTTTTCAAAATCTATGTCTGGGAGCCCGTAGAACTCTCAGATTTATGGAAAGGCAAGGAATGAACGGGGCCTCTGCCCAACTCTATGACTCCTAATCTTATGGATATGGATATCGTCAATATCCGTGAAAAGAGACTGCGAACGATATGGAATGCTTGAGTGGTTAATAATGACAACTATTGAAAGTTTTTATTCATGTAATTTATTTTATGAAGTATAATGTAATAGTATATAAGAGAAGCTTGTTATGTAATCTCTCTATCTTGATTAATGATGAGCTTCAATACTCTGAGCGCGTGAATGTTTCTCTTTATAAGATTTTACCACATTAAATACTCATTACTCATTGTTAATAGAGTGTTTTCTTGCTTAATGTCTCTGATTTTTTTTTAAACCATGAGCCACGACATTGTTTACCAGCTTTTGCAGCATTATGTTAAGTATTTCGGAATATAATTCCTCGGTAGCTTCTATATTTATCTTTGGCAAACTATTGTATATCGTCATCCAATAGTTTGCCATAATTTATGTTTAAGAAGGGTTGGAAATATTAATTAGTTGGAGTTTCTATCTAAGCTTAGTCGACTCAGACTTTGTCAAAGTCGGTATTTCTATCAGTTCAGATCTTGTCGTTCAGTCTGACAAGAGAAGCTAAATTGTTAGGTAAATAGTTATTATAGTTTTTAATGGTAATTTGTGAAGCTAAATTGTTAGGTAAATAGTTATTATAGTTTTTAATGGTAAGTCGGTAGATTCATGGAGAAACAAATTCTAGTTTGCCTATAAATAGAAGAAGAAGATTGTAAATTAAGATAGACACAATAGACAAGCAGAGAGAGCGAGAGAGAGCTCAGAGGGTAGAAGAGAGTGAAGAAAGAACTGCCTGCTCAAGCTTTTGTGTGTTTGAAGATGGCCAGAGCCTTATATAAATCAAATAGTTTATGGTTGAATGCATGTTTATTTAGCCGCACATTCTTTTTACTTGAGTGAAAGATCAAATAATCCTTAAATTTCTCACTCAGGGTTTAGGTCAGAGTGGTCCACACAAGTCTTCCTAAATGTTTGGTTATATGTTTTTATAGTTCTGTTGAATTGTTGATTGTGTCGGTTTTTACTTCATATTACTATTGGGTGAAAAACATTTGTAATTTCTTAAGTCTTTTAGACTAAGAAATATCATTTGTAAATTCCGAGTAAAACCAAACTAGTGGACAAGTGGTGGAAGTAAAACTTGTTGTTTAAGTTCTTTCTAAGTTGTAAAATAGACAACTTGTGGAAGTAAAACCCATGGGTAAAAACCACAAGTTCTCGAAGTAAAACATAATGGACGAGTAGAGGTAAAAGAGTTGGGTCCATAAATGCGACCATATTGGAGACTTGTCTAATCGGAGTTAGACCGGTTTCACCCGAGAAGTAAAAAGAAAAAGAAGTCGACGTGATTGTCTTAAAAGTGGAAACATAATTTTCTAAGGAAAGTTAAAAATAAAAAATGGCTTCCACTTTTGGTTCATTGCAAACTCCAATTTTTATAGGAAAGAATTATGAATATTGGTCTCTAACAATGAAGGCTTTGTTCATAGGTCAAAATGTCTGGGAAATTGTCCAGCATGGTTATGCAGAACCGGCAGATCAGACAACATATAACAATCTCCCACAAGATGAGAAAGTTGTCTTGAGGGAACATAGGAAGAAATATGGAAAAGATCTATTCTACATACATCAAGCCATGCAAGAAATCATACTCCCAATATTAGCAGCAACAATTAACGCTAAGCAGGAATTGGACACATTGGAGACCGCCTATCAAGGATTGGACGAGGCAAAGACTTCCAAGTTGCAGATTCTTAGAAGAGATTTTGAATCTTTGTCAATGAAAGATTCAGAGACTGTAGACACATTCTACACCAGAGTTGTTGGTTTTATAAACCAACTAAAATCAAACCATAGAAGACCAAAGAGTGATTGAAAAAATTCTCAAAAGTCTTCCCCCAAGATTTGAATCCCTAGTTGTGACCTTGGAAGAAAACAAAAATATGTTTGCTTTTACCATTGATGAGTTGTAAGCTTCACTCATCAATCATGAACACTGAATCAACAGAACAAATACATTATGGGAAGGTGCACTCACAGCATAGTCATCCATAAGCCGTGGTAGAGGTAGGGGGAGAAACAACTCTAGAGGAAGAGGAAGAAGTTCTTCAAGAGGAGGACACAGAAGAAGTCCTGTAAATGTCACTGGTAGAGGAGAGAATCAGAATCCAAGTCAGCCAAGTAGCCAGAGGTTTGATAAATAAAAAATTCAATGTCATTATTGTAAAAAAATTGGTCATTATGTATATGAATGCAGGAAGAAACAATATGACCAAGGAAGGAAAAGCCGAAATTAGTCGACCAACACCAACACTCCGACAAGTGCAATGTTAATGGCATATGCATCTCCACTTGAATGCAATGAAGTCCAAGAAAGTCCACATGACATATGGTACTTAGATTCAGGCTGCAACAATCACATGACTGGTAATTTAAATTTGTTTTCTAGTCTAGATAATTTAGTTCAAATTGATGTTACACTTGGAAACAATGTCCAAGTCACTGTTTTGGGTAGCCAAACAGGGGGAGAGTAAGTATATCCTTAATGTCTATCATGTCGAGGGTCTGAAACACAATTTGTTGAGCATTGGACAACTGATACAAAAAGGCTATAGAGTCTACTTAGAAGATAATCACTGTGTGATTAAAGACAAGCGTCCAAGTAACCAGCTGATATCAAAAACGACAATGACAAGCAACTACTTGTTTCCATTGATGATAGTTCTCGACATGAAAGGGAAGACAAATACAGGAGCTGCATTCAAGGAATAAAGTAAAGAAGCAGTTGAGCACCTTGACAAGAAAGAAAATGGCAACGCTAATTTTCAGAATGCATTTAAAACAGAAGTTCAGGATGAGTCCTAGCTGTGGCATTTCAAATTTGGACATCTGAATTTTGGTGGGTTGAAGCGACTGCCTACAAAGAATATGGTGAAAGGATTTCCATAGATCGACAGACTAGAAAGGGTTTGTGAATGATGTATTTTTGGAAAGCAGCATAGAGAGACTTTTCTACTCAGAAAGTCATATAGAGCATGCACACCACTTGAAATTGTGCACTCTGATATTTGTGATCCAATCCAGACATCATCCATTGGTCGCTGCAATTATTTTCTAACTTTTATTGATGAATACTCAAGAAAAACATAGGTATATTTTCTGAAACATAAATCTAAGGCATTTAGTTATTTTCAACAGTACAAGGCACTCGTGGAGAACTAGAGTGGACACCACATCAAGATCTTAAGGACCGATAGAGGAGGTGAATATGTTTCAAATGAATTTCTAAATTTATGCAAGAACCATGGCATACAAAAGAAATCCATTGCACGGTATACACCTCAGCAGAACAATGTCACCGAAAGAAAGAATAGAACCATTATGGAGATGGCGCGCAACATGTTGGCAGCCAAGCATTTTCCAAATGAATATTGGGGTGAAGCAGTCACAACTGTTGTATACATTATGAACTGATGTTCGATAAAGAGTGTGAAGAACAATGTTCGTCAAGAAGAATGCAAAGGTATGAATCGTAGTGTTTCTCATTTAAAAGTTTTTGGTTGTGTTGCATATGCTCATGTTCCAGATGAGTTGAGTAAGAAGCTAGACAAAAAGGGACATAAATGTATTTTTGTTGGCTACTCTAAAGATGCAAAAGCATACAAGCTGTATGATCCTGTCACAAGGAAAGTGATAATCAGTCAAGATGTTCAATTTGTCGAGAATGAATCTTGGTATGGAATTGTCAACAAAAATGTCAAGATTGTGTCGAATATCGACCAAGACGACATGGTGGAGGAAATGGTTCAAACACCACATGTAAGTCAACCGGTCGCAGCACCGTAGACTCCCATGACACCGTGACATGGTTCGACACAAGGAACATCAACACAAGTGGCAGCTCAAGCTACACCTGTTAAATTTTCATATGCTAAGCTAGAGCATTAGTATTTCATTTCATTTTTCATAACAAAAGCATATAAACAGGATCACTGAAAGATAGACAAGCACAACCATACAAAAGGAACACAAAGATTTATCCTGGGAAAACCCTAAAGGGAAAAACCCAGCAAAAGATTCCTCAATATAGATGCCCCAAAAAGATAAAAGATAAAACCAGTAAGGAGATCAAAGCCTGGTCCTCCTCCTTCTCCAACTACTTCTCTTCTCCACTAATGCGCTACACAAGTGAGAGTGTGTGTGTCTCAAATGAGGAGCACCACACCTCTATTTATATTCATCCATTCACTTGAATTAACTCATCCGACATGTAGGCTCGAGCTAATCATGTAGGCTCGAGTTACACATATAGGCTCAAGTAACCACACTGGGGTGCTAATGAACCACCTTTACAAATAGAGGGGACAACCTCATGACGCTTATTAGTTCTTCCGATTAGAAGCATCGGGGTACAAGATAATACAAGTGGTTCTCCCGTTAGAACCATCGGGGACCACAAAAGATACATATAGAATATTCTTCGAAGTTACAATATTTCAACACCCCCCCTTAACGAGAAGGATATTCTACAACAACATCAACAACAACAATAGTAGGAGAGGACATCATCAACATCATCAGGGTAAGACATCTATAAATCATTGGAAGCTTTTCAACATCATATAGTCTTCGTCTTCAATATTTAACGACAGCAACTCTTTAATCAACATTAGCATCTTTTGACCTTTTGATCAGCAACATCTTCAACACTTTGATCTTTCGATCAGCAACATCTTCAGCACTTAGACCTTTCGATCAGTAGCAACATCTTCAGCACTTTGAACTTTCGATTAGCAACATCTTTGGCACTTTGACCTTTCGATCAGCAACATTTTCATCAACATCTTCAACACTTTGACCTTTCGATCAGCAGCAACATCTTCAGAACTTTGACCTTTTGATCATCACCAATATCTTTAGCATTTTGATCAGCAATATCTTCAGCACTTTGATCTTTCGATCAGCAAAGACATCTTCAACATTTTGACCTTTCGATTAGCAACATCATCACATTCTGATTAGTAACATCGTGATCAGCACCATCATCATACTTCAACTCTCTAACATAATCATCATCATCATATTCTGATATTTTGATTAGTATGTCATCATCATCACATACTGATCATCATCATCGTCACACTCTGATCTTTCGATCAGTACATCATCATCATCATACTCTTGATTGTTCGATCAGTACATCATCATCATACTCTGATATTTTGATCAGTACATTATCATCATCATCATGAAAAAATCAACATCATCAAAACATCATTATGATCAAAACATTCAACATCATCAAAACATCAAAATATCATCATCATCACACTCTAATCTTTCGATCAGTACATCATCATCATCATAAAATTATTATCATCAAAACATCAACATCATCATCATCAAAACATCAACATGATCCTTCCTTTCAGAATTACGAGATCAACATGTCTGTGGTACTCAGACGATCCTTCCTGTCAGAATTACGGGATTTAGGTCTTTACGGAGTTACTAACGATCCTTCCTTTCGGAATTATGGGATCACACATTTGTGGAGCTCAGACAATCCTTCCTTTCGGAATTACGGGATCAAGTCTTTACGGAGCTACTAACAATCCTTCCTTTTGGAATTACGGGATTTAGGTCTTTACGGAGTTGCTAACGATCCTTCCTTTCGGAATTATAGGATCAACACATTTGTGGAACTCAGACAATCCTTCCTATTGGAATTACGGGATCAACACATTTGTGGAACTCAGACAATCCTTCCTGTTGGAATTACGGGATCAACACATTTGTGGAACTCAGACAATCCTTCCTGTTGGAATTACGGGATCAAGTCTTTACGGAGCTACCAACGATCCTTCCTTTCGGAATTATGGGATTTAGCTATTTATGGAGTTACTAACGATCCTTCCTTTCAGAATTACAGGATCAACACATCTGTGGAACTCAGACAATCCTTCCTATTGGAATTACAGGATCAATTCAATGATCCTTCCTTTCGGAATTATGGGATTTAGGTCTTTACGGAGTTGCTAAAGATCCTTCCTTTCAGAATTACAAGATCAACACATATGTGAAACTCAGACAATCCTTCCTCTAAGAATTATGGGATCAACACACATTCTCAAGTACCTAAGTCATCGGATCCGTTCTGAACTGAATTTCAAGGATGATACAATCCTACCACATTCACGGGGATTAAGATCTTCGGATACATTTTGAACCGAGGTTCAGGGATGATGCAATCCCACCACTTTCATAGGGGCCAAGACCTCTAGATACATTTTGAACCGAGGTTCAGGGATGATGCAATCCACCACTTTCATGGGGGCTGAGACCTCCGGATACATTTTGAACCGAGGTTCAGGGATGATGCAATCCACCACTTTCACGGGGGCTGAGACCTCCGGATACATTTTGAACCGAAGTTCAGGGATGATGCAATCCTACCACATTCACGGGGGCTGAGACCTCCAGATACATTTTGAACTGAAGTTCAGGGATGATGCAATCCCACCACATTCACGAAGACGGAAGTCACCAGATCTATTTTGGACAGATGTCCCAGGATGATACAATCCCTCTTCATTCTCGAGGACCGAGGTCATCGAATCACTTTTGGAAAGATGTCCCGAGATGATACAATCCCTCTTCATTCTCGAAGACCGAGGTCTCCGGATCACTTCTGGACATATGTCCCAGGATGATACAATCCCATTGCAACATCACTACTCCTCCTTTCAAGGAAGGTCTTTCCAAACCACACCAAGCTTGTCTCGAAAGTGTTCGAACTTTACTCGGGACAGAGGCTTCGTCAGCACATCACCATCTAAACCATCATCATCTACATCTTCAGTATGTGAATACTGAACTATCACCATCTATATCTCCAGTATGTGAATACTGAAAGCATCATCTATATCTTCAGTATGGGAATACTGAAACATCATCATCTGCATCTTTATCTTGTATGTAGAAATATCATATTTCTATGTGTTATGACGGAACACATGGTTCTCTATTATCACAACTCTCGTTATCACATAGAATCAATGTAGTATCCATATTTAGGTCAAGGAGACCTGATATCAGCTTCCGAAGCCATATGGCTTCACAACATAGCAGAGCAATCTGCTATGTATTCTGCTTTTGTTGTTCTAAGAGAAACACTGGACTGTTTCCTGCTAAACCATGAATTCATAGCAGACCCCAAACAAAAGCATCTACCTGATGTGCTTTTCCTGTCTGAGATACTTCCAACCCAATATGCATCTGTATAGCCATACAATATGTAGTCATGGCTACCATCATAGTATATACCAAGGTCTATAGTCCCTTTCAGATATCTCATCACATGTTTTGCAGCTACTAGGTGAACCCATCTTGGTTGAACAAGATATTGACTTAAGGTGTTCACAGCAAAACAAATGTCTGGTCTGGTATTTGTTAAGTACATCAATGACCCAATGATCTGTCTGTAATGAGTCGTATCTACTAACTCTGATGAGTCATCATCTAACAGCTTCAAGTTAGAGTCCATGGGTGTGGCCATGGCTTTGCATTCCAACATATTTAATCTCTTCAATATCTCTACTGCATACTTTCCCTGGTTGAGAAATATTTCTTCTGAACTTTGTCATATTTCCAAACCTAGGAAATAGTGCATTAACCCAAGGTCTTTCATCTCAAATTCTTTTTCTAGTTTCTTCTTGCTTTCCATGATCTGTTTCTCCTTCCCTGTCAAGAATAAGTCATCCACATATAATAACAAGATGACAGGTTCATCTTCTACAACCTTGAGATAAATGTTAGGATCAACTTTTCTCTTGGTGAAACCCATAATTGACAGGAAACTGCCATACCAAGCTCTGGGAGCTTGCTTCATGCCATAGAGGCCCTTCTTCAACTTACATATATGAGTCAATTTGTCTTCAACTTCAAATCCTTTCAATGTAAAACTCTTCCTCAATCATACCATTAAGGAAGGATTGTCTTTACTTCATCATGGAAGCAACTACCATCATAGTTCTGAAGGAAGTGTACCTTGCTTCCTGGAGTAAGTGTCTCTTCAAAATTAATTCCCTCTTTCATATAGAAACCTCTAGCCACAAGTCTTTCCTTACTTCTATTAGCGACATATTTTATGTTGCAAATCCATTTGTAAGATACCACATGCTTGCTTTATGGTTTGAGTACTATATCCCAAACATCATCATAACATCTTTCATGAGTTCGTCTTGTCAGATCATCAACATATCCTAGTCTTCTGCATTCAACTTTGAAGGTTGGAATCCACTTTACTCTTGGTAAAGTCTCAATCCATCAGGAAGCTGTCCATCATGTCGTACCGTGTCGAACTTAGATATCTTTTGTAGTCACTCCCACTGAAGTGGAGTATTATCTTCCTTCTTCATTATGTATAGGTGATTCTATGCTTGATATATACTGGTCAATAGAGTATGTCATGTCATAGTCTATTCTTTCTGAGTCAAATCACGATTCTTTCTTTGTACACTTCCTCTTGCAGATCCATATGGAAGATACTACGTACTTCCCTTTATGTCTCGAAATCATATCATATACATCATTCCCCATAATCAACTGTTAATCTTTGATCATAGCTTCTTTCATAGCATTTTTTTTTCTTCATCTTGAGCTATCTCTCATATCCATGGTGCTCTTCATCATTCGAGGTGGATCTACTGCTCTTTGAAGCTCTTTCTTTTGTCATGGTGTCTCTGACCCTAGGAGCTTCAGATTCATGTTTATTGAATTGTCATCACTTGTTCTTTGGAACAAGTCTCATCCTTCTTTTCTTTTAGGAGGTTGTACAGGACCTTTCCTACAATTCAAATGCACCAGTTGCATGGTTAGAACTACATATGCATAACGACAAATTCTTATGCATCATGCAACTATTTAGCCAATACAACATTCATCCATATCTCACAGAAACTTTCTATATGCCTTCCATCTCTACCATGACATCATTGAGATTGTGCACTAATCCAAATAGGTTTCATTCTAGATAAGTAACAATGGAGATTTGTATAGAACCATGAGTTACTTACGCATCACATGCATGCAAACACCACATCAACTGAATATAATCAAATGCATAACAAAACAATATCATTAAATGACAATTGAATACTTATCTTTTGTTTGTTTCGTGGGTAGAATTCTTCTTGATCATTCTGCTTCATCATCTTCTTCATCCATGAAATCATCATTTCTTATCCAAATGATAAGATGGATAAGAGGTTCATCAAGAATTGAGTTCTTTATATTCCTCATCGCTTGAGGGATCTTCTTTGAATGGTGAGAGCTTGATATTCAATTTGCTCCCATCTTTCTTCTTTTCTTCTTATGAGACGAGATTCTTCTTCTTCCCAGAGTCAACTGAAAGTAATCACTTCCTTTTGGCACACATTCCTCACATGAATGAATCCCATGATCATGGGAGGCCATTCTCTGCTTCTTCTTCTACCGCTTCAAGATGTTATGCATTCTGGATCTTCACATTCTTCAACTGTTTTCTCAAATCCATCTTCTCAATTATGTTCTTATCTTCAAATAACTTGATTAAGGAATCAAACATATTCGGTGTCTTTAGGGAAGACACTTGTGGTACAAGTTGATTCGTGATTGAATCAACAATGATCTTCTTGGCCTTGATCAAGTTCTTCTTGTGTAAGGATTTGAGGCTCATGTCCCTCTAGAACTGGAACCTCTCTACTCATGTAGGTGTCCAATTCATTTTCTTCAGAGAGATCAAATAATTCCATGCTTGGAAGTTTTCAACTTCACCAAGCTTATCATCAAGCTGATGTGATAGATCACTTTGAAATGAGAACCTCAAATGCAAATAGCAAAAGATTAGATCTTACCGATTTGAGGTGTCCAACCTGCTTTTGGAGCTGGTTGATCTAGGGTTTGTCAGAGAAACCATAATTTTCAAAAATTAGAATATTTCAGATTTGATTGGATATAAATATAGATATCTTCAAATGGATCTGTCCAATGTACTCCTTTTCTGAAAACAGTGGAGGGAAGCTCCCGGAACAGGAAGCCCTAGTTTTCCATTTTATTCTGCAGAAATGCCTGTTACTGTTTCTGTGATATATCCGAAATTACTACTCCTCTATGTCTGAAATTTTTCACTGAGGTAACCTCGCATGTCCTTGATACAAAACCATAGGTTTCATCATAATTTGTTTCACCAATTTGGATTTATGATCATTTTCCCAAGGTGACCTGTTACAGGACTGTTCAGAATAGTGAAGTTGTACGACATGCCACATGTCACTGGTTCATCTTCAGGTTTGGATTTTTGGACCACAAAAAGTACAGTCCATGATATTTTTGGAAAATCTTCAATAATTCCATTTGGACCTCTGTATCCCACGCTACAGCAATTCTCCCCAGGTGTCCTTTTTAGGGATGAATTTTGGAAGAGGCTAGAACCCTAACTTGGAGGTATCATATCACCCAGAATATAGTGAATCGGAGGCTAAATTTTGGACACAGTGTAAATAAGGATTTTATATTAGGCCTCTACAATTTTCAACTCCTGATCCTTCGCCAATCTCAATATATAGTGAATGTACCAAAACTTAGTAGTTTTAGTATTTAGGGTTTTTCCAGATCGGGGTCAAACTAGGGTTTGACTTTCCCAGAGTTTCACCCAACTAAATTTCTTGATCCAGGTCTCTAAAATTTGATTTTGATGAGGAGAAAAATCCTATGCTAGGATCACTCAAAAAACGTTCTTCTATAGAAATCCCTAATGTTCTGCACCAAAACTAAAAATGCTCGGAATCAAATTCCGCTTCGACAGAAAAATGCGCCCTTCAATGGAGAGTCAGTCTAGCCTTATTTTGCTGATTGATCATGGATAGAGACCCAAAAAATAAGAAGCCCTATATTCTTTAGCTGCACAATGTCTTCTTTCAGGGTGGCTCTGATACCATGTTAAATTTTCATATGCTAAGCTAGATCATTAGTATTTCATTTCATTTTTCATAACAAAAGCATATAAAAAGGATCACTGAAAGATAGACAAGCACAACCATACAAAAGGAACACAAATATTTATACTGGGAAAACCCTAAAGGGAAAAACCTAGAAAAATCTTCCTCAATATAGATGCCCCAAAAAGATAAAAGATAAAACCAGCAAGGAGATCAAAGCCTGATCCTCCTCCTTCTCCAGCTACTTCTCTTCTCCACTAATGCGCTACACAAGTGAGAATGTGTGTTCCAAATGAGGAGCACCACACCTCTATTTATATTCATCTGTTCACTTTAATTAACTCATCCGACATGTAGGCTCGAGTTAATCATGTAGGCTCGAGTTACACATGTAGGCTCAAGTAACCACACTGGGGTGCTAATGACCCACCTTTACAAATAGAGGGGACAACCTCATGACTCTTATTAGTTCTTCCGATTAGAAGCATCGGGGTACAATATAATACAAGTGGTTCTCCCGATAGGACCATCGGGGACCACAAAATATACATATAGAATATTCTTCGAAGTTACAATATTTCAACAACACCGACAAGCACACCAAGAGGACAATAGAATCCATCAAGCATTTTTTCGAGGTTGACATCGACAGAACCGATGAAGACAAGAAGTCTACATGAAATATATGAAGCTGGTACACCAAATTCATTCTCTCTCTTTGCATTAGTTTCTCCTATATATGATCCACTAACATTTGAAGAAGCTATCGAAGAAGAAGTACGGGCACAAACCATGAATGAATAAATAGAATGCATTGAGAAGAATCAAAGATGGGAGCTGGTAGATGTACCAAAAGACAAAGATGTAATCAACGTCAAATGGATTTACAAGACCAACAAGATGCTGATGGGAATGTGCAGAAGCACAAAGCAAGAATGGTAGCAAGAGGGTTCACACAACAGCCATGCATAGACTTCAATGAAACTTTTGCAACTGTTGCACACATGGATATAGTTAGAACAGTCTTGGCCATTGTTGCACAAAACAAATGGCATGTTTATCAAATGGATGTTAAGTCAAAATTTTTGAATGGCTATGTAGAAATGAAGTATATGTGGAACAACCAGAAGGCTATGAAGTTCCAGGTCAAGAGCATAAAGTTTACAAGCTGAAAAAGGCACTATGGTTTGAAGCAATATCCTAGAGCTTTGTACAGTCGAATTAATTCCTATCTCACTGAAAATGGATTTTACAGAAGTGAAAGTGAATCGACTTTGTACAACAAAGTGAATGAGCAAGGTAAGATGATAATTGTCTACTTGTATGTAGATTATTTAATATTTACTGGTGACTTTGGCATAGAAGAATTTAAAGCAGTCATGGAAAGTGAATTTGGAATGACTGATTTGGAGCTTATGAAGTTTTTCTGGGCATTGAAGTTCAACAGTTTGAAAGTGGTATATTTATATCATAGTCTAAGTATGCAAGTGAATTTTGAAAAGATTTAATATGTCTAATTGCAAGACAGCCCCAACACCAGTAATAACAGGTTTAAAATTGAGTAAGGATGATGATGGATCAACTGTAGATCCTACACTATTTAAAAGGCTTGGTGGAAGCCTTATGTATTTAACAGTGACAAAACCATACATCATGTATGGAGTAAGTTTGATCTCAAGATTCATGGAGTCACCAAAAGACTCTCATTGTAAAGAAGGTAAAATAATTTCGAGCTATGTAGGTGGCACAATAGAACTTGGCATTATGTATTCAACCTCAGAAAATTTTAAACTCATTGGATACACTAACAGTGACAATGGAGGCATCATAGATGACAGGAAGAACACATCTGGGTACACATTTCATTTTGGTACAGGTGTTGTTTCGTGGGCTTCAAAGAAACAACCCATAGTAACTTTTCCTTCAACAGAAGCAGAGTATGTTGCAGCGACAAGTGCTGCATGTCAAGCTGTCTGGATGCAGATAATGTTGAAAGACTTGTCGTAAAACCAGCAAGAACCGAAAACCGTCTTCTGTGACAATAATTCAGCCATAGCATTGTCAAAGAATCATGTGTTTCACAAGAAAACCTTGTACATAGACACAAGGTTTCATTTCATAAGAGAGTTGGTGAACAACAAAGAAATTTGTTTAGAATTTTGCAGGTTTGAAGATCAACTTGCAGACATCTTTACAAAACCATTGGCAAGGGATACATTTCAGTATATATGTACTTTTATTGGAATGACAAGTTCTGCACAGTCAAATATGTCATGCATAGAGCAAGTCTAAGCTCTGAAACATTTCGTAAATTTTGTTTTAAAAATCCCCATTTGCTCATAATTAAGGGGGAGTGTTGGAAATATTAATTACTTGTAGATCCATATGAGAGCTCAACCGACTCTGTCAGATTCTGTATCAGTTCAGATATTGTCGGTCACTCTGACAAGAGAGAAGAGTCCATGGTTCGACAATTTAATTTAGTTGAATTAAAAATTCTAAAGCTAAGTTGTTAGGTAGACAGTTATTACTGTCTTTAATGGTAAGTCAGTATATTCACGACGAATCAAATTCTAGTTTTCCTATAAATAGAAGACAAACATTGTAAATTAAGTTAGACACAATAGACAAGTAGAGAGAGTGAGAGAGAGCTCAGAGGGTAGAAGAGAGTGAAGAAATAACTTTGTCGAATATCAAGCTTATGTGTGTCTGAAGATGTCAAGAGCCGAAGCTGTGCAAAAGGTTAAACATCTCTGTAAATTTCATGTTTGCATTTACGGCAATATAGTTCTTTGTTATGTCCCGACAAGTTATATAAATCAAATAGTTTATGGTTGAATGCATGTTTATTTAGCTGCACATTCTTTCGAGAGTTACTTGAGTAAATGTTGCTTACATTTATGGTTTGAGTGAAAGATCGAAGAATCCTTAAATTTCTCACCCAGGTTTTATGGCAGAGTGGTTGACACAAGTCTTCCTAAATGTTTGGTTATATGTTTTTATAGTTCTGTTGAATTGTTGATTGTGTCGGTTTTTACTTCATATTACTAGTGGGTTAAAAAAATTTGTAATTTCCTAAGTCTTTTAGACTAATAAATATCCTTTGTAAATTCCAACTAAAACCAAACCAGTTGACAAGTGGTCGAAGTAAAACCTGTAGGTTAAGTTCTTTCTAAGTTGTAAAACTGACAAGTTGTCGAAGTCAACTTGTCAAAGTAAAACCTGTTGGTAGAACCGACAAGTAGAGGTAAAAGAGACGAGTCCATAAGTCCGACCATATTGGTAGACTTGTCTAGTTGGAGTTAGACAAGTTTCACTTGACAAGTAAAAATAAAAAGAGGTCGGCATGAAAATCTTATAACTGAGCAGTAACTCAAGTTTGTTGACTCGGTTTTTCCTAACTTCACACTCGTCATTCAATTGATTTTATCTTTAAATTAAATATCAATGCATAGTATTGCTTGAGTTAGATATTAATTATATATTCAGATAGTGTGATGATAATGTGGCTATTTAAATAACAAAACAATTATTCACATAATGTGGCCAGTGGCTATATATATATATATTGTATTCATGGTATGATATAATGTGTGCAGGGAGGCAATTGTTACTATGGTGGGGCGTCCAGGGGCGATTGGCGGTATTCCACCTATAACTGATTAAGGATGGGGCGTCCAGGCGTGATTGGAGGTATTCCACCTAGAACTGATTAAGGATGGGGCGTCCAAGCGCGATTGGCAGTATTCCACCTAGAACTGATTAAGGATGGGGCATCCAGGCGCGATTGGCAGTATTCCACCTAGAACTGATTAAGGATGGGGCGTCCAGGCGTGATTGGCAGTATTCCACCTAGAAATAATTAAGGAGATATCTTTGACCAAGCATAGCTACACCTATGGAAAGTCTCATCTTCCCCAAAAACGTAAGAAGGACTTATTGGCGAAGGATTGCTAATAGCCAACGAAGAGGCATAGACAAACCAGTGACACATTGTTTCCCCAACTTTCCACACAGACAAACGTAAGGTGATACACACTCTCACTACTACAGGGTGGAGATGTTTAAGAGTTTTTTAATTATGAAATTAACATTTCGTCTTAATTTATAGTTTAAATTTCTTTTATATATTTTAGGTATTTTTAAGACAATTTTTAGAGATAAGATTAGAAATTGTGTAACATTTATTATAAAAATGTTTAAGAATTGTTTTTAGACGATATTTAAGATGGAATTAGAAATTGTCTCAAACATATTTTAGAAATGTTTAATAAGATTTCTTAAGAATGTAAATTTCTACTTTATGTTTTTTTATTACTATTTTCTAATTGGAAACTGATTGTTTTGATTTTATGGAAGGAAAGAGAATTGGTTATGATTTTCTGGAACACAAAAGTTTGGGATTTTAGTTAAAGCTTTCCCAAATCACTAACTAATTCTATTCAGCTTCTTGGGCTTGCATAGATCTGTGAGGTGCGTTCAATCTCAAGATAGATTTATTGAAGCTGAAGGTGTATTCAGCTTATTGTGCTTGCATAGATCCATGAATTGTGTCAAAGATGAAGGTATATACATTAAAGCTAAAGGTGGAGGTGAAGGTTGAGATTACTGTGCCAAACATGAAGGTGATCCTTGTGGTTTGGAAAGCTAAGTTAAACAAATATGAGAACTGAGTTGCATTCCTACTCTTGATATCCTATGTCAATAATTTTACTGAAGATGTTTTTAAGCATAATATTTGTGTTCTTCATCTCTTAGATCCAAGTTGTATTTCACATTGATTAAGTGGTCATGATTTGGTAAGACCCCTAATATATATGTCAATTTCCAGATCAAAGGTTTGTGCTAACTTGGAAGCAGAAGTAGCTACTAGGCACTACAAAGGCCCGTGAGATCAACCAGACGAGGAGGACAACCAAAATATGAAGGTTGATCACACAACCCCAATCTCTCACATACATCCTATATCTTGTATCTGAGAACATTAATGCCTGAAATAATATTCAAACACAAACTTAAAAAGAATAATTTTAATCTCTAATGAATGAAGTTCCATGTTTTAAATTTCCTAAGAACTTGGTGATTTAGGCTTCTCAAGAGTAATAAATTGTTAAATCATAGCAATCAACGAAAGCTTTAATTGGGGTTGAAGTATTTATGGTATATTTGATCCTAGATTTTTATTTATTTTGGGATATCTATACTACCATTGAAAACCCTACAAATTAAATCATGAATAATAATCAATTTGACTGACTTATTAAAACACATTATAATGAAAATATGAGTATTCATACATTTTTCATATCATTGATGTCATACAAGATTGTTGGCATAAAGTATTTATTTCCAAGAATTTATTTTAATATATGAAGGTGTGTTCTATAAAGCTTCAAATCTGATCAGTAGCTTTTACTCATGATATAAATCAATATTCATTTCAAGACACCTCAAAATCCTTGGAACGAAGGATTGGGAAACAAATGAGAGAAGTCACAACTGTGTAGGAAATTTCATCGTTGATTGAAAATGATGCGAGTGAGAAGGATTACATGAGCATTGGATTTACTACTGAAATTGATAAAATGGAACTACCCTGTTGATTCAAGGGAATTTCTAGGTTCAGTTGATCTTAATCCCTATGAAGGGCATTTTTCTGAGGATCTGGGAAATTTTCAGCTCATGAGAATTCCAAAGAGATCGATTGCAATTGATGATCAGAGGTTCCAAAGCCAAGAAACAGTACTGGAGGAATTTGCTCCAGTGGGTTCCATGTAGCTCATGGCAGTTTCCAAGAGAAAGGTGACGCCACATAGAAAAGAGATACATAAGAGTCTAAAAGATCTCAAGCTAGCTCCATGGGTCATGAGATACAAGTAGGCGTGTTTTCTTTTATGTGTTTTCTTAATTTTTGTTGGAGGGTAGTATAATTATTTTATTGGCAATATGCAATAATAACTTAGGTTTCATATAAGCTACATTGTTGTAAATGCTTTCTGATATTTTATGAGTATTGGCAAAATGCATTCTGAACTTTTTATATTTCAATATGCGCCCTTGCAATATATTTTTCATTATAACAATTTTTTATAATTATTAAATGCTTGAGTAGGTGGATTTTGGATTATTTCATCAAGTTGAGGCATTGGGGCACCCTTTCTATTGTGAATGTCATCATGTTATGTTCATCAATTCTTTTGTAACTCTCCCATCATCCTCAATCGACATTACTCAAATCTAAAGTTCAAATAATGCAACACAAAGCAGTCACAAGATCATTTTTCCAACACATAGGAACATATCACCAAGATCACCTTACTTGGAGAGAAAGAGGCCATGCTCACACAAATCAAAGATCCAATATACAAAGTTTATAAATGGATAAATAAAGTGACAATGGGGAGCATATGTGCCCAATTTGTGATGGGAAAATGAATTTCACATATAAACAATCGAAACCTTGTCAATGTGGCTATGAGATTTGTGTGTGGTGCATTAGTTATCTCTGTGAGTTGTGAGAAGGTTGATGGATATTGATTTTTCCTTAAGTTGACGGATTCCTGAAGTTGCTTACTCTTTCACTTTCACTAGAATGTTAATTGTTAAGGTCTAGATCCATTCTGTTTGTCTTTGTTTGAAGTTTATGAACCAAAATGTTGACCAATGAATTTAAGTCATACTTGAGGATCATCTTCCAAACTAGAGAATAAATACCTCAAGATGAACTTGTTGAATATGAATCTATTGAAATAGAGTACACAAAGAAAGATAATGAGTATCAATGCAATCCGAATGTATAAAGTTTATATTATCATAGATATATAATTTAAACTCATGGATACGCATATGTATTTGTAACATAAAATTTTAGTATATAACATTAACTATAATTTAATCTTAGTGTAGCACAACACAAATATATGCTTTCTTAACGCATGGCAATACTGTAGAATCAAGCATAATACACAATCGATAGATTGGATAGATTTCATTTTTTATAACCTATGGTGGTTTCATCTCATAGTTGCGGGTTTGAATCATGCTTGCTTCATCCATAAGGTACTAAAAGTTGTGAGATGCACCAATTGCTTGCTCATCAAGCTAAATTTGGAACATGCATTTGTAGTTGGATAAGTAATTGTGTTTACAACTTCCATGTCCAAATAAGGCATGTTCCATCAATAATAGTGCATCCATGAGAGGACACATAACTTGGAAAGATAAATAAGGAATGACCTAAGTCAATATTGTCTTAGAAAAACTAGTGATAGTTTGATCATGAATTCAATCATGTAACATATTCTTTGGGGATGAGCCAACATAAAACCATGGTCATTTACCCTAAGATAAATAAACACTAGTGTAAAGTACACCATCATCATTCTTCAAACCATAATAGTGTTGCATGAAGAATAGTTTGAGTCCAAGATCGACTATTGTAGTACTTACAGGCTCTAATAAGAAACTCAGGAGAAGGATACCACTGTAAATAAGAGGATAGATTTACATAAGTATAGTGTTTCCTTGTAATTACAATTAGGCCCTAAAAATATGTTGTGTACGTTGTTGGTATACCTACAATATTAGCCAATGGAAATAACCTTGAGCGATGGGAGTTCTTTTCTTTTTGCAATATGGTAAAAATTATAAAGGTGATGATTCCTTGTCCTAGCTCTCGCAATGCTCAACATTCTACTACTATAATGATGCCACACTTATAGTTTTTATTTTATGAATGAGGAAGCTCTTCGGTGCTTGATAGAGCCCAGGATTTGGATCTACGCTGGTCATAATCTGTTACAATTTCACCTATGTCTCATAACTTCAACCGTAAACAAATCAAAGAAATAAACTTACATTTAATAAATTATTATTTCATAAATTGCTTGTTGGGAGCCATGGCTCTGATAGCTAATTCCATCCCATGGTATCAAATAGAAAGGATCAAGAGAAATCCAATATTTTATGTCATATGTCCTTTTGATAGCGTCAAGAGCGTCCCCTGATGTTAAAGAACTTCATTAGGAATGGGTTTATAATTTCAGTAATTTAATTATGATAAATTTAGTGAGGGAAAGCCTTACTGTCTTGAAAATTTGTTCCGAATTTATATTAAACTATCTCAATGAGAACTACAAATGAATGAGTGAAATATGCTTCTTGTGTATATTTCTTTAAAAAAACACTAAAAAATACAAATATTCTTCTAGTATATGAAGTTGTAGGGTGCTAGCTCAATGGTAGAGCATATGCATTATAAAATGCAGAAGATTGGTGGTTCGATTCCATCGTTCCCTATCATAAATATTTACATTCTATCACTATTACATAGAGGGGGTATTAAGACAATATTTGTGTAAATTGTCTCAACTTGAGACAAAAGAAAAATTGTGTATTGTCTTAAATATTTTCTTTTAGCGAGTGTCTTAAACTATTGTCTTAAATTTAAGACAATAGTTTAAGACACTCATTTAAGACAATAGTTTAAGACACTCACTTAAAGACAACACAGTTTAAGACAATAGTTTAAAACAATCATTTAAGACAATAGTTTAATACACTCGCTTAAAGACAATATTTAAGAAAATACACAATGCTTCTTTTGTCTTAAGTTGAGACAATTTACAAAAATATTGTATTAATACCCTGCTCTATGTAGTAGTGTCTTGACATAGGTCAATATATCATCATTAAATTGACGATATATGAGGCCCAGTCCTAGTTGCCCAAAATTAACTAGGAGAATGGCGCATGATGTTGTACATATAACACTTGTGCGGTAGTAGAAAGAAGTATTCACAAGAAGAACCTCGTGCTACCTGCAAGGCCTGAGAAGGGGCATGGCACACAAAAGTATTGGCGTGAATCTTGCGGCAATGCAGGAAGAAGATTGGAAACTGCATTTGATTAGAAGTAGTAAAAATCTTGAGGTTTTCAGTGGTAGCTAGTTGGGAACCACTATGGGTTTCTTTGGCTTGTGTCCATCCCCATTTCCATGTATTGTTTTAATCTCTAAAAATATGCTAATGCTAAGTATGAGAAGTTTGACATAGATGGTTGGGGCTTCCACCACGTTATTGTTGTCTTATGGTTCTTTGTGCATTTAATGTTTTTACTTATGTAAATGGATAATTAAAAATGTAAGTGTAGTCTTTTAGAATACTTCGATCTTGTTTCTCCCTCGGACAGTCTCTAGGAAGTGCCCCATGGGAACTTGGGGGTTAGATTGACTAGGTTACCGCCAAGTTGCGCTGTGACAGTTTGGCTCAATCCATTTGTGATAACTACATGTAATGCTTATTCATCAATATCTATATATGATATGTACTTTATGTATCCAATATATGATTAGCATTAAAACATAAAATACAACTTTCCCGGTGTTAAGTACAGGATTAAGTTAAACAATAATCGATTTTCATTTTTCTAGCATTTTTATCTAGAATCCAATAATGTTGTTTTTGTTGAAATCATGTTTTTCATTATTCAAATTACAATTTTTATTGAAACAATGGATTCAACATACTTTATTACTGTGGGACACTCTCCGTATGTAATTCCAAAAACCTTAAACTACAATTTCCACAAAAAAACATCGTCCCAAAAATAATGAATACAAAATCATTAATTGATTAGTTTACACCATAATATAATATCTAATACATTTATAATAATCAACATTTAATTCTAATTGATGTGGAAATTAATCCAAAGCTATAGAACAATTACACTCACAAAATTACTAGTCAAACATGCAAAATTCCACAAAAAAGAGACTGAATATGGAGCATAACAAAAAAATATATTGAATAAGTGTACATCAGCCAAAATCATGAAGTCACAGGCTATGAAAATATATAATTACATCATATTTTCTAAAGAATAAGGATTCTATTCGAATTAGAAAAAAAATAGGCTTACTAAACTAATCAAAATCCCCATAGGTGAATAAATCACTTTCCTAATATGTCAATATGCTCACGAATTTGTTGAGTGAGATGTACCAACTGTTAAGTGATGGAAACAGATCATATCCATACTTTTGGATGGATTAAAAAAAAGGGAATATGATTTGGGAAAAAAAACAAGGAAGTACTCCAAGACTAGCCTTTCCTTTTTGCCTTAAAACTACTAAAAAACAAAGCAGCTTCAGAAAAAACAAAACTACGCTTTTACTATTCTGGAATGAATAGAGAGTTGTCAGAATATTTTCTAGGATATTTCTAAAGTTCTCCATTATCCATTTTTATCAATTGTTGACTTCTAAGTGGATTCCAACTAGCTAGTAAAGAATCTAGGAAAATGACAAAAATGATTAATTAATGTCTCCTAAGTGTAACTATGGGTTTGATTTATTCTAAAACCCCCTGTTAATCCTGAATTTATGTAAGTATCAGAAAAATATATCATATTATAGGGCCTAGAAACAAGTATTAGTCACCCTTTACATACTACTTGTCCATACAACCAAGGAAAGAGGCAAAAACCATAAGGGAGAAATCCTCACTAAAACATGGACATGAAACAAAATTTTGGAAATATTGTTATCAATCATTCTTCACCACATGATCAGCAATTCCAAGCAGTGATTTTATATTACTAAAGGTATTCTTAGAAAACACCTTGGTGAAGATGTCTACTACTTACTTTGAAGATGCGTAGTAGAGTAGAGAAATGACCCCATCATGCACAAGCTCCCTGATACAGTGCATATGAATATCAATGTGTTTGGTTCGCTATATTTGTATTGGATCAATGTAGATTCTAATGGTTCTTTGATTGTCACAATAGATGACATTCGAAGTCTCTGAGTCGATCCCAAACTCTACAAGTATTCCTTGCAACCACAAACATTGAGTAGTTGCATTCACAGCTCCTCTATGCTCTGCCTCTGTAGATGAGAGTGCAATGGCACTCTTATTTTTACTTGACCAATTGATTGGACCATCTCCTAGCATAAAAAATCATGAAGTAGACTTTCTATCAGTGTTATCACATGCCCAATCACTGTTAGTAAATTCAACTAATTCTAAGTCATATTTTGCTGCATATAAAATCCCATGAGTTCTTGTTCCTTGAACAAAGTTTAGAATTATCTTAGCTACCTTCCAATGGATTTCATGAGGCTGATCCATGTGTCTGGAAGCCACACTCACTGCATAAGATATGCCAGGTCGAGTATGAGTCAAATAAATCAAACACCCAATAAACTGCCTATACAATGTATTAGTTACCAATGGATTCGAACTTGCTTCTTCAAGTTTAACCCCAGAGAGAAGTGGAGTATTGTTTGGATTTCAATCCTACATGTTGAACTTGTTTATAATATCTAAAGCATACTTGGAATGATTTACCTTGATCCCGGTGGGCTGACTGAGAAATTTTGAGTCCTAATAATTGACTCAACAATCCCAAATATGTCATGGAGAAGGCATGGTTCAACGCATCCTTCAAGGAGGAACTATCTTTCATGGAACTTCCTATCATCAATAGGTCATCCACATACAAAACAATAATTATTAAAAAACCATGAATCAACTTCAATCAAACATTCGGATCAGAATTTCATATAACAAAGTTTTGTGACAGCAGAAAGCCATCAATATTGGCATACCAAGCCCTGGGGGCTTTCTTTAGCCCATACAATGATTTCTTTAACCTGCACACAAGATATTGATTAGAAACAAAACCTTCAGGTTTCTGCATATAAATATCTTCTTTCAAATATCCATGTAGAAATAAACTCTTCACATCCATGTGATGCACCTCCCATTTCCTTGAAGCTGCAATGGCCAAAACTAGCCTTATGGAGTCCATCTTTTCCACTAGTGAAAAGGTCTCATTGAAATCAATACCTTGAACTTGAGAGTAGCCCTTGGATACCAATATTTCCTTATATTTCAAATGTTAACCATCATAGAAAAAAAAAAAAATTATTTTTATAAACCCACTTATACTTGACTAACTTTCCACCTGGGGGGAGATTGACTAGTTCCCATGTGTCATTCTTCTGGAGAAAGATGTATTCCTCCTTCATGGTTGTTTTCTATCTTGGATCTTCTGATGCATATTCATATGTCTGAGGGTCTAATTAAACCATCAAATAACACAAGTCTTGGAAAATAATGGATCTTTCACAGAAAGAGAACTCTCAAATTGAGATCTAGTCCTCATAATGTCACTAGGATTCCCAGCTAGTTCCCCAGCTGCATGAAATTATGGTCCTTGATTCCCATATTGGTCTTGTAGGAATGTTAGGATCTGCAATTAAATCATCATTATCAAACATATAATAATCAACAAACTAATTAGTCTCTTCACTTACATTCAATGATGGTGGTGATGAAGAAGACTTCAATTTCTACTGTTGGCATAACATCTTCTTCAAAATCAACACTCCTTTCGATGAAATATTTTTGAGTGTTTAATTTTATCAAATTATACCCTTTGGAATCTTCATAATACCCAAAAAATAGCCACTCTTTACTTTGGGGTTCCAAATCCTTCCTCTTTTCAGTTGGAATTCTAGCCCAAGCCTTTGAGCCAAAAATCCTGAAATGAGTCACATCTGGCTTGTGCCCACTCCAAGATTTGAAAGGGGTGATTCCATCAAGTTACTTGTGAGTCACCCTATTCTAGATATAGTATGCACAATTTATAGCTTCAGCCCAAAACTTTGGTGGCAAATTTTTTGACTCCATCATGTAAGTTTCCATCTCCTTGAGTGATCTATTCTTCCTCTCAAAAACACTATTTTGTTGAGGTGTGTAAGGAATAGAATGTTGTATCTAGATACCTGCATCTTCACAATAATGGATGAAATCAGAATTGACATACTCTCCACCATTTTTAGATCTAAGGATATTGATTTTCCTCCCATGCTGGTTCTCAACCAAGGCTCAAAAACCTTGAAGAGGTAAAAACTTCAGACCTATGCTTCAGGAAGTAAACCCAACAATATCTGGAAAAGTCATCTATGAAGGTTAATACATATTTGGCTTGAATCATGGACACATGAGGGAATAGACCAGTAATGTCACTGTGGATTAATTCAAGGGGTGCATAGGTTCTCTCATGATTTCCTCTCTCATACTTATGCTCTGGGTGTTGGGCCTAGAATGAAACCTTGGCTGTCTACTTTAGAAAACTTGATATTTGGTAACCCTATGACCATGCCTTTGTCACTCAAATATAAAATATACTTGTAATTTTGATGGCCAAATATCTCATGGCAAACCTTGCTTGCTTCATTAGCATGATTGAGAAGAGAAGAGGGGTTAGAGAAAGGTATGAAATGAGAAAACTTGTACACTTTCGAACTGTGATCCACAACACCTTTAGCTATGAATTTACCATTCAAAATATCTGAGATTTAAACTTAATTGGGATAGAAGACAACCTTCTTAGGAGACCCAGTGTGGGTCATCTGATACACAGACAAGAGGTTAGCATCAAGACTTGGGACATACAACAAATCATTGAAAGAACCATGGTCAAGATCAATCCCACCCTTCCCCTTACTTTTAGTTACAAATTCATCTCCAAAACAATATTTGGAACTTTTGAATCATCAATAGAGGATAAAGTATTCCTTATCGAAACCATGTGCCTTGAAGCTCGAGAATCAATGATAAAGGTAGATGATCTTGTAGTGTTGGAAACCATGGAATTAACTCTCTCCTTGTCTTTTGAATTTGATCCTCCTTCCTTTTTCATTGCGCATTTAGGAAGGGAGATGTTGTTCTTCTCTATAAGTTGAGTCAACATGTCAATTTTCTTCTTCATACAAGAGATCTCAAGATGATAACCCTTACTGCAATATGCGCACTTGCTCATTTCACCTTTATTATTCTTCTTCTGGAAGTTCTTCTTGGAGCTTGAGGACTCCTCTCAAGACTTGGACTTGTCTGTCTTTTGTTCTGGTGGCTTCTTTGAATTGGATTTCTTCTTTCCTTCAGAATCCACCTTATAATCTCTAGCAACCAATGATTGGTATTTGGAAGGTTTGATGGTGCCCATCATAACCAATTTGTCTTGCTCCCGAGTGAAGGATTCCATGAAGTCAGCATGCTTAGGCATATTCCAGGATCGTGCTGTCAATTTGGTGGCATGGAAGGTAAAAAAACATGGAGTAGTCAGGTCCAAGCTTCAAAAGTATGTCCAAGACTAGTTTCTCATCCTTCTTTTCGATTCCACACTGTTTTAGTTGCAGAAAAAGGGCCTTCAACTTGGAAAAGTAGACATGCAAGGATTCGAAGCTACTGAGACTCAATGACATCAGATCATTCTTGAGTTGATGTCCCCTCATTTCATCTATATTTCCAAATTGGAGTCTCAAGCTTCTACCAAAATTCATTTGGTGATGTCAATCAATCAAGATGGAAAAGGCCCGGTCTCTTGAAATGCTCAAACACAAAAGACCATAGGCCTCATCCCTCCTGTTGTGCCATTTAATTTTCTTTGCTGCTTCATTGGGCTCAAAATCAGTTTCCATGGTCACTCTAAAGAGGCCTTTAATCCTCAAAAAAATCTCCATCTGAGCCTTCCATTCGAAAAATTTGAATGGAGTCAAGATGATCCCGTGAGATTGATCCATATCTCATCAATTGTGCCCTTGAACCAACAGAATGCACTCCCAGTTAGTGATGTAGAACCTACAATAAAAATTTGGAAGGAGAATAATCAAACTACCAAGGTTGTGATACCATGTGGAAATTAAGTTCAAGTTGTAGAACAATTACACAAAATTACTAGTCAAACATGAAAATTTCCACAAAAATGAGACTGAATATTGCGCATAACAAAAAATTCTATTGAATAAATGTACATCACCCAACCTCATGAAGTCATAGGATTTCCAAATATATAATTACATCAGATATTCGAAAGCATAAGGATTCTATTCGAATTAGACAAAAATAAGGCTTACTAAACTAGTCCAAATACCCCATAGGTGCATAAATCACTTTCCTAATCTGTCAAGATGCTCATGAATTTGTTGAGTGAGATGTATCGACTGTTAAGTGATGGAAAGAGATAATATTCATGCTTTTGGATGGATAAAAATAAGGAGGATGAGTTAGGAAAAAAACAATGCAGTTACTCCAAGACTAGCTTTTCCTTTTTGCCTTAAAACTGCTAAAAATCAAATCAACTTAAAAAAAATAGAACCATGATTTTACTATTCTAGAATGAATACAGAGTTATAAAAATCTTTTCCAGGATCTTTCTAAAGCACTCCATTAGCTATTTTTAGCAATTGTTGACTTCTAGGTGCAAGTGGATGCCGACTAGCTAGTAAGGAAGCTAGGAAAATGACAAATGATTAATTAATGTCTCCTATGTGTAACTATGAGTTTGTATATAAAAGAAATTGATTAATTTACACCCTTGTGTAATATCTAATCCATCTATAATAATCAACAATTAATGCTTATTGATGCCATATATATTAATTAGCTTACACCCTTATGTGTAAGATCTAATCCATTTATAATAATCAACATTTAATGATTATTGCTGTCACACACACACACACACACACACACACACACACACACACACACATATATTAGAGATGAAAAGTCATGGCCAACTTGAGTGGATCTTATTAAACATGCTTAAAATCTTACAAAGTTGTCAACACCAAATCCTTTTCAATTAAGATGCAATTTTTTTATAGGTGTTCCGATTGTTGGCCAAACCTGTCAGTTATGTTCTCGATAATATTCCCAATACATAAAAACATTACATCGGCTTAGTGGCAGTTTCTCCAATAAGTCCACTAGTAATATTTTCCATAATCCCTTGAAACCATTCAAATCTTGTTGTGTCTACTTGGGGAACCCATAACATGATATATGTTTTTCTTTTTGGAGAGATTAGTGACATGCTCCAAATCTATCAAGCACTATTAAACAAAACCTCATAGATCAAAGGGAATGCATTAAAACAAGGATGTTCTTAGAGGAATTAGTGATATTCCCCCCAAAGAATATACTGCTTTGGGAGGTGGCTATATAGCCGCATCGGGTTGTTCATCACTTCGCTTTTAATCACCCCATCACATTTTTTTCCAATTTCCAATTTAAATGTTGTTTATAAATTTAAATTCAATATTTTTAACATATGGTACAAAAATTTGGTGAACATGATGCCAAATGTTGATAGCAATTTGCATATTCGACGATGGGTGATGTCACTTTTACGTTTCTTGGCGTAGTGAGGAGAGACTAATTGGTCACCAGTTAAATCCTAGGGTTCATGTGCAACCAACAACAATGGAAACATTGTTGGAAATATTAATTACTCTCTAATCCAAATAACACATTTGCTGACCTTGCCAGAGTTTGTAGCAGGTTAGTTTATGTCAGTCAGTCTAACAGGATGAAGAGATCACCTCTCTCATATATAATCCAGTTGAATTTAATTGTTGAAGCTAATTTTTTAGGTAGATAGTAATTATAGTCTTTAATGTTAAGTCGGTCGCTTCAGAGAGAAGCAATTTTAGTCAGTAGAAGTTTCCTATATGAAGAAGATTGTAAATCTGTAATATAGACAAGTAGAACAAAGAGACATAGAGAAGAATAGAAGTGCGGAGGAGAAGAAGAAAAAACTCCATGAAGAGTTTGAAGCTCAATCTTCTGTGTTTTGTGAAAGTGTTGAAGAGTCGAAGCTCTGTGAAAGGTGAAACATACTTGTAATTTCCAAATTTGTGTTTAGGGCTGTAAGTTTTGTTATGCCGTCACAAGAAATATAATTCCATATTTCATGGTTTAATGGAAGTTTTAGTTAGCTGCATATATTCTCCATATTTACCATAGTGAATGTTTTTTACATTTACTATTAGTGAAAAACACCAAGAATCCATATTTATTTCACCGCGTAAAAGTTCTAGTTTTTATGCACAGAAGGGTTCGATACAAATCTTATTTAATATTGAGTTAAATAATATTGTGAGTGAGTGGCAATAGTTGTGTCGCGGTTAATCCCAAGTAATGGCTGGTGAAAAGTGTTTTTCATATCCTAAGTCTTTAAGACTAGGAAATATAAATTTGTTCTGTTGAAGTGAAGTTGGTCACACATGAGTTAGTCGCAACCTAATTCATGTCGCATTAAAATCCAGTTGAAGCCGTCAAGTAAGTTTGTCGAAGTAAAAACGAGTTGGGTGAAAATTCTGCTGCAATAATTCCATCGCAGCTATATTTAGGTCGCAAGACTATTCTACAAAAGTTTAAAAATGAAAACAAAAGGTTATGCTACGTGGTAACTCAAGTTAATTGTTGTGACTGTCGTTTTTCCCGAGATATGGTATCAGAGCAAGTTTAGGAAAGAAATCTTGTCCTAAAAAGGAAAAAGTATTTTTCTAAGGAAAATAAAAAATAAAAAATGACTTCTACCTCTGGTTCAAATATCTCGAGTTGGCAAACTCCATTTTTTACAGGAAAGAATTATCAGTATTAGTCTCTAACAATAAAGTTTTTGTTCATAAGTCAAGATGTTTTGGATATATTCCAGAATGATTATGTAGAACCACCAGATTAGAAAACATATAATAATATCTCATAAGATGAGAAAGATTCCCTTAGTGAAAAGAGGAAGAAAGATGGAAAATCTATGTTCTACATACACCAAGCCATGCATGAAAGCATTCTCCCAAGAATAGCAGCAACAAATATCGCAAAGCAAGCATGAGGCACATTGGAGATAACCTATCAAGGTTTGGACAAGTTAAATACTTCTAAATTGCATATTTTGAGAAGATATTTTGAATCTCTTTCCATGAAATAAACAAAGTCAGTAGACTCATTCTACAAAAGTGTTGTTGGTTTGATAAATCAACTAAAATTTCATGGAGAAACAATAATAGACCAAAGAGTGGTTGAAAAAATTCTCAGAAGTCTTCCCCCAAGATTTGAATCCTTGGTTGTGACCTTGGAAGAAGACAAAGACATGACAATGTTCACCATTGATGAGCTACAAGCTTCACTCATCAATCATGAACACAAAATCAGCAGAACAAATACATCATTAGAAGGTGCATTTGCAACACAGTCATCCATAAGCCATGGTAAAGGCAGGGGAAGAAACAATTCCAGAGCTAGATGAAGAAAGTTCTTAAGAGGGCGACGCAACAACAGTCGTGCAAATGTTGTTGGTAGAGGACATAATATGAACCCAAGTAATCCAAGTGGTCATAGGTTTGATAAATAAAAAATCCAATGTCATTATTGTAAGAAATTTGGTCATTATGCATATGAATGAAGGAAGAAGCAATATGATCAAGGAAAGCAAACCCAGAACCAGTCGACGAACACCAGCACTTTGTCGAGCGCAATGTTGATGGCATGTGAATCCCCAGTTGAATGCAATACCATTCAAGAAAATCCATGTAATATATGATATTTAGATTCAGGATGCAACAATCATATGACTGGTAATTTAAATTTGTTTTCTAGTCTAGATAATTCAGTTCAAACTAAAGTTACACTTGGAAATAATGTCCAAGTCACTTTTTTGGGAAATGTACTATTGGTATTCTAACCAAACAGGGGGAGCATAAGTATATGCATGATGTCTATCATGTAGAAGGTCTGAAACATAATTTGGTGAGTATTGGACAACTGATACAGAAAAGGTACAGAGTCTACATGGAGGATAATCATTGTGTGATTAAATACATACGTCCAAGCAACCAACTGATAGAAAAAGTGCCAATGACAAATAATTGCTTGTTTCCATTGAAGATAGTTCCAGACAATACAAGAGTTGCGTTTAACGAAGAAAGTAAAGAAGAAGTCATACACTGCGACAAGAAAGAAAATGACAGCACTGAAATTGAAGTTGCATTTCAAACAGAAGTTAAAGATGATTCCTGGCTGTGGCATTTTAGATTTGGACATCTGAATTTTGGTGGGCTGAAGCTATTGCACACAAAGAACATGGTGAAAGGATTGACATTGATAGACAAACCAGATAGAGTTTGTGAAGCCTGCATTTTTGGCAAGAATCTTAGAGATACTTTTCCAGTGAGAAATTCATATATCATCATCACTTTCACACACGCAAACCACCTGAGTTCCTGCACTTAGATATTTGTGGTCCAATGCAGACATCATCCATTGGTGGCTGCAATTATTTTCTTACTTTTATTGATGAATACTCAAGAGAAACATGGGTATATTTTTTGAAACATAAATCTGATGCATTTAATTGTTTTCAGCAGTTCAAGGAACTTGTGGAGAACCAGAGTGGGCACCGCATCAAAATCCTAAGGATAGACAGAGGTAGTGAATATGTTTCAAATGAATTTCTAAATTTTTGCAAAACCCATGGCGTACAGAAGGAATTCATTGCACGGTTTACACCTCAATAGAACAGTGTCACAAAGAGAAAGAACATAACCATTATGGATATGGCGCACAGCATGAAGGCAACCAAGCATTTTCCAAATGAATATTGGGATGAAGCAGTTGCAACTGCTGTGTACATTATGAATCAGTGTCCAACAAAGAGCATGAAGAACAAATTTCCTCAAGAAACATGGACATGTATGAATCATAGTGTTCCTCATTTTAAATTTTTTGGTTGTGTCACATATGCTCGTATGCTAGATGAGCTAAGAAAGAAGTTAGAAAACAAAGGACATAAATATATTTTTGTTGGCTATTCTGAAGACACAAAAGCATACAAGTTGTATGATCCTGTCACAAGGAAATTAATCATTAGTCGCGACTTTCAATTTGTCGAGAATGAATCATGGGATGGAACCGTCAAGAAAAATGTCAAGATTGTGTCGAGTCTTGAGCATGATGACATGACAAAGGAAGTGGTTCAAACACCACAAGCAATTCAATCGGTCACAACATCGTCGACTCCCATGAAACCACAACATGGTTCAACAAAAGGAACATCAACACAAGTCATAGCTCAAGCTACAGCGTCAAGCACACCAAGAGGGCAACAGACTCCATCAAGTAGTTTAGCATCAATGGGTCTAGTAAAGAGAAGAAGTCTGGGTGAAATATATGAAGCTTGTACACCAAATTCCTTATCTCTCTCTCTCTGCATTGTTTTCTCAAATAGATGATCCATTAACATTTGAGGAAGTTGTTGAAAAATCAGTATGGGCACAAGACATGGATGAAGAATTAGAAGCCATTGAGAAAAATCAAACATGGGAGCTGGTATATATACCAATAGATAAAGATGTAGTCAATGTCAAATGGATTTACAAAACCAAGCAAGATGCTGATGGGAATGTGAAGAAGTGAAAGGCAGGAATGGTTGCAAGAGGGTTCACACAACAACCCAACATAGATTTCAATGAAACATTCGAACCAGTTGCACACATGGATGCTATCAGAATAGTTTTGGCCATCTCTACTAAAAAGAAATGTCCTTCTTATCAAATGGATGTTAAGTCAACATTTTGAATGGCTATCTAGATGAAGAAGTATATGTGGAACAACCACAAGGCTACGAAGTTCTAGGACAAGAGCACAAAGTGTATAGGCTAAAAAAGGCACTCTATGGTTTGAAGCAAGCTCCGAGAGCTTGGTACAATCATATTGATTCCTATCTCATTGAGAATGGATTTCACATAAGTGAAAGTGAGCTGATGTTGTACACCAAAGTGAATGAGCAAGGTAATATGTTAATTATCTGCATGTATGTAGATGATTTAATATTTACTGGTGATTCTGGCATAAAAGAACTTAGAATAGTCATGGAAAGTGAATTTGAAATTACTGATTTGGGGCTCATGAAGTTTTTTCTGGGCATTGAAGTCCAGTAGTCTGAAAGTGGTATTTTTATATCATAGTCAAAGTATGAAAGTACATTTTTAAAAAGATTCAATATGTCTAGTTGCAAGTCAGCCCCAACACCAGTAATAATAGGTTTAAAATTGAGCAAGGATGATGAAGGATCAACTATAGATTCTACGGTGTTTAAAATGATTGTTGGCAGTCTTATGTATTTAACAACAACGAGACCATCCATCATGTATGGAGTAATTCTGATATCAATATTCATGGATTCATGAAAATAATCTCATTGGAAAGCGGGTAAAAGAATTCCGAGGTATGTAAGTGGTACCAAAGGCCTTGGAATTATGTATTCAACCTCAAAAATTTTTAAACTAATTGGATACACTGAAAATGACAATGGAGGAAACACATATGAAAGGAAAATCATATTTGGGTACACATTTCATTTTGGCACAGGTGTTGTGTCGCAAGATTCAAAGAAACAACCCATAGTAACTCTATCTTCAGCAGAAGCAGAGTATGTTGCAGCTACAGGCGCTGCATGTCAAGCCGTTTGGATGTGGAGAATGTTAAAAGACTTGTCACAGAACCAATAAGAACCAACAATCCTTTTCCGTGACAACAATTCAGTCATTTCCTTGTCAAATAATCATGTGTTTCACAAGAAAACCAAACACATTGACACAAGGTATCATTTTATAAGAGAATTGGTGAACGACAAAGAAATTTGTTTAGAATTTTGCAAGTCTGAAGATCAGCTTGCATACATATTTACAAAACCTTTGGAAAGGGATACATTCCAGTATCTCCGAAGTTATTTAGGAATGACTAG
This sequence comes from Pseudotsuga menziesii, assembly GCA_001517045.1. Taxonomy (NCBI): domain Eukaryota; kingdom Viridiplantae; phylum Streptophyta; class Pinopsida; order Pinales; family Pinaceae; genus Pseudotsuga; species Pseudotsuga menziesii. Next base: position 873,369 of record LPNX011049227.1, read on the forward strand.
TTTTGCTCAATGAACTCTGTCATGAACAGAGCATGTTTCAGCTCTGAAACATTGTGTAATAATTTGCTTAAATTCCAATCTTCTCATAATTAAGGGCGAGTGTTGGAAATATTAATTACTTGCTGATCCGAATAGCACTTCAGCCGAATCTGTCAGAGTTTGTAGCAGGTTAGTTTATGTCAGTCAGTATGACAAGATGAAGAGATCACGTATCTCATATATAAGCCAGTTGAATTTAATTGTTGAAGCTAAGTTCTTAGGTAGATAGTAATTACAGTCTTTAATATTAAGTTGGTCACTTCAAAGAGAAGCAATTTTAGTCAGTACAAGTTTCCTAAGAGAGAAGAATAGAAGTGTGGAGAAGAAGAAGAAAAAATATGTGAAGACTTTGAAGCTCAAGCTTCTGTGTTTTGTGAAAGAGAGCTGAAGCTATGTGAAAGGTGAAACATCCTTGTAATTTCCAAATTTGTATTTACGGCTGTAAGTTTTGTTATGCCCTCACAAGAAATATAATTCCATAGTTCATGGTTTAATACAAGTTTTAGTTAGCCACATATCTTCTCCATATTTACCAGAGTGAATGTTGTTTACATTTACTATTAGTTAAAAACACCAAGACTCCATATTTATTTTTCCGCTCAAAAGTTTTAGTTTTTATGCGCATAAGGGTTAGACACAAATCTTATTTAATATTGAGTTAAATAATATTGTGAGTGGGTTGCAATAGTTGTGTTGCTGTTAATCCCAAGTAACTGCAGATGAAAAGTATTTTTTATATCCTAAGTCTTTAAGACTAGGAAATATAAAGTTGTGCCAACCCAATTCATGTAGCAATAAAAGCCTATTGGAGCCATCAAGTAAGTTTGTCGAAGTAAAAGTGAGTCGGGTGAAAAGTTCCCGGCACTATTGCAGCTATATTTAAGTTGACTATTCCGCAAAAGTTAAAAAAAGAAAACAAAAAGTTGTGCTGCATTGTAACTCAAGTTAATTTTTGAGGCCACCATTTTTCCTAGAAGCATACCGCGAACATTTAAAGGAAGTATCGGCCCGCCAGCAAAAGGCTCAGCAATTCAGTCTGGGTAGAAATTCTCCAATGCCAACATACCATACAGAATGGTCATTTTCTTCGCTGCAGTCTATCTAGATTTCTTTGCAATTTTTTAGCTTTGATTGAGCATTTTCAAAGCTTCTGAATCCTGATCTTTCCCACCTTTCTAAAATTTGAAGCTTTAACGGGGAATCTTGGATCTGTTTGATGAGAGTGATCTCCAAGTATTTTTCTTCTTCTTTTCTGGATGCAAAATCCAGCAGCTATCTTCTTTCATCTTCAGAGAGGGATTCATCTCATGGCTTCAAGAATAAACCATTTCTTGGTTGGTACAAGGGACGAATAGGTGCTTTACCTTTATCACTGTTGGGTCCAGAACTTGATGAACCAAGAGTGAACATGCTTAAACCAGGAACTGCAGGCTGTGAATTTTCTCTTGTTAGCATGTCAGCCAAACAATTCAAATAACCAGGTTTATAAACAATTTCATAATCAAAACTACCTAACCAAATAAACCACTTAAGAATTCTATTTTTGTTTTCATTCTTAAAGATTCCAAGCATGATCTTTAAGTCTGTTCTTATTACAAACTTAACAGGTTTCAAAAATACATTAAAATGTTGTACAATCTTCTTTACTGTCAAAATTTCTTTATGGCTTGACGGATAGTTTAACTTAGCTGCTTTGAACGAACTAGATCCATAGCTGCACACATTTTCTTTTCCTTCAATAACTTCAATCAACACATCGCCCCAAGTGGAAATGGAGGTGTCAGTCTCAATGACTAATTGGTTAGTACCTTTAGGTAAGGATAAGGCTGGGAGATTCTGGACCTTAGCTTTGATTGACTGGCTTGCTAAAGTCATCTTATTAGACCATTTAGGTGGGTTCTTTTTCAACTTCTGTTGCAGGACATGAATGTCATTGGCCTTTCCTTTATAAAATGGCCTTTATAAAATGGTCTTATGTAATTTAGGCTCCCTAGAAACCTTTGCAGCTACACCTTTTCTAGAATCTGATCAAGAAAGTGGCTGAACACACTGAGGACATGCGTTTGTAGAATTACTTGTCCTTTTTGGATTTTAAATCCAAGGAAATCTATTTAAGTCTTACCTATCTCTATTTTGCTCTGGGACAGGAATAAACCATGCTTGAAGACCAGATCATAGAATGACTGCGAATGTTTAAGATGATCCTGTATATTTTTTGAACAAACCAGGATGCCATCTATAAACACCAATGCCCATTTCTTATCCCTAAAAATATCTTCCATTATTTTCTGGAATTCTGAAGGGGCATTGTTTATTCCGAACAGCAAGACTTTCCATTGATATTATCCATGGGGGACAACAAACGCCATTTTATATTGATCCTTTGCTTCAATGCCTATCTGGTAGAAACCAGACTTTAAATCAAACTTGCTGAATATGGTGCACCCAACAATTCTCTGCAACAAACTTGCCTTATCAGGAAAAGGATATCTTACTTTCTGAAGGATTGCATTAAGGGGTTTGTAGTTGACAACCAATCTGGCTTTACCCCTTTTAATCTCAGAGTGCTTATTTACAACAAAAGCACGACACGCCCAAGAACTCTTGGAGGGCTCAATAAAATCTTTCTCTAGCAATTCTTTAATTTCTTTTGCACAGAAATCTCTTTCTGAAGGAGAAATTAATCTGGCTAAAGATTTCATTGGATTGATCTTCTGGAGTGGATCAAATGGCAAACTTACAAAGTATTTTCACATTTCCAGAAGGCATTAGGATTTTCAAAACAATAATCTTTGATCAGCTTAGCATATATACCAGCTAGATATTTTTCCTTATGCATTTCTGCATAGGCGATACAACACTCCATTTTATACAATTCAATGACCTTGGGTTTCGACATAGGTTCAGGCACAACAACTTTACACTTGATTTGTGATTCAAATGATAAAGGACAAACAACTATCTGATTATTCACAGTGCAGGAGAAGAACATCTTTATGTTATTTACAAAAAATGGACTGACTCTAAGGAGATACTCAGAACCAAGGATACAATCTTCCTTGATACTGTCCAATATATACAAGAACAAGACTTCAGACTCATTAGAAATCTATATAGGGAAATCTACTACTTTACCAGTCAGTGAGACGGGAGTACCTTCAATTGTTGAACCATGGTCTGCTGAATTTTCCCAGTAAAATAAAGGAATAGCTGATCCTTTGGTAAGATTTAACTGACAACCAGAGTCAATCATACAACTCAAAGAATGAGACTTATATTCAGGAGGACAAAAAACAAGATTTAAAAACAGCTTCGGACCTTGGAATAGACCTAAGTTTGGATCCAGTGAAGAAGTGAGAGAGACTTTTTTATGTTCTGGGTTATGCATAGCCTGTTCAAGATGTTTGCTGAGTTCTTCATCCGAAGATTGGTCTAAGTCAGTTACCGGTATAAGTAATATATCTTTTAAATGTTCTATCTCATAAACTATTTTGCTCAGCTGTTGTTGCTTTTCTTTTATAGCCTAAGCATCTTCTTTTTGTCTCTTCTATAACTCTATCTTGACTCATGCTCATCAGGGTAGTTCTTATAAATATCAGTTGGATTATAGAGTAGAGGAACATCTGAAGCTGGATCTATTTTCCCTTTTTCTTTGCTGGTTTGTTCAAGAAGACTTAAGAGTTTCTTCTTTTCTTCCTTGAGAGCTCTTCTCAAAATATATTGGAAAGCAGGGACAGATGATAGTTGCAAATCAATATCAGCCAATTGTTTTTCTATGGAGGCTTTTTGGATGAAAGAGAACATATATAAAGAGAAATCAAAATCAGGTGGCTCACATCCCCCCAAATTTGCATCTAAAGCTAAATCAGAGCTGGAATCCGAGTCAGATAAAGGATCAAATTTGTCAAGAGCAACATCTGAATCTAAAATAGGTTCAAAATATTCATTCTCAGAGTCATTAGGAAAAATGATTATTTCTCCAAAAGGTGGAGGACTAAGTCCAGAATAAACACATATATCCCGCCAATGTGGATTTAGCTTGGAACATAAGGCTGCAAGCCTTGGTTTGTACTTTCTTTCGGGGAACTTACTAGCCCAGTGGCCTTTCTGACCACAGATAAAGCATGTGTCTTTATCCTTCCTTTCTTTCCTTTTGACATAACATTTTGACTCAGATTTTCAAAACTTAGAAGGATATCTTTTTTCAAACTTATGCTAACCATGCTTATTTTTATACTTATAGGGCTTGTCAGGATGATATCGAGGGATGCTCATATATAATCCCTTTTTCTTTTTCTTGCATTTCCAGGATTCATGAAAATGGCCTCGATTGTGTGCTCCACATCCCCAATTAGGAATTCTTGCAACATCTTTACATAACGATGCAGAATACATACCTTGGTGCCTCTTAAAATCTTTACTGACTCGGCCTTCAAGACAATGTTCTTGCCAAGTCTCAAGAATATAAGCATGCAGTTGTGCCAAAGACATACCACTCAGATCGATATGCTTATCTTTCAAGAATTGTTCAACTACATCGGGGACATGACCAGGAAATATTCTTAGGCAATGTTTCAGATATGTTGGTTCACCAGACTTACCTGAATAAACTAGCAGGTTTTGCATATAGAAAAAATAATCTTGATTTTTGCTTAAATCACACAATCTAGCAGACATAAAAAGTGAAGCCAAATGGTCATAGTCTTCCGTACCCCAATTTGCAAGTTTTACTTTGTCTGAAACAGTTTGATCAGGAGTTGAGGACTTATAGGGAAGGAATTGTTTTTTAATATGGCCATCTATGGAGAATTGTTGAAAAGGAGTTTCTAGGAGATTTCGTCCTGGAAGGAATGACCTTTTCCCTTGATCGAAAACTTCCATTCCTGAAGTACTCCTAGGTAGGGAGAACATACCTAAGGTAGGTGGATCCTTGTTCTTATGATGTTGGATCCTTTGAAGGATTTTATGACATGCAGGACATTCAGCATGCTGGCCACGATGTTGATTTTCATGTAACTCGAAGAAAGATGGTTGTAGTAGAGAGGTAGAAATAGAGTTTGCTTCGGCTTGACGCCTAGCATAATTATAAGAAGTAGAGGAGGTAGATCTAATTAGTGGAGGTGTAAATATGCAAGTAGGGAGTTCATCTGGGACTCAGAAAGAACTTGTAGTCCTATCAAAGGTAAGGGGTTGAGAGGAGAAGGAATAAGCTAGCCTTTCATTATTTATCAGTTCTTTGTATTTTACTTCCCATTGTCTGGGATAGTTTATACCAATCCAATCGAATGTTACTGGGGTAGACTGTTTAGATTTCTCAGACTCCACCATGTTGTGCAAGTGTGAAATCTGATGCACATGCAATCGTAGTGGGGGAAGAGTATCATTTCCAAACCTAGCGACAACAACACCCTTTAACTAGATAATCTTTGATCTAGTGTCCATGTTGAAACCCTTAGGCAGGATATATGCCTTGAGCAGATCATATATGTAAGGATCTTCTAAACTAACAGAATATTTAGGATAGATGGTGCCAAAGGCAGGACCATCATGTAGAGGAGCGGTAAAACCGCCAATTATTGCATCGACAAAATTACGATGTCGAGTGTTTATTGCTACACATAAAGAAGAAACTGGTAAATATGGACGAACTAACGGCCCCAATCCAAGTTTAATAGCTCCTAAATGCACATATTTAAAACCTTGAGATTTTTCCCAATCTATTTGGCGTTTTTCCAATAGGTTAATGTGAACTGGTTCATCCTTATCGGTGAACGACACATCTATTGAAGACACTTTTATTTGTGTTGCAGTTTTAAAAGACCACCAATTTAGTTTATAGACATCGTGTGGGAGAATAGCAGGTAACTGCCAGATTTCAGATGGGTTTAGGCCTTGGATGTGTATAATAGAAGAATCAAAAGTGGATGTTTCATTACAGAAGGATGATCTACGTTCTTCCAATGAAACCTCTGTATCATTAGCTGATTCACAATCTAAGGTAGTGAGCGAAACTGTGTCCATTACAGGATCCATGAAAACTTGGGATTCTAGATCATGTTAGTTTCCGGTAACTTACAAGGATTTAATGCGCCTACCCATGGATAAGACCTCTATGACATCGGACAAACCTATTTCAAATCCCTCATGCCCAGTGATTTACTCAACGGTATTTTCCACCGCCTAGAGGACCCGTTTTAAAAGATTGCAAGTAGAAAATACAGAAACTTAATAATGCATATTTAGCAGATATAAAAATAGAAACATTCACTTACAGAAAAGCCTTCACTGGCTCTGATGCCACAAAATACCAAGATCAACTTAACTCGTTTCACATCCAAAACTTCTTTATATTAGCAGCATCCACATTACAACTTTCTGGCAAATTGGCTTTGGAGGGTGAAGCTCATCACTGCAACCACAGACTCCAACTAATATGGTATGGAAATTACACACTGAATTTCTGATGCAATCTTACAAAGTGGAGCATCAGAAACCAGCCCACCATAGCTTTCAAACAAGAAAATTAGAAAACTTTACAAAAAGTAGATTCTCAATCGTATGGATCACGTGCATGGCGACAGATGCAAACTTCCTTGTCGTCGATGTCGACTCCTCCACGGCAACAGTCAAATCCATAGCTACTTTCATCATCATAAAAGTCATCACATGACTGATACAGGGCACTAAAACATATTTCCACATCAGAACCATGGAAAATTGGTTTCTCTTCACATACGAACTCACCCTCAAATAGTGATTCGACTCAAAAGTCTAGAGGGAGTTTACAGGTATGCAATTTGGCATCAATGCGGTTCTTGTGACGATCATGCTTGACAAGCTTTTACTCTATAAAAATGGTATGCTCCAGATGAGTATACTTTCCTCCTTTGTGGAGTAGAAAAAATTTAAACCACTGGTGGTTTTGGTCAGCTACTTCCATGTCTGCTTGTAGGCGTAAAATGAAATTGGTTCTTCGGTTTACCTAGTCTTCACGTAGGAAGAACTTATCAAGAAAGATCTCAGTCCAACCTGACCAAGATTTATTACAAAGATTACTTGGAGCTCCATAAATCACGATAGATCTTTCTTCTCGACAAAATTGGAGAATTAAGCTGTAAGATGACCAAGTTAGGTTACCTTATCCAATTTCAACATACCATACATGTTGGTCATTTTCTTCATTGCAGTCTATACAGAGTTCTTTGCAATTTTTAGCTTTGATTGAGCATTTTCAAAGATTCTGAATGTTGATCTTTCCCACCTTTCTAAAATTTGAAGCTTTAACAGGGTAGCTTCGATGTGTTTGATGAGAGTGATCTCCAAGTATTTTTCTACTTCTTTTCTGGATGCAAAATCCAGCAGCTGTCTTCTTTCATCTTCAGAGAGGGATTCATCCCATGGCTTCTAGAATAAACCATTTCTCGGCTGGTACAAGGGACGAATAGGTGCTTTACCTTTATCATTGCTGGATCCAGAACTTGATAAACTAGGAGTGAACATGCTTAAACCAGGAACTGTAGGCTGTGAATTTTCTCTTGTTAGCATGTCATCCAAACAATTCAAATAACCAGGTTTATAAACAATTTCATACTCAAAACTACTTAACCAAATAAACCACTTAAGAATTCTACTGCTATTTTCAGCCATCAAGTTTTCATTCTTAAAGATTCCAGGCATGATATTTAAGTCTTCTCTTATTACAAACTTAATAGGTTTCAAAAATAAAATAAAATGTTGTACAATCTTCTTTACTGCCAAAATATCTTTATGGCTTGACGGACAGTTTAACTCAGCTGCTTTGAATGAACCATATCCGTAGCCACACACATTTTCTTTGCCTTCAATAACTTCAATCAACACACCACCCCAAGTGGAAGTGGAGGCGTTAGCCTCAATGACTAACTGGCCAGTACCTTGAGGTAAGGATAAGACTAGGGGATTCTATACCTTAGCTTTGATTGAGTGGATTGCTAAAGTCATCTTATCAAACCATTTAGGTGGGTTCTTTTTCAACCTCTGTTGTAGGACATGAATGTCATTGGCCTGCCCTTTATAAAATGGCCTTATGTAATTTAGGCTCCCTAGGAACCTTTGCAGCTGCACTTTTTCTAGAATATGATCAGGAAAGTGGCTGAACACACTGAGGACATGATTTTGTAGAATTACTTGTCCTTTCTGGATTTTAAATCCAAGGAAAACTATTTCAGTCTTACCTATCTCCATTTTTCTCTAGGACAGGACTAAACCATGCTTGTAGACCAGATCATAGAATGAATTCAAATGTTTAAGATGATCCTATAGATTTTTTGAACAAACTAGGATGTCATCTATAAACACCAATGCCCATTTCTTGTCCCTAAAAATATCTTCTATTCTTGTCTAGAATTCTGACAGGGCATTGTTTATTACGAACGGCAAGACTTTCCATTGATATTGTCCATGGGGGACAACAAACGCCGTTTTGAATCGATCCTTTGCTTCAATTCCTATATGGTAGAAACCAGACTTTAAATCAAACTTGTTGAATATGGTGCACCCAGCAATCTGCAACAAACTTGCTTTATCAGGCAAAGGATATCTTACTTTCTAAAGGATTGCATTCAGGGGTTTGTAGTTGACAACCAATTTGGGTTTATGCCTTTTAATCTCAGAGTGCTTATTTACAACAAAAGCACAACATGCCCAAGAACTCTTGGAGGGATCAATCAATTCTTTCTCTAGCAATTCTTTAATGTCGTTTGCACAGAAATCTCTTTCTAAAGGAGACATTAATCTGGCTAAAGATTTCATTGGCTTGATCTTCTAGAGTGGATCAAATGGCAAACTTACAAAGTATTTTTCATGTTTCCAGAAGGCAATAGGATTTTCAGAACAACAATCTTTGATCAGCTTAGTAGATATACCAGCTAGAGATTTTTCCTTATGTGTTTCTGCATAGGCAATACAATGCTCCATTTTATACAATTCAACAACCTTGGGTTTTGACATAGGTTCAGGAACAACAAATTTACACTTGAATTGTGATTCAAATGATAAAGGACAAACGACTATCTAATTATTCACAGTGCAGGAGAACACCATCTTTATCTTATCTACAGAAAATAGACTGACTCTAAGGAGAAACTCAGAACCAAGGATACAATCTTCCTTGATATTGTCCAATCTATACAAGGAAAAGACTTCAGACTCATTAGCAATCTGCCACTTTACCATTCAGTGAGACAAGAGTACCTTCAATTGCTGAACAGTGGTCTGCTGACTTTTCCTAGTAAAATAAAGGAATAGTTGATCCTTTGGCAAGATTTAACTGACAACTAGAGTCAATCATACAAGTCAAAGAATAAGACTTATATTCAAGAGGACAAAAAACAAGATTTATAAATAGCTTAGGACCTTGGAATAGACCTAAGTTTGGATCAGCCGAAGAAGTGAGAGAGAATTTTTTTTGTTCTGGGTTCTGCATAGCCTGTTCAAGATGTTTGCTGAGTTCTTCATTCAAATATTGGTCTGTTTCAGTTACCAGTATAAGTAATATATCTTTTAAATGTTCTATCTCAGAAACTATTTTCCTCAACTGCTGTTGCTTTTCTTTTATCTGGAGCCTAAGCATCTTTTCTTTATCTCTTCTATAAACCTGTCTTGACTCATGCTCATCAGGGTAGTTCTTATAAATATCAACTAGATTATAGAGTACAGGAACATCTGAAGGCGGGTTTATTTTCCCTTTTCCTTTGCTGGTTCATTCAAGAAGACTTAAGAGTTTCTTCTTTTCTTCCTTGAGATCTCTTCTCAAAATATATTGGAAAGTAGGGACATAATATAGTTGCAAATCAATATTAGCCAATTGTTTTTCTATGGAATATTTTTGGCTGAAAGAGAACATATATAAAGAGAAATCAAAATCAGGTAGCTCACATCCCCCCAAATTTGCATCTAAAGCTGAATTAGAGCTGTAATCTGATTCAGATAAAGGATGAAATTTGTCAAGAGCAGCATCTGAATCCGAAGCAGGTTCAGAATCTTCATTCTCAGAGTCATCAGGAAAAAGGATTATTTCTCCAGAAGGTGGAGGAGTATCTCTAGAACAAACACATAGATCCCACCAATGTGGATCTAGCTTGGAACACAAGGCTGCAAGCCTTGGTTTGTACTTTCTTTCAGGGTACTTACCATCCTAGTGGCCTTTCTAGCCACAGATAAAGCATGTGTCTTTATCCTTCCTTTCTGTCCTTCTTTTGACATAACAATTTGACTGAGATTTTCGAAACATAGAAGGATATCGTTTTTCAAACTTATGATAACCATGCTTATTTTTATACTTGTAGGGACTTTCAGGATGATATCAAGGGCTGCTCGTATAGAATCCATTTTTCTTTTTGTTGCATTTGCAGGATTCACACAAATGGCCTTGATTGTGTGCTCCACATCCCTAATCAGGCATTCTTGCAACATCTTTGCAGAAGGATGCGGAATACATACCTTGGTGCCTCTTAAAATATTTACTGACTCGGCATTCAAGACAATGTTCTTGCCAAGTCTCAATAATATAAGCATGCAGTTGTGCCAAAGATATACCTCTGAGATCGATATGCTTATCTTTCAAGAATTGTTCAATTGCATTGGGGACATGACCAGGAAAGCTTCTTAGGTAATGTTTCAGATATGCTGGTTCACCAGACTTACCTAAAGAAACTAGCAGGTTTTGCATATAGAAAAATACCAAGATCGACTTAACTCGTTTCACATCCAAAACTTCTTTATATTAGCAGCATCCACATTACAACTTTCTGGCAGATCGGCTTCAGAGGGTGAAGCTCATCACTGCAACCACAGACTCCAACTAATATGGTATGGAAATTACAAACTGAATTTCAGGTGCAATCTTATACCACAGAGGGCAAGCTATAGAGCATACTCTTCAACTCAACATACAAAGCTCATCACATGAGCGACTCCAAAAAAACATGTATCTCAATGAGGCCCAAGGCCTGTATTTATACAATACTAGCTAGTCACCTGGTGACTCTAAACTGGCACTAACAAGTCATAAAGAGAGATTCTGGGGTGATAGTGGGACCGCACTATCATTATCTCATCCCTTCTTGGTCGGAAGACATATGGGGACCCATATTCTATCACGGCGGACAAACTACTGGCCGGAAAAATTTACAGAAAAAGGCCAACAAACTGACAAATATGCCCGACAAATTACAAATTGGAGCATCAAAAACTGGCCCACCAAGGTTTTCAAACAAGAAAATTAGAAAAATTTACAAAAAGTATATTCTCAATCGTATGGATCACGTGCATGGCGAAAAATGCAAACTTCCTTGTCGTCAATGCTGACTCCTCCATAGCAACAGTCAAATCCGTAGCTACTTTCATCATCATAAAAGTCATCACATGACGGATACGGGTCTTCAGGAGGTATGGGAGGATACAGGTCAGCACTAAAACAACTTTCCACATCAGAACCATGGAAAATTGGATTCTCTTCACATAGGAACTCACCCTCAAACAGTGATTCAACTCGAAAGTCTAGAGGGAGTTTACGGGTATGCAATTTGGCGTCAATGCAGTTCCTGTGACGATCACACTTGACAAACTTTTACTCTGTAAAAATGGTATACTCTAGATGAGTATACTTTCCTCTTGGTGGCGTAGCAAAAATTTAAACCACTGGTGCTTTTGGTCAGCTACTTCCATGTCTATTTGCAGGTGCAAAATGAAATTGGCCCTTCGGTTTACCCAGTCTACACGTGGGTAGAACTTATCAAGAAATATCTCAGTCCAACCTGACCAAAATTTATTCTGTAGATTACCCGGATCTCCACAAATCACGATAGATATTTCTTCTCAACAAAATTGGAGAATTAAGCTGTAAGATGACCATGTTAGGTTACCTTCTCCAATTTCAACATACCAGACAAGCTGATCATTTTCTTCGTTGCAGTCTATCCAGAGTTCTTTGCAATTTTTTAGCTTTGATTGAGCATTTTCAAAGATTCTGAATGCTGATCTTTCCCACCTTTCTAAAATTTGAAGCTTTAATGGGGTAGCTTGGATCTATTTGATGAGAGTGATCTCCAAGTATTTTTTTGCTTCTTTTCTAGAAGCAAAATCCAGCAGCTGTCTTCTTTCATCTTCAAAGAGGGATTCATCCCATGGCTTCAAGAATAAACCATTTCTCGGCTGGTACAAGGGATGAATAGGTGCTTTACCTTTATCACTGTTGGGTCCAGAACTTGATGGACCAGGAGTGAACATGCTTAAACCAAGAACTGCAGGTTGTGAATTTTCTCTTGTTAGCATGCCAGCCAAACAATTCAAATAACCAAGTTTATAAACAATTTCATAATAAAAATTACTTAACCAAATAAACCACTTAAGAATTCTACTGCTGTTTTCAGCCATCAAGTTTTCATTCTTAAAGATTCTAGGAATGACCTTTAAGTCTGTTCTTATTACAAACTTAACAGCTTTCAAAAATAAAATAAAGTGTTGTACAGTCTTCTTTACTGCCAAAATTTCTTTATGGCTTGACGGATAGTTTAACTCAGCTGCTTTGAACGAACTAGATCTATAGCCGCACACATTTTCTTTGCCTTCAATAACTTCAATCAACACGCCGCCCCAAGTGGAAGTGGAGGCGTCAGTCCCAATGACTAACTGGACAGTACCTTGAGGTAAGGATAAGGCTGGGAGATTCTGGACCTTAGCTTTGTTTGAGTGGATTGCTAAAGTCATCTTATCAGACCATTTAGGTGGGTTCTTTTTCAACCTCTGTTGCAGGACATGAATGTCATTGGCCTGCCCTTTATAAAATGGCCTTATGTAAGTTAGGATCCCTAAGAAACTTTGCAGTTGCACCTTTTCTAGAATCTAATCAGGAAAGTGGCTGAACACATTAAGGACATGCTTTTGCAGAATTACTTGTCCTTTTTGGATTTTAAATCCAAGGAAATCTATTTCAGTCTTACCTATCTCCATTTTTCTCTGGGATAGGACTAAAACATGCTTGTAGACCAGATCATAGAATGACTGCAAATGTTTAAGATGATCCTGTATATTTTTTGAACAAACCAGGATGTCATCTATAAACACCAATGGCCATTTCTTGTCCCTAAAAATATCTTCCATTCTTTTCTGGAATTCTGATGGGGCATTGTTTATTCTGAACGACAAGACTTTCCATTGATATTGTCCATGGGGGACAACAAACTCCATTTTATATTGATCCTTTGCTTCAATGCCTATCTGGTAGAAACCATAATTTAAATCAAACTTGCTGAATATGGTGCACCCAGCAATTCTCTGCAACAAACTTGCTTTATCAGGCAAAGGATATCTTACTTTCTGAAGGATTGCATTCATGGGTTTGTAGTTGACAACCAATATGGGTTTACCCCTTTTAATCTCAGAGTGCTTATTTACAGCAAAAGCACGACACACCCAAGAAATCTTGGAGGGCTCAATCAAACCTTTCTCTAGCAATTCTTTAATTTCTTTTACACATAAATCTATTTCTGAATGAGACATTAATCTGGCTGAAGCTTTCATTGGCTTGATCTTCTAGAGTGGATCAAATGGAAAACTTACAAAGTATTTTTCACATTTCCAAAAGGCATTAGGATTTTCAGAACAACAATCTTCGATCAGCTTAGCAGATATACTAGCTAGATATTTTTCCTTATGCGTTTCTGCATAGGCGATACAATGCTCCATTTTATACAATTTAGTGACCTTGGGTTTCGACACAGGTTCAGGCACAACAAATTTACACTTGCTTTGTGATTCAAATGATAAAGGACAAATGAGTATATGATTATTCACAGTGCAGGAGAACAACATCTTTATCTTATCTACAGAAAACAGACTGAATCTAAGGAGAAACTCAGAACCAAGGATACAATCATTCCTTGATACTGTCCAATATATACAAGGATAAGAATTCAGACTCACTAGAAATATGTATAGGGAAATCTGCTACTTTACCAGTCAGTGAGACAGGAGTACCTTCAATTGCTGAACCATGGTCTGCTGACTTTTCCCAGTAAAATAAAGGAATAGCTGATGCTTTGGAAAGATTTAACTGACAACCAGATTCAATCATACAACTCAAAGAATAAGACTTATATTCAAGAGGACAAAAAACAAGATTTATAAACAGCTTAGGACCTTGGAATAGACCTAAGTTTGGATCAGGTGAAAAAGTGAGAGAGACTTTTTATGTTCTGGGTTTTGCATAGCCTGTTCAAGATGTTTGCTGAGTTCTTCATCCGAAGATTGGTTTGTTTCAGTTACCAGTATAAGGTATATATCTTTTAAATGTTCTATCTTAGAAACTATTTTCCTCAGCCGTTGTTGTTTTGTTTTATCTGGAGCCTATGCATCTTCTCTTTGTCTCTTCTATAACCCTGTCTTGGCTCATGCTCATTAGGGTAGTTCTTATAAATATCAGTTGGATTATAGAGTACAAGAACATCTGAAGGTGGATCTATTTTCCCTTTTCCTTTGCTGGTTCGTTCAAGAAGACTTAAGAGTTTCTTCTTTTCTTCCTTCAGACCTCTTCTCAAAATATATAGGAAAGCAGGGACATAAGATAGATGCAAATAAATATTAGCCAATTGTTTTTCTATGGAGGCTTTTTGGCTGAAAGAGAACATATATAAAGAGAAAACAAAATCTGGTATCTCACATCCCCCCAAATTTGCATCTAAAGCTAAATCAGAGCTAGAATCTAAGTCAGATAAATGATCAAATTTGTCAAGAGCAACATCTGAATCTGAAGCAGGTTCAGAATCTTCATTCTCAGAGTCATCAGGCAAAAGGATTATTTCTCGAGAAGGTGTAGGAGTATCTCCAGAACAAGCACATAGATCCCACCAATGTGGATCTACCTTGGAACACAAGGCTGCAAGCAATGGTTTGTACTTTCTTTGAGGGCACTTACCAACCCAGTGGTCTTTCTGGGCACAGATAAAGCATGTGTCTTTATCCTTCCTTTCTGTCCTTCTTTTGACATAACGTTTTGACTGAGATTTTCGAAACATAGAAGGATTTATTTTTTCAAACTTACGATAACCATGCTTATTTTTATAATTGTAGGGCTTGTCAGGATGATATCGAGGGATGCTCGTATAGAATCCCTTTTTCTTTTTCTTGCATTTGCAGGATTCATGCAAATGGCCTCGATTGTGTGCTCCACATCCCCAATCAGGCATTCTTGCAACATCTTTGCAGAAGGATGTGGAATACATACCTTGGTGCCTCTTAAAATCTTTACTGACTTGGTGATCAAGACAATGGTCTTGCCAAGTCTGAAGAATATAAGCATGCAGTTGTGCCAAAGACATACCTCTAAGATCGATATGCTTATCTTTCAAGAATTTTTCAACTACATAGGGGACATGACCAGGGAAGCTTCTTAGGTAATGTTTCAGATATGCTGGTTCACCAGACTTACCTAAAGAAACTAGTAGGTTTTGCATATAGCAAAAATAATCTTCACTTTTGCTTAAATCACATAATCTAGCAGACATAAAAAGTGAATCCAAGTGGTCATAGTCTTCCCTATCATCAGGGCCATAGAATTCCTTACCGAGACCTTGAAGGATCTGTTAGTCAGCATCATCAGCAGATAGCATTTCGTTTCGGGCTTCTTGTGGGAGCCATCTCCACCATTCAAATGCAAGGCCTGAAAGAACTGCAACTAATTGTATACCCATACTTTGACCAGTAAGGTTACTATCATGATGTTTCTTATAAAGAACCCATTGTCCAAGCATCTGTATTCCATTTTTGATATCAGCACGGGTCTGACATTGGATATTTAGAACTGGCTGTTCTGACATTTGGGACAATAAGTTATTCATACTATTGATTCCAAATTGGAATCTATGAGAAGGAACTGTAGATGGATTTACATCTGGCATATGGACATCAAACTCAAGCTGAGGAGGAGGAGGGCCTGTGACAGAAGAATTTCCTTCTTCTTGATGTTTCAGAGACATCATTGCAAGATATTTTGGGTCGAGTGCAGGGGGGAATTTCTTGAATTCAACAACCCTGTTTCTTATTTCTTTAAAATCTTCTTCATCCTCACCAAAATCATACTCAGGACGAGTATCTTCCTCAGATATGCTAAACTGACCAAAAGAAAGACTTTTGGAGCGAGAGGACTTTCTCTGATGTCCTTTTGTAGCTAAGGCAAAGACATGGTCAGTGACAACATGAGACTTCTTTTTTAAAGTTTCAGTCTTTGTCAAAAGCTATTCTAACACAACTAACCCTTTATCTATTTTTGTAGCAGCGATTTCTATTGCTATTTTTATTTCAGTTGAATCATGCAAGAGATGATCCAGCAACCCAAGCTTGGTTGTTATTGCTTCTAATTTTTGTTTTCCTTCTGCCATTTGTGTTTTCAAGAAGATGATATCTTGGGCTATATCATCTAGATTTTGTGCTGTCAACTTTTGTTCCATATTACCCCAATTTGCAAGTTTTACTTTGTCTGAGATAGTTTGATCAGGGGTCGAGTACTTATAGGGCAGGAATTCTTTTTTAATCTAGCCACCTATGGAGAATTGTCGAAAAGGAGTTTCTAGGAGATTTCGTCCTGAAAGGAATGACCTTTGCCCTTGATTGACAACTTCCATTCCTGAACTACTCCTAGTTAGGGAGAACATACCTAAGGTAGGCGGATCCTTGTTCTTATGATGCTGGATCCTTTGAAGGATTTTATGACATGCATGACATTCAATATGTTGGCCACGATGTTCATTTTCATGTAATCCAGAGAAAGATGGTTGTATTAGAGAGGTAGAAACAGAGTTTGCTTCGGCTTGACGCCTAGCATAATTATAAGAAGCAGAGGAGGTAGATCTGATTAGTGGATGTGTAAATCTGCGAGTAGGGAGTTCATTTGGGACTCGGAAAGAACAGGCAGTCCTATCAAAGGTAAGGGGCTGAGTAGAGAGGGAATTAGCTAGCCTTTCATTATTTCTGAGTTTTTTGTATTTTACTTCCCATTGTCTAGGATAGTTTATACCAGTCCAATTGAATGTCACTGGGGTAGACTCTTTAGATTTCCTAGAGTCCACCACGCTGTGCAAGTGTGAACTCTGATGCGACAACAACACCCTTTAACCGGATAATCTTTGATCCAGTGTCCATGTTGAAACCTTTAGGCAGGATATATGCCTTGAGCAGATCATATATGTAAGGATCTTCTAAACTAACATAATCCACTCCATTCCTGAACTACTCCTAAGTATTTTGTGGTATCAGAGCCAGAGAAGGCTTTTCTGTAAGTGAATGTTTCTATTTTTATATCTGTTAAATTTGCTGTATTAAGTTTCTGTATTTTCTACTTCTTGTCGTTCTTTTGTAGCAATACCGCAACTATGGTTGGGTGTGCTCAGAGAAAAAAGCCAAAATAAGAAACTCCTTTGTGTAATCAAGGCTTGTCAGGATAGGAGTTTATCCCAAGGCCTTATTTTTATCCCAAATGATTCCCTTGCAAGGTTATCTCAGATTATCGCAATCTTTTAAAACTGGTCCTGTAGGCGGTGGAAAAGACAGTTTACTTGCGGTGGTCCTGGTCTTGCAAGTAAACAGAAGAGAAGAGAAGAGAAGCTCATTTTTTTCGCTGCTGCAGTTGGGAAATAATAAATAGCCTTCTCGGAAAGAGTTTAGTGTCATTGACAAACCCACTCTCCGCCATCTGCTCTATGTTGCCAACACCACGGGATCCGCCATTTTCCCCGCTTTAAAAATATATGCGACAATGAAATGGCAGAATTTGATGGCGCAAAGAAAATGGTGCAAATAGCAATTAATCTAATGGAGTCCGGACGCCATAGATATCTAGAATGATAGAAGGCAAACATGTTCTGTAAAGTTTGATACCGCGAAATTTAATGTCTAGCAGTTGAATCTAGAATGATAGAAGGCAAACATGTTCTGTAAAGTTTGATACCGCGAAATTTAATGTCTAGCAGTTGATTGATGTTGTGGACAATTTATTAGCAGATTGAGTTCGTTAGTGAGTTCACCGGATTTGAAACCCTAGTGGCCAATGCCGGCCTAGACAAGAATTGAGCGTTGGAAACTGCGACTGTAGACGGCCGAGAACCCGCCGGGAAAATATTTTTGTTTCTCTGTTTTGTGCCCATGGCGGTGAATTAATACCCTCGCCATATTCATCCACGACGCCCAAGTTTGTAACAATTGCCTTGGGATCGTTTATTTTTACCTGATAACTGTATTAATTCTATACTATTTCCATATATTATATGGATGAAATCATGAAGAATTAATCGAAGTTCTGCCTGACTGACATGCCTGGCCGGTTGGAAATATTAATTACTCCATACTACATCACGTCTCACGAACTGAGAGTCTTTCAAGTTGAGAAGTTCAGGCCTTAGTATATTTAAGAAGCCAAACTGTATTTCTAAACTTAAAAACTTAAAAAGTTTTTAAGGTAGAAATTAATTACTACTTTTAAGAGTTGGAAAGGTCAAGCTCACGTTGGTCTTGAATGTGATGAGAGGCCAAACTTTCTAAAAGCTGAAACATCTGAGTAAATTTTTTAGCTCTCTAAAAAGTTCAAAGTAATTTTTTTGTTTCAAAGTAATTTTTTTGTTATGTCAGGATATAATATATGAACCCATAGTTTATAAAATGAAACATCCAAATAATTTTGGAAATATATAAATGTTTCTTTTGTTATGTGAATATAATATATAAACCCATATTTTATGGTAAAATGTATACTTAGTTATATGATATTATAAGCTTGTCACAATAAAATTTGTGTCTAAATTTATCCATCTTAAAAAGTGGTGAAAAATGTTTTTCATATTACAAATTAATAAACCAATAAAAATCTGCTTCTATAAAGTTATTTAAGTTTATGTTAAATGTGATTGCCCACTATCACAAATATTTCGGTCAAAACTATCCATTCAATAAAATATCCCCAAAGTAATATGTGGCAGTTCGAGAAGTAAAAAAATTATTATCGCAACTCCTCTCCACTCCCAAAATGACACGCTGAATTACAATTTATTTTTCCATACAACACGAAGAGTTTACAACGTACAACACTTGCATATGCATTGGAGGATGCGATCGATAGTAAAACGTACCTATACCTATGCACATATAACGACATACTCTCCCTTCCTCCTTTCATTATGCTTTTGATGCTCTCATCTACCAGCTTATATACTAGCCTTCTCATGTTCCTACAACTACATACTAGCTTTCCACTTGAAGTTTAAATTTGCTTTGCAATGGGTTCCACTCTGTCTTAACCGGGCCACACTAGATGGGCTTTAATTATAGAAGCGTTAGTTCTAATGGTGTTTTTTTATTATTATCATTGTTTGGGTTGTATCCCAGTTTTTCAAAATCTAAGTCTGGGAGTTTTTTTTACTTTAACTAAGTGGATGTTTCCTCGTCAAATTTTACGAGTGTTTTCTGGCTTAATGTCTCTAATTTTGTTTTTTAAGCATGAGCCACTACATTGTCGACGGGCTTTTGCCTTATTATGTTAAATATTTCGGAATATATGGGAAGTTAATTCCGCGGTAAGCCGCTATATTTATCCGCGAGGATGTTTTAATTGATACTGTATTTAGTGCTGTGATTTGTGTTTTGCAACGTTATAATAAAGTAATAAACCACTGGGACCGACAAATCGTGGAATATTTTTAGGATGATAGTTTGGCATAATCTATTGATGATAATGATGTATTGAGATAATGAGAAGATAATGTTGCTATTGAAATAACAAAACGATTTTTGGGGAAGGATTCACGGTATAAGAAGGACTTATCGGTGAAGGATTGCTATGATAGCCAAAACCACGCTGACTAAACTTGAGTTTAGGGCTCAGTGGATATCAAATTTTAATTTTCACTTTCCACGCCCACCACTTTTCTTTTTTCACCTGTCGGGTGAAACTTGTCTATGTTCGACTAGACAAATTTATAAATTTTAGTCAGTCCTACACTCGACTAAATTTACTTCGACTTACTTGTGGGTTCTACCGACCGGTTTTTACCTCGACCACTTGTCACATCAAAGTCTGCTGACTTTGACCAAGTCGGCTGCTTTCTTCTCTTCGACCAAGTCAGCTCACTTCTTGTCTTCGACTAAGTCGGCTCACTTCAGTCGGCTAACTCAACTGACCACTCAAGTCGGCTCACACAACCGACCACTCAAGTCGGTTCACTTTGGTCGAAATCTACAGACTAAGTTTCTTAGTCCAAAGACTTAAGAAATTACAAATGCTTTTAACCTGTGAGTAAGATGAAGTAAAAATGGACACATTTACAAATCCAAATAACTTATAAAAACATATGCCCAAATATGTTGGAAGACTTGAGTCGACCAATGTGCGGTAAAACCTGGAACTTTCACGCGGTGAGATTTTTATGGGTTCTTGTTCTTTCACTTAATAGTAATTGTAAAAGACATTTACAGAAGTAAATTTGGAAATATGTGCGGCCAAATAATCATGCATTCAACCACAAACTATTTCATGTATTTAACTATGCGGAAATACAAAGTATTACAAACTGGTCGGTCTATAGAGCTTCAACTCTTCGACTAAATCACATGCACAGAAGCTTGAGCTTCGACTTCTCTTTCTCACCCTAAGTTCCTCTGCTGTCTAATGTCTGTCTCTGTCTCTATCTCTGTGTAAACTGATTTACAATTTGCTTCTTGTATTTATAGGCAACCCGAAGATTGCTTCTGCATGGGTCGACTGACTCACTATTAAAGACTGTAATAACTATCTACCTAACAACTTAGCTTCCAAAAAAAATTCGACTAGTTTACATTGCCTACTCGTGGACTCTTCCTTCTTGTCAGACTGACAGACAAGATCTTGACTTATACAGACTCTGACAGAGTCGGTTGAGAGTTAGGTACAGATCTACGAGTAATTACATTTTTCCAACACTCCCTTTTAATTATAAGCAGATGGGGTTTTTAAAACAAAATTTACAAAATGTTTCAGAGCTTAGACATGCTCTGTTTGTGATAGAGTTCACTGTGGAGAACTTGTCATTCCAAGATAACTACGCAGATACTGAAAAGTATCCTTTGCCAATGGCTTTGTGAAGATGTCAGCAAGTTGGTTTTCAAACCTGCAAAATTCCAAACAAATTTCCTTGTCGTTCACCAACTCTCTTATAAAATGAAACCTTGAGTCGATGTGCTTGGTTCTCTTGTGAAACACATGATTCTTTGATAATGCTATGGCTGAATTGTTGTCACAGAAGATTGTTGTCGGTTCTTGATGGTTCTGTGACAAGTCTTTTAAGACTCTTCTCATCCAGACAGCTTGACATGCAGCACTTGTTGCTGCAACATACTTTGCTTTAGCTGAAGATAGAGTTACTATGGGCTGTTTCTTTGAAGCCCATGAAACAACACCTGTACCAAAATGAAATGTGTACCTAGATGTGATTTTCCTGTCATCTATGCTGCCTCCATTGTCACTGTCAGTGTAACCAATGAGTTTAAAATTTCCTGACTTTGAATACATAATACCAAGGTCTTTTGTGCCACTTACATACCTCAGAATTATTTTACCTGCTTGCCAATGTGAGTCTTTTGGTGACTCCATGAACCTTGAGATCAGACTTACACCATACATGATGTCTAGTCTTATTGTTGTCAAATTCATAAGGCTGCCAACAAGCCTTTTGAACAACGTAGGATCTACAGTGGATCCTTCATCATCCTTGCTCAATTTTAAACCTGTTATTACTAGTGTTGGGGCTGTCTTGCAGTTATACATGTTAAACCTTTTTAAAACTTCACTTGCATATTTAGTCTGTGATATAAAAATACCACTTTCAGACTTCTGAACTTCAATGCCCAGAAAAAACTTCATAAGCCCCATATCAGTCATTTCAAATTCACTTTCCATGACTGTTTTAAAATCTGCTATGCCATAATCACCAGTAAATATTAAATCATCTACATACAGGCAGACAATTAACATCTTACCTTGATCATCGACTTTGGTGTACAAAGTCGGTTCACTTTCACTTCTGTGAAATCCATTTTCAATGAGATAGGAATTAATCCAACTGTACCAAGATCTAGGAGCTTGCTTCAAACCATATAATGCTTTTTTCAACCTATACACTTTATGTTCTTGACTTGGAACTTCATACCCTTGTGGCTGTTCCACATATACTTCCTCTTCTAGATATCCATTTAAGAATGCTGACTTGACATCCATTTGATGAACATGCCATTTGTTTTGTGCAGCAATGGCCAAAACTATTCTGACTGTATCCATGCGTGCAACAGGTGCAAACGTTTCATTGAAGTCAATGCCGGGTTGCTGCGTGAACCCTCTTGCTACCATTCTTGCCTTGTGCTTTTGCACATTCCCATCAGCATCTTGCTTTGTCTTATAAATCCATTTGACATTGATTACATCCTTGTCTTTTGGTACATCGACCAGTTCCCATGTCTGGTTTTTCTCAATGCATTCTATTTCTTCATCCATGGCTTGTGCCCATACTTCTTCTTCAACAGCTTCTTCAAATGTTAGTGGATCATATATAGGGGAAAATAATGCAAAGAGAGAGAGAATGAATTAGGTGTACCAGCTTCATATATCTCCCGCGGACTTCTTGTCTTCACCGGTTCTGTCGATGTCAACCTAGACGAAATGCTTGATGGAGTCTGATGTCATCTTGGTGTACTTGTCGATGTAACTTGAGCTGCTATTTGTGTCGATGGTCCTTGTGCTGAACCATGTCTTGGTGTCATGGGAGTCGACGATGCTCCGACCGGTTGACTTACATGTGGTGTTTGAACCACTTCCTCTTCCATATCATCATTATCGACGTTCGACACAATCTTGACATTTATGTTGGCGGTTCCATCCCATGATTCGTTCTTAACAAATTGAACATCCTGATTGATAATCACTTTCCTTGTGATGGGGTCATACAGCTTGTATGCTTTTGTGTCTTCTGAATAGCCAACAAAAATACATTTCTGTCCCTTCTTGTCTAGCTTCCTTCTCAGCTCATATGGAACATGAGCATATGAAACACAACCAATAACTTTTAAATGGGAAACACTATGATTCATACCTGTCCATGCTTCTTGGGGAACTTTGTTCTTCACACTCTTTGTCGGACATCGGTTCATAATGTAAACGACAATTGCGACTACTTCAACCCAATACTCATTTGGCAAATGTTTGGCTGCCAACATGCTGCGTGCCATCTCCATGATGGTTCTATTCTTTCTTTCAGCTATACCGTTTTGTTGAGGTGTATACCGTGCAGTGAATTGTTTCTATATGCCATGGGTCTTGCAAAAATTCAAAAATTCATTTGAAACATATTCACCTCCTCTGTCGGTCCTTAAGATCTTGATGCAGTGACCACTCTGGTTCTCCACGAGTGCCTTAAACTGCTGAAAATAACCAAATGCATTAGATTTATGTTTCAAGAAATATACCCATGTATTTCTTAAGTAGTCATCAACAAAGGTTAGAAAATACTTGCAGCCACCAATGGATGATGTCTACATTGGACCATAGATGTCAGAGTGCACAATTTCAAGTGGTGTGCATGCTCTATAGGACTTTCCGACTGGAAATGTCTCTCTGGAAATGCAAAAAATGCAGCCTTCACAAACCCTCTCTTGTCTATCAATCAATGGTAATCCCTTCACCATATTCTTTGTGTGCAGTAGCTTTAGCCCACCAAAATTCAGATGTCCAAATCTGAAATGCCACAACCAGGATTCATCCTGAACTTCTGTTTGAAATGCAGCTTGCAAATTAGCGCTACAATTTTCTCTCTTGTCGAGGAGCTCGACTGTTTCTTCACTTTTTGCCTTGAATGCAGCTCGTGTGTTTGTCTTCCCTTTTATGCCAGGAACTATCCTCAATGGAAACAAGCGGTTGCTTGTCATTGGCACTTTTGCTATCAGTTGGTCGCTTGGACACTTGTCTTTGATCACACAGTGTTCATCTTCCATGTAGACTCTGTAGCCTTTTTGTAACAACTGTCCAATGCTTAACAAATTATGTTTCAGACCTTCAACATGATAGATATCAGGGATATACTTACTCTCCCCCTGTTTGGTTAGAATATCAACAGTGCATTTTCCTAAGACAGTAACTTGGACATTGTTTCCAAGTGTAACATCAGTTTTAACTGAACTGTCTAGACTGGAAAACCGATTCAAATTACCAGTCATGTGGTTGCTGCATCCTGAATCTAAGTACCATATGTCATGTGGACTTTCTTAAACAACATTGCATTCAAGTGGAGATGTCGATGCCATTAACATTGCGCTTGTCAAAGTGTTGGTGCTGGTTGACTGACTTGGGCTTTGCCTTCCTTGGTCATATTGTTTCTTCCTGCATTCATATGCATAATGACCAAACTTATTACAATAATGACATTGAATTTTTGATTTATCAAACCTCTGGCCACTTGGCTGACTTGGGTTCTGGTTATCTCCTCTGCCACCGACATTTGTGGGACTTTTGCCTCGTCCTCCTTTGGAAGAACTTCTTCCTCTACCTCTGAAGTTGTTTCTCCCCCTGCTTCTACCATGACTTATGGATGACTGTGCTGCAAATGCACCTTCCAATGATGTCTTTGTTCTGTTGAGTCTATGTTCATGATTGATGAATGAAGCTTGCAACTCATCAATGGTAAATGTTGACATGTTTGTGTGTTCCTCTAAGGTCACAACCAAATTTTCAAATCTTGGGGGAAGACTTCTGAGAATTTATTCAACAACCCTTTGGTATACTATGGGTTCTCCATGAGATTCAGTTGGTTTATCAACCCTACAACTCTAGTGTAGAATGTGTCTACATTCTCTGAATCTTTCATGGATAGAGATTCAAAATCTCTTATCAGAATCTGTAGCTTGGATGTCTTTACCTTATCCAAGCCTTGATAGGCAGTCTCCAATGTATCCCATGCTTCCTTAGCATTAGTCTTTGCTGCTATTCTTGGGAGTATGCTCTCATGCATAGCTTGATGTATAAAAAACAGAGCTTTTCCATCTTTCTTCCTTTGTTCCCTTAATACATATTTCTTAGCTTGTGTGAGATTGTTATATGATGTCATGTCTGCTGGTTCTGCATAACCATACTGGACTATCTCCCAAGCATCTTGACCTCTGAATAAAGCCTTCATTGTTAAAGACCAATATTCATAATTCTTTCCTGTAAAAATTGGAGTTTGCAATGAACCAGAAGTGGAAGCCATTTTAATTTTTAATTAACTTTCCTTAGAAAATTAATTTCCACCTTTTAAGACAAGATTTCTTTCCTTAAATCTTGGGTTGATATAAACCTTGCTCTGATATAACCTCGCTCTAATACCAGATAGCCAAAACCAAGCCGACTAAACTTGAGTTTAGGGCTCAGTCGATATCAAATTTTAATTTTCACTTTTCACGCCGACCACTTTTCCTTTTTCACCTGTTGGGTGAAACTTGTTTATGTCTGACTAGACAAATTTATAAATTTTAGTCGATCCTACACTCGACTAAATTTACTTTGACTTACTTGTCGGTTCTACCGACCGGTTTTTACCTCGACCACTTGTCACATCAAAGTCGGCTAACTTCGACCAAGTCGGCTGCTTTCTTCTCTTCAACCAAGTCATCTCACTTCTTGTCTTCGGCTAAGTCAGCTCGCTTCAGTCGGCTGACTCAACCGACCACTCAAGTCGGCTCACACAACCGACCACTCAAGTCGGCTCACTTTGGTCGAAATCTACAGAGTAAGTTTCTTAGTCTAAAGACTTAAGAAATTACAAATGCTTTTCTCCTGTGAGTAAGATGAAGTAAAAATGGACACATTTACAAATCCAAATAACTTATAAAAATATATGCCCAAATATGTAGGAAGACTTGAGTCGACCAATGTGCCGTAAAACCTGGAACTTTCACGCGGTGAGATTTTTATGGGTTCTTGTTCTTTCACTTAACAGTAATTGTAAAAGACATTTATAGAAGTAAATCTGGAAATATGTGCAGCCAAATAATCATGCATTCAACCACAAACTATTTCATATATTTAACTATGCGGAAATACAAAGTATTACAAACTTGTTGATTACAAACTGGTCGGTCCAGACTTGTTGGTCTACATAGCTTCAGCTCTTCGACTAAATCACATGCACAGAAGCTTGAGATTCGACTTCTCTTTCTGACCCTGAGTTCCTCTGTTGTCTAATGTCTGTCTCTATCTCTGTCTCTGTGTAAATTGATTTACAATTTGCTTCTTCTATTTATAGGCAACCTGAAGATTGCTTCTGCATGGGTCGACTGACTCACTATTAAAGACTATAATAACTATCTACCTAACAACTTAGCTTCATAAATAAATTTGACTGGTTTACATTGTCTACTCGTGGACTCTTCCTTCTTGTCAGACTAACAGACAAGATCTTGACTTGTACAGACTCTGACAGAGTCAGCTGAGAGTCAGGTATAGATCTGCGAGTAATTACATTTTTCCAACATGCTAATGGCCAACGGAGAGGCATGGAATTACCAACACCACATCGTTTCCCTGCCTTTCCACACCGACAAACAGACTTAATGTGATACACACTCTTGACATAGGTCAATGAATAGTCATTAAATTTTAACACTCTTAAATGAATGCTCACGCCATTATTATGTACATAGTAAATTATTATTAGCGTCAGGTGTGGACACTGCAACCTACAGGGGCGTATGGAATATATGGTGGATTGTGCTAGACAAGTGCTCAACCATTTTGAAGAGCTTATTAGTAAGGGTAGAGGATCATAATCGAAGTGAGCGAGCATTTAAGCAGATTGTTGCCTAAATCATCGCATGCACAGAATTGGGTAGCAGTTATGAAAAGGGCAAAATAATTTTTGAAGAGCTTAATGTGTTGCAGTAGCTTTCCTCACAGTCACAAAGATATTTATGACTTCCCGGCAACCGGTTTGTTTATTAGGTACTTTTTCTTTTACAATGAATTTCAATTTTCATACTTGCCCCAATAAATGGGAACCCTAATTAATGTGCCCTAGACTTATGTTGACGTAGGATTATGTTTTTATTATTATTATTATTATAGAAGTACTGACATTCATATAGGTATTAATAATTCATATAGGTATTAATAAGGGTGAAAATTATTTGTGCTGTACACTAATTAATGTAGCTGCAGCAGTAGGTATGGTGTTCATTGGATCTCAAGCAACGAACACAATGCCTGCTGTAACTGCATTAATTAGTCTACAACATGCTGCATATTGATCGCTATTAATAAGGCGTGTATTTTTGAGGGTTTCTAGAATATGTTTCATTTGAAAACGCATTTGAAAGGTGTATACAGAATTAGCACATAAACCGTTATGGGTTAAATATTTTCCAAATGGTCATTTTGAGGTTCCATTTTGTTTTCAAGGTTAGACGCCAATTTTTTTTATATCTAAGGTTCATTCTAGAGTTTATAACCCAAATGTTATCCAAAACAGAGCCGTAGAACTTAGTTACTACTTAGTTATAAAAAATTCACGCCAACCTCTTTTCCTTTTTACTTGTCAGCTGAAACTTGTCCAACTCCAGGTAGACAAGTTTATCAATATGGTCTGCTTTTTAGACCTGACTCTTTTACCTTGACAAATTCTTACTTGTCGGTTCTACGGACAAGTTTTACTTCGACCACTTTTACTTGGACTCACTTGTTCTGGTTTGGTTTTAGTCAGAATTTACAAATGATGTTTCTTAGTCTAAAAGACTTAAGAAATTACAAATATTTTTCACTTGCCAGTAAGATGAAGTAAAAACTGACACAATAACAATTCTGCATAACTATAAAAACATATAACCAAACATTTAGGAAGACTTGAATGGACCACTCTCCCGTAAAACCCATTGGGTGACAAATTTATGGATTCTTTGATCATTCACTCAAACCGTAATTGTAAACAACATTTACCCAAGTAACTCTGGAGAGAATGTGTGGCTAAATAAACATGCATTCAACCATAAACTATTTGATTTAAATAACTTGTCTGGACATAAAAAATAACTATATTGTCGTAAATGAAAACTTGAAATTTACAGAGATGTTTAACCTTGTATAGAGCTTCGACTCTTTACATATTCAAACACAGAGAAGCTTGAGCTTCGACACAATTATTTTTTCACTCTCTGCTATCCTTTAAACTCTCTCTCGCTCTCTCTGCTTGTCTTTTGTGTCTATTGTGCTTGACTTGATTTACAATCTCCTTCTTCTATTTATAGGAAAACTAGAATTTGATTCTCTGTGAATCTACAGTCTTGACATTAATGGCTGTAATAACTATCTACCTACAAACTTAGATTTAGAAATTAATTTGACTGGTTTACAATGCCAAATCGTGGACTCTTCACTCTTGTCAGTATGACCGACAAGATTTGGACTGATATGGAATTTGACAGAGTCGGCTCAGCTCCGATATGGATCTGCAAGTAATTAATATTTCCAACACTCCCCCATAATTATGAGTAGATGGGGATTTTTAAAACAAAATTTACAAAATGTTTCAGAGCTTAGACTTGCTCTGTGCATGACATAGTTCACTGTGCAGAACTTTCCATTCTAAGATAACTACGTAGATACTAAAATGTATCCTTTTCCAATGGTTTTGTAAAGATGTCTCCAAGTTGATATTCAAACCTGCAAAATTCTAAACAAATTTCTTTGTTGTTCACCAACTCTCTTATGAAATGAAACCTTATGTCAATGTGCTTGGTTCTGTTGTGAAACACATGATTCTTTGATAATGCTATGGCTGAATTATTGTCACGGAATATGGTTGTTGCTTCTTGATGGTTCAGTGACAAGTCTTTTAACAAACTCCGCATCCAGACAACTTGACATGCAGTGCTTGTAGCTGCAACATACTCTACTTCTGTTGAATACAAAGTTACTATCAGTTGTTTCTTTGAATCCCATGAAACAACACATGTACCAAAATGAAATGTGTACCCAAATGTGCTCTTTCTGTCATCTATGCTTCCTCCATTGTCACATGAGTTTAAAATTTTCTGAGGTTGAATACATAATACCGAGGTATTTTGTGTCACTTACATACCTCACAATTCTTTTACCTGCTTTCCAATGTAGGTCTTTTGGTGACTCCATGAATCTTGAGATCAGACTTACTCCATACATGATGTCTAGTCTTGTCGCTGTTAAATACATAAGGCTGCCAACAATCCTTTTAAACAACGTAGGATCTACAGTTGATCCATCATCATCCTTGCTCAATTTTAAACATGTTATTACTCGTGTTGGGGCTGTCTTACAATTAGACATGTTAATTATTTTCAAAACTTCACTTGCATATTTAGATTGTGATATAAATATACCACTTTCAGATTGTTGAAATTCAATGCCCAGAAAAAACTTCATATGCCCTAGATTAGTCATTTCAAATTCACTTTTCATGACTACTTTAAATTCTTCTATTCCAAAGTCACCAGTAAATATTAAATCATCGACATACAGGTAGACAATTAACATCTTATCTTGCTCATTCACTTTGGTGTACAAATTCGGTTCACTTTCACTTCCGTGAAATCCATTTTCAGTGAGATAGGAATCAATCTGACTGTACCAAGCTCTAGGAACTTGCTTCAAACCATATAGTGTATTTTTCAGCCTATACACTTTATGCTCTTGACCTAGAACTTCATAGCCTTGTGGTTGTTCTGCATATATTTCTTCTTCTAGATAACCATTA
Source organism: Pseudotsuga menziesii (assembly GCA_001517045.1). Taxonomy (NCBI): domain Eukaryota; kingdom Viridiplantae; phylum Streptophyta; class Pinopsida; order Pinales; family Pinaceae; genus Pseudotsuga; species Pseudotsuga menziesii. Next base: position 903,209 of record LPNX011049227.1, read on the forward strand.
AAAAACACTGACTCAACATCCATTTGATAAATAGGCTATTCGTTTTGTGTAACAATGACTAATACTGTTCTGACTATATCCATATGTGCAACAGGTGCAAGCATTTCATTGAAGTCTATGCCGGGTTGTTATGTGAACCCTCTTGCTACCATTCTTGCTTTGTGCTTCTACACATTCCCATCAGCATCTTGCTTGGTCTTGTAAATCTATTTGATGCTGGTTACATCTTTGTCTTTTGGTACATCTACCAGCTCCCATGTCTGGTTCTTCTCAATGCATTCTATTTCTTCATCTATGGCTTGTGCCTTTAATTCTTCTTCGACAGCTTCTTCAAATGTTAGTGGATCATATATAGGAGAAAATAATGCAAAGAGAGAGAATGAATTTGGTATATGTTGTGCCCCTACCCAACAGCCTTTAAAAACCATTATTTCATCGAATAAAATTGTGTTTTGTTTTGATGAAATGTTTGAATTTCATATAGTAAAAGTGAAGAATTGATAACTACTGAAATGATGATATTCCAGAAGCTACTGAAACATGAAATTCAAAGTTTTTAAAAGAAACATTTGCATTACAAAATCACTACTTTGGAATTATTATTTTAAGTGAATTACATTCAAAATCAAGGCATGAGTATTAATAATCACCATATTTTTTTTATCATAATCTAATCTTGAAATCTTATTTATCATCCGATTTATTATGTGATTTAGCTATCATAAATTTTGATAAGGTTTTGAGATTGGAAGGTTGATATGTTGTTGCTCTTGATTCTCCGTGTATGAAGCTTTTCTATAAATTATTTTTATATCCATGATGGTCACATTTTTAAAATTATTTATGTGAAAATATTCCTTATAATTCGAGGTAATTTTTGT
>LPNX011049227.1:915162-975867 GCA_001517045.1 Pseudotsuga menziesii
GAATAATAACTCAATGCCCATAGCTGCTACTACTAAAAAAAAAAAAATTATCCTCATCCAATCTAGTGTGAAACCAAGTCAAATGGCACTAGTAACTCATGAGTTCATAAGTACAAACCCCTTTTGAAGCTTAAACCACTGATGGAGGCAGTGCTAGGTGCATAAGTACTTGTATGAATAAAGAGGACAAGTCTGAAAATCCTAACAGCACACATCTATTTACTTGACACAAGCATTCCTATTACCCAGTTGTTGTGCCCCTGTTCAACACCCTTACAAAATACATATTTCATCAAACAAAATCCTATTTTGTTTGATGAAATGTTCGAATTTCTCAGGATAGACTCGAATGAATCACCAGCTATTGAAATGATAACATTCTATGAGCTACTGAATCAGTAAAATTCTATGTTTTGGTTAAGCAGCCTTTGCAAACTATAGATTAGTTGACAAAATCACCATTATCAAGTTATTATTTTGGATAGATTTACATTAACAATCAAGGAATGAGTATTAATAATTTCCATATCTTTTTCTCATAACCTAATCTTGAAATCTTATCTAAACAGTTATCGCTTGATTTTGCTATTTGATTTTATTATTATAGATATTGATAAGGTTGCGAAATTGGATGATTGGTCACAGTATGGGTTGGCACATTATCATAGGTTTCATTTGGATGTGAATTTATGGGTATGCATGGTTGGTTCAATGTAAGTGTGGCAAGGTCCTAGAGTATCAAAGACTAATATTTTATACAAACATGCCATATCCTAAGTTTATCTCTCGGATTCCAAACCATAATCAATATCAACATAATTGTTTAAAGTTGATTTCTATAACATGGTCTATATTGCAAAGCTTGGTTTTGATTTGATCATTTTTATTATGTTGCATGGCTCGCCACCTTCGAAGGTTAAATCAAATCTACAGTAAGGGTGACTTAGGATTATTGTTTAACATAAGCTTAATTTATGTCGTCGCCTCCAATTCCGATATACGTGCTGTGAAATTGATATGGCATCATTGCGCGGGTACATAGTTCTGTTAGTCACATTCAATTCTGAGTACCTGTGTGGTGTTGTGGCTCCATGATCGGTCAAACACCTATATTATATGCAATGAGTGGTCTCACATCAATAACTCAAGATAAATGATGGCAAGATCAGTTCAATATGGATTTGTTTGCTGTCATTTCTTATTTCGATTGCCTTGTAATGTTATCATTCTCCTTCATGCCGAAGTTTCAGGGTTATAGGCCGAGGCTGCTCATGTCGCAGTCAGTTTATGAACGCATAGGGTTCTGTTGCTCAGTTTTTCTCCTCGGTCTACACCCTGAGTGCTCACTCCCAAGTTCGCTGTCGTTTTTCGATCTTTGGTATCTTTTCCAGGTGAGGTTTTGTGCATGTGCACAGTTAGTTATGGCGTCGGTGGTGAGAGTTGAGCCCTGTGAGATGAAGCTCCTTGATACAAACCCGGAACTTTTATCCAAGGTCGAGGCTGTTGGATGGTTGCCGTTTATCAGTAGGTTTTCAGATTCGAACCCTGAGGTGACGAGGGTGTTTGCTGTGTCTTTGCTCGACTTTCAGGTTAAGGTAGGTGGTCTTTAGCTTCGAGTGGACGAGCATTCGTTTGCGCTTGCTACTGGTTTTCCATTGGTAGGCGAACGATGGTTTAAGTACCAGCGAATGGATATAACTGAATGGAGGAAATTACTGAAGAATCCCTGTCAAGAGGTATAGTTCAGAACTGGAGTGGCCCGGAGATACTTTAAGAAGGAGTGGCGACCAGTCTTAGACCTTATCCACAAGTATGTGACATGTGAAGGTCGTCTCTCTTCAGCCTATGTTTACCATCTGCAGTTGATGTCTGTTTTTATTGGCTTTTCTCTGAATCTGCCTCATTACCTAGTCCAGAGTCTGTCTAAAATTTCCTCCGCTATTAAAAAGGGTCCTAAACATATTAGTCACAGTATTTTTCACCACGGTTTGGTGAGGACGTTAATAGAGAGGGAATTTTCAAAGTTAAACAGGTCATGGGATGATTTTATTGAGTCTAATGGCTTCTCAGCCTTTTGTCACTGTCAATTTGACTGTCCGGAAGAATTTTTAAGGCACCAGGAATCCGGTCGAGTTTCGGCTTCACCTGTGTGTAAGTCTGTGTCGAACCCTTCTGGCCGTATGAGCCCCGACGTTTGTAATAACTCTATTCCTCCTCCTGTGAGTAGTCCTGGTACTCCTCTCCCTCCTAAGCACATGAAGAAGTCTTCGGGTTTGTCTCCGGTAACCCCAAAATGAAACACTGATACCTGCAATCGGGAAGGCGATAGGTGGAAGGCCAAGGTCTTTGGTAGGTTTACAAGGAGCAAGGCCAAGGGTAGTGTTTTAAAACCTCCCGTAAGCAAAAACGTTGATGTTGAAACAGTCGTCATAGGCGACGAGGAACAGAATCCTGTTATGTCTGATGTTGGTCGTGGCATTGAACATGAGTTTATCCTGAACCCTGCAGATGATAGTTCTCCTGCATTTGACAAGGACCTTTGGGTTGATCCTGCTATTGATCCTCAAGCTAAAGGGAAGACTGTAGAGACAAACTTACCTGGTTTCTATCAAGATGGGCATATGATTCACCCGCTATTTGTTAACTGTTTGTTGGACAAGATACATAGGATGGAAGTAAGAGTTACTGAAATGGTAGCTCATCGTGATATTATGGAGGTTGAGAATCTTAAGTTGAATGAGAAGGCAGTTTTAGAGAGCAAGTCTTTGTTGCGTCTTAAAAAGCATAAGAATTGGTTGATCCGTAGGGTCTTGAAATTGCAGAATGAAAATAACAAGAATGAAGAGAGAGTACGAGAGCTCAATGCTCAAGTCACATTAATGCAATTTAAGGGTCAGTCGTCGAATCCAGCAAAGGGCGTAAACATTCAGGTGTTTAACGCCCCTGTGAATTTATAATGGGTTGAAGTGCACTTGCTTTTGGTTTCAGGTTTGAAGTTATGATAGATTGATAATCGGGTTATTTCTTTACAGGTATTTGGTTTGTACTAATTCATTTATTATTTAGTTATATTTCATTTTCTTTTGTGTGTATTTTAATTATATTTCTTTTGTGTGCAGTATCGCAGGTAATTGTTTTGGATCCTCTTTCTCGGATTTTGATGATTGCTTATTGTTTGGACGATCCCTATATAATCGGAAACAAATCGATTGGCAATCTTATTGTCCAGGTGTCGATATATTGTTAGCACTTTTATCTTTTTCGATTTTGTACTGTCAGTTAAATCTCTCCAATTTCAAAACATTATACGTATATTAAAAATGACATATTGCATTTGTCATTTTTAATGAGATTGGTTGAGATTTAGATTGGATAGTTTCCAGTTTTGTAGAACTGTCTCCATATCAGATTTGGGGTATTAAAAGAGACATGTTTGTACTGGGGAAAGGGGTCGATAGTTTTGGGAAAGAAGGACACAAGACCACTGTTTGATTTTCCCGTGACTTATGGCAGTTTGCTGTCAGTAGCTACAGTATTTTAAACTGGTGATACTTATATATGTTTACAGTATTTTTACTTCGTATATGTGTTTATTGTATCGATTGGTCTTGTTATTTTTTCCATATTATTAATGTTTGTCATGATCTCTTTAATGATATTATGCAAATATATTATGTATAATTGTCGACTTATGCTGACTTAGATTTGCTGATGTATGTCATGTTGTAAAATTGATGATTGACATCATTTCATATGTGATATATGTGTCTATTGTACGATCTTGTTTGATTTCTGAATTTCTTTTGAATACTTTCAAGATTATTAATGCAGTAGTCTCATTGGCAGATTTGATCTCAGGTTAATATGTTTAACGCTCCTGATCAGGATAAGACTCAGAGTAGAGTAGTAGTTTCCTTTTAATTATTTTATTAGAAACCCTTTGAATTAGATCTTTATATTTATATTACATTCGGATCATTTTCCTGTAATTAATGTACAAGTGTTTATAATATATCTTTATAGAATACCAACTCTGTTAATATTCAGTTTATTTTTATGCCTGTATTTTAAATTAACTGCTTGAAGTAGATTCAATTTAACAGATTGCTCTTGTAATATATAACATTAATTAACTTGTGTAGTCTTAGGTATAGATCTGGTTAACAAACTGTAGTCTTAGTTTTAATCCTCTCCTGTAGCGGGGAATAACTTTAGGAAAGGAAATGGGGCCTTATTCCCGTCAGGAACAGCTATTTAAACGACTGAGAGCATCTCGAAAAATCTTGGATCGGGTTGTTCCTCGGTTGACTCTTGTGCCTATTCGGCCCGTCAACACCAGTGAAACTCAAAAATTTAATTCAAATTAACACAGTCCTTTGTAAAAATAATCAATGGCTGAAAATAGGAATAATAACAAAAAGACTTCCCTTTTCTTTTAAAACATCCTGAGCTTCACTGAAGAGAATATCTGCATCCTTCAAAAAGAAACCTATTAATAAAAAAAACTCCTATACATATATACAACAAAACAATTTCATTGGATGTTACTGCGAGAAAGTAGGGGATGAAGAAGTCATTTCTTCACCTACCAGCTCTAGTTCAGATTGCTGACTCATATTTCAAATGAATTCTTGCTTAGAAAGAGGTTTATGATATACCTTTAACCGATGTCCATTTATCACAAATTCAGATTGTTCATCACCAATTGGTCTTATGTTTACAGAACCATTATTAAAAACAGTCACAATTTCATATTACCCTTTGGCATTTTTCCTTGCTATAGGCTATGAGCTGCTGTTATAATAAATTTTCTGAAACTGTGGATTGGAGAGAAGGTATAAATTCTGGTTAAAGATCTTATCATTTTATTGAAAAGAAAGAAAAACAATGACGTTGCATTAATTTCTAAACTAAACATGCAACTTTTTATTATTATTATTTATATACATATTTTCCTATTCTACCTAAGAAGAAAGAAAACATTTCTATTCAAGTATATGAATTCTTCCAATGTAACCAAGTGCGGAGTAAGATTAAAAATATACCTTTATCCACATATGAAAAGGTTGTTGCAATGATTACTTGGATATGGAGAACCAACCCACTTACTTGCTTCTGCAACAAAAGGTGTTGAAGGAGGAAGTGGTGTTGTAGTCTGGTTGCCTCTTGGAACCAACTTTCAAATTAGTCTTGGTACTCACCTTCCTTCCTCATATCATGTAGATCCCCTTCTTCTGATTGATTGATTTCAGAAGTACATAGAGGATTTGCTGATAACTCCTTAATTTTCAGCTGCTTTCCATCAGGTGTAACACCCAAGTTGTCAATTTCCTCTGCAATTTGGCAAGGAATGTCTTTTGGTGGCTCCTGGGACTTTGGTTCCTTTGTTATGTCAGGAGAGGTAGATAAACTCTTAACTGCTTTCAATATGTGTTCTACCTGATAAAAAGAACTCCCAACTGCAGCTAGGATTTGAGAAAGTTTTCCCAAATTGATGGTTACTTCTAAATCCATTTTTGTCAGTTGTCTTATTCATGTCTCGCACAAGGATCAATGTCTGCGGCTCTTACAGCACCCAAGTTTTTATTTCTATTTGGTTTATATGTGTTTTAAATGACTCTGATCAAGACTATCTACCACTAAAAACATATTTACGCCAATCAAACACATGCCGCTCTTTCATAAAATGAAACACTCTTGAAATTAAATTGCAAAAAGTAAAGACACCCAAACTTGCAAAAAGAAAAACACACTTGCATGAAATTAAATTGCAAGAAAGTAAACATGCCTTACAGGAAAGGTAAACACACTTTTGCAGCAAAATGAATCAAACATGTGAAAAAGAAAACACACTTACGAGAAGGAAACAACAGGGATTTGGGGCAACCCACTAAAGTGGATGCGTCAGGCTGTTACACCATGGGAATCCCGTAGTGAATTCGTCTTTGCATCTTATCGTTTCCCCTCCACCTTGTTGTGTAATGTAAAGGAAACCTATCTACCCCTATCTACCTGAACTTCACAGCCAACAAATTCGTAGAAAATGAGCAAAATACTAGCTTACCTTGGATCAACTCCCCAGCAACGGCACCAAAATGTTGGGTAAAATTATTGTTATTTAATTTACCTTCAATTAATTGTCAACCAGGATACGTAAAATTCGAGCTGCTACACCATATGTGCAGGCAAAGTGGTTTCAATGCTCATGCTGACAGTAATTTAGTCTACTCACAGACAAGAAACAAAATGTAATTGATGGAATTATTACTCTATTGAATGCCCAATGCTAAGAGTTATTAGGTCTATCCTAAAGAAAAGAGAATCATCTTGCTAATACCTATCTTACAGTCTACAACACTGTCAAATTCAATGTAACCTACCGCAACCTTAAGCTACAACAATCTTCCAAAGAAATCATCGATCTATACTAAGCTACAACAACCTTAAGCTATGCTAATTATGATCTATTCTTCAGAGCAAGCAGCCTACCAAGAAAATAACTTAGTAAATAAAAAACTTAGTTCCAACCTTACCTACAAAATGAGTTTGCTGAGCTAATTCCAATGACTTTGTATTGTATCTAAGACTGTAACCATTAACCTTAAACAATCTGATGCTTAAGTTTATACAAACACTTATCACTTTCAAACAACTACTGAAATAAAATCTGTCTCTTCTTAACCCTAAATCATCCACAAACAGTTAACAAAATGAAATTTGGACTTGCTGCTGATATCAAATATATTCTACCTGCGTTCTATGCACACAAAAGGATGTTGGAACTATTCAGAGAGTTCACACTCACTCTCATCTACATGGACTATGAGACTGTTATTCAAATCCTAGGAAATAATGCTGTCATCTGTCAGTGAACTATGGTTCTTTTCCTAATTTCATTCAACACCAAAAAGCATGATTCCAACGCCTATCTAGTCAATTCAAAATGCTGTTTGAAAAGCCTTAAATACTCTGTAAGCTAAAATATTTAAAACCTTTGTGGATTCAATAGGTATTGCAAGAATTTCACACTACAATCCATCTCTTCAAATACTCTACAGTTTTGTAAACTCGACAGCCAAAAAGAGTTTTAAACAAGTATTGTAGCCATTCAATAATTGATATCACGCTGGAAATGAAAGAAGTATGGAATCCAAATCTACTTTCAGTCCTCTGTTAACTTGATCTTACTGCAAGCCAAATATAATCGAGTCCATCATAAACATTGTAATGACAGCGAACTAGTTCTGTGTAAATACGAATCTCATTTCCAAATCACAAGTGAATGAAGCTATTGGCATTCATCTCAGAAAACAGTCTTAAAAAGAGGTAATCTGACTTTACTTACAGCAAAGGAAAACAATAATATGCACAGATGGTCAGTGTTGAAGGTGGGCCCTACCTTCAATGCTCACAAGTCTGAAATCAAAGCCTTAAAGAGATAAACTCTTGATCAATTGAAAAAAAAAAGAGTTTACAATGTCCTCCTTTGTATATCTCCTTCTAAGGATTTATTTATACATGGATAGATGGACAAGATCCATCCCAAAATTCAGAAATTCATGCAACTACCCAGAAAACGGCCAACACCAAAATATGGAAAAACCATGTCTGTTCCAGAAAGGATTTCTCCACATTCGTTTAGAAATTATGAAAATTGCTCACCTTTAGGGGTAAATGGGGCCATTTGTGAAGTGGGTTTCAAACCGTTTTAAACAATTCCGAACCAATTGCTCAGAAATTGAGCCCGAAATCAGGTTCCTGATCAATGACGGGAATGCCACTTTGAGCAAATGACATCCTCAGAACAGCATTGGATAACTGCACCTGCGTCTTGGAAGCGATTGGAAATCAAACAAGATATTATTCCGAGCAATAAAATACCCCAAATCTCTGTAACAGTCGACATACACTCCTCAAGTGCCGAGACAAGCTTTGAATTGAACAGCCAAAAGACCACTGCATGAAAGAAATAAAGATTTATTAATTGACCCATTATTAAATGAAAACTAAAAGTTCCATTATATACATAAAAACAAAGCAAAATAATAACTAAACAATTAAAAAGTCACTTACCAAAGCACTTAGCAATGTTGATCTTCAAGAGGCATAACCATGCATAAAACAACACTAAATGAAGCTGATTATTACTTGGTTCATGAGACTTGAAACTAGAAAATATAGTGTTGAACAGTCAAAATAGGAGGCCAACAGTGATTAGGATGGGTATGGCCTTTACACGTTGTACGAGGAGGAGGAAGGGGAACTAAATATTCGGGGCGCATCAATAATCATGATGAAGGGGATCGATGAAGTGAAAAATGTTAGGTCTGTTAAGTCATGAATTTGTTTTCCTTAGTTTCATGTTTTGTTTGTGTTTTTGAAATTTGCTAATGTTCTTACTTCTAGGAAATTTTGGTGTAAAAGTTAATTTTGAGTTTATGCCTTTAGGTTTTCATCATTTTTTATTTTTTGCCTATTTTTTAAGCTTGCTTTTATAAAATATTTGCGTAGAGTTCATTCTTGAAGGGTTCTATTAGGTGTATATTGATTAATGGCTTCATCAATGACACTAAGATCAAATATTAATCATATAAACCAAGTTTTAAAGCTGGATTAGTGATTAAATGACATAAATTGTATGTTGGAACTTTCTTGTAGCGCAAGAGCGAAATTAATACATTGGCGTGCTACAAGAAAGTCGCGAGTGGCAAATTGGTCATTTTTCACCCTGATTTTTTCGATGATTTCATTCCTGAGGTGTTAATCACATCAATTAGCATGTTTGATACGTGTCTTGCCATGCTAATCATGTAAACAGGTGTTTAGTCATCGTGTGAGGGAGATCGTGGAAGTTGTAAGCAAATTCATGGCAAATGATGACAGTGAGTGGAACGAGGCAAAATTTTTGGGAATAGGTTCCTAAGCTGAAGATTATGAAGGCATTGAACGCCATGGTGGAGACATATTGCTGAAAAATCAGAAATTTGACAGTTGAAGGAAGAATTAGGGCTTCCCAGTGGTGACAGTTGGAAGCGATCTGGAGGGTTGAAGACAGCTGGAATGTGCAATTCAACACCTAACCTGTCAAGGGATCAACTTCCAGCACCTGTATCAATCTTTGAATGAGAAAATTAAGATAGTGTCAAATTAGAGGAAGTTGCAGAACCTGCAAAAGAAGATTGTGAATCTAAGCAGCATCTAGATGACAATGAGAACAAAGATTTGCAGTTTGTTAATAAGGAGACTCATCCTGTTCAGAATGTTGCACCAGTAGAGACATTCATTGATGATAAGATTGTACTTACAGAGAAGGTTTCAAGTGATGAAGAAGACACTAAAGTCCAAAATCAAAGTCTAATTATAGTCTTGTTAGAGGATGAAACATATATGTTGGAGGAGGATAAGCTTCCTATCATTGATAAAAATAGGGTTGGAACTAAAAAAGAATTTCACAGTCAGGAATATAGGGTAACAGTACCAAAGAAAAAGAATCTAAAAGTTATGGAATTTTCCTCTATCATCCAACAGGGTAAAACTTTAAAAATGGTAGGAGAACTTGCTCTTGGGTGGAGACCAAAAACTAGACCCAGAAACAAGCTCAGGCTAAATATGAAGAAATTACTAAACCCTAAATTGAATAAAGAAGGGGTAACTGTGATTGATGACTCCTCCTCTGATGAAAATTTGGATATTGGTAAGGGTGACAACAAAGGGAAAAAACCAATGAAATAAGAAGAAGAATCTACCCTCACCAAGACTAAATTGTCTGATGTATTTTTAGAGATACGAGGCCAAATGTTAAAGGAGAAATAAGAAGGTGAAATAGAGGTTTCTCATTCAGAAACAAGCTGATGGTTGATGAAAATGTTCCTGGTGAAACCGAGGCTAAAGAAAATCTAAGTTTTCATGAGACTCCTACAGAGTTGTTGCCAGAAGATGAAGAAATCTATAGGAGACTTAACATTCCATGGCTTCCTAATGAGCTGCAAAGTACAGTAGGAAATAAAGAATTTGATTCAGAGAAAGAAAATTTACAGAGAACTATAAAGTAGTACAAAAATCAGGAAAAATATATGCAAGAGACAAATGATGGTTTGGTTATGGCCAATAGAATACTTAGAGAATATCTAGATGAGGTGAATAGCCACTATCAAGAGCTAATTGCAGTCTCAAAAGAGGCATTGAAAAGAAAAAGAAATACAGAGTCACAATTTACAATGTTAAAATAGACCATCAAATATCTACAACAACAAAATGAAGAGCTCACTAGCAAGATGACAAAGATGGAAGCAGAGAAGCTGAAGGCTAGGAGAAAGGCCCAAGCCTTAGAAGAGATAGCTTTGTTAGCAGAGGCAGCTAAATATCTATAAGGCTTGTTAACAAAATCAGTTATTTGTTATGTTTTGAAGGATGTTTCATTTTCGTAATTTCTATTTTGATAAAATCATATCGATGAGTAGGCTGAAAAGCAGTTAGGGTTTAGTCTTTAACTGAATTTTGAAGAATAGTATTAATGTATGTCACAAAGAGGACTAAGGGTTTGACTTTTTACTAGCTAGAGGAGGTCTCCTGACTTGTTCATAAGCTAAGTAAATGAATCTTATGTGTATTTGAAGAACTGATTATGAAATATATGCTCCATTTTACCCTTCAGTTTGTTCTCTGGATTCATTTATAGCTTGTTTTAGCTACATAGTTGGTAATTTCATTGCTGGTTTAAAGTTTTTTATGCTTGTAGTGCTTGCCATTTGTGGATGAACCTCAGTGTTATTTTCTGTTGGATACATGGTTATTATGTTATGCATCTCAGTTTTTCTTTGCTTGTGATTTAGTTCTTATTTGGGTTACGAATGTATTCCCTCTTTTCACCAAACTTCACAACCATAAAACCTTAAAAAACCCTAAAAACCCTGCTTTGTTTTATTGAAATATTTGAGATTATGTTGGCTTGTTTTCTTGTAGTCTGGAAATAATTTCTGGCATAAACAAGGTCCAAACAACATGAAATAACTTGAGGATGATTACAAGAGAGGTTGAAAGTTAATTCCACCTATGATATCATGAGGTCACAACAGAAAGGGGCGGCGTAGCAGGTGTCTCCACCTAAGGAATCAGATCAAGAGCCCGCATCACCATTCGTGTTGTCATCATGTCACTTGATGATGGTGTGTGGGAAGATTTGAATAAATCTTAGCTGAAATTCCATCACCCAGCTTGTTAGAATTCCACAATCTGAGTTGTTTTGAGAGACAGATTGACTAAAGACTAGTGAGGAACAAGGATAAATAATTGTGGTTTTTCTAAGGATCCAGGGGGGTCCTGATATAGGACCTACAATGACTACTCTACTCAAGAATCCTATTGTTTGATGTGTGTTATTGACCGTTTGGCGTGGTGTGGAATTTCAATCATTTCTGGACCTTCACGCCACAGTATCTCTAGCCATCGTGGTAGATATGTTCATTACATTAGGAAGACTTTTTTATTCTAGTAAGGGAAGTGTAAAGATGTTCATTATATTATAAATATTTTCTGATGTTGGTGAAGACAATTTTGTCCTGGTAAAGGGAAACACTGTTGCAAAAGCAATTCCTAGAGTTCCTGGTCCTAAGAGCGTCCTGTCAAAACCTCTAGACGAGGCCACAAACTCCATACCATGATACATAGTATCCATTTCTAGGGATGTTCGGTCTGAATGAATGTTCAGACTAGGGAAGGAAGGATCGAAGGTCTTTGTCAACTTTGTCCTTGACACAAATTTCCAACTCTATTGAAGGTGATGACGATTCCAAAGGGGTTTTGTGCTGGCATGTCCTGTAGGATGAACCTACTCCTCGTAGAATAAGAAGAAAAGAATGATACGCCCATAAAGGATTTAGTACTGTCGAAAAATAGGGCTATCTTCTCCAAGTCTAAGCAAATAATAGTGTTACGAGGAGAGATAGGTAACAGAAAGAAATCCAAACACATAAGGGACACAAACATCCCAACTAGTTGTGAACACAGGCATAATGTGATAATCGAACATGGAAGGATCATAAAGGTCAGAAGTAGAAAAGGTCATAGGAATAATTTATCCTGTACACCAGAAGGTGCACACTAGGAATAAAACCGTTAGATTTGAGACATCATTGTCAACGCAAGCGAGCCCGCATCCTGGATGCCACATTGCTATTTTTGGACCATAGTGTTTATCACATAATATTGCCCTTTGTGGGTGTAAATAGTGGTGAATCTTCCAACTCAGGGGGTTTGTTAGGATTCATGTTAATGATTCAGGATTTGATCCCAAAATTTAACATAATCAGGCTATGTTTCAAGGTTGGTCTTAGGACCCTTGCATTATAAATATAGCCTCCTCAGAGGAGGATAGGAGTTGATTGGACTTTCATATTTTTGAGGCCTCTGCATTAGAGTTGTAGCTCTGCAAAAAAATTTGGGAGTAGTAATGAAAATGATTCTCTGCAGTTATGAGATTCATCATGGTGTCTGTATTTAGTTTGTGTTCTCTGTTTATGCCATTTTCCATATGTGTTGATTTTTGCTAAATGCTTTCTAGTGTTCATTTCACTAAGCTCTCTTTTCATCAGATGTAGCATTTGTCATGTGTTGTAATGGATGTTATGGAATTCATCCTAGTTAGATTCTCCATCTCTGCTATTTCCCTTATCATGTTATTCTACTAAAGGTGTTGCAATGGAGTCATCCATAGATAGGTGCCCCTTGCTGTACTGGGATTTTCTTTTTTATCCTATCACCACTTGAAGCTACTTGGCTGAATATTGCAGTTAATTTGCCTCATAATACAAAGAGAAAATCATTGTTCATTATCTATTGTAATGTCCTTGAATGGTTCAGACTGTGACTCCATTTCCCAATGTTTTTGATCTCTATTTGTCTTTTAATACTTGTTTATGAAAAAAATCTATTACCAATGGAATACTAGTCTTCTACAGGATTGTTTAAAGCTATATGTATATTTGACATACCTTGTGACATGAGAGAGACCTCTCTGGCTGCATTGGATAGAATGCAATCTAAAGGTTGGTTCGAAATGGTTACCCATGTGACTTCCTACTGCAACCATATGAAAATTACAGGGTGCTAACATCTTGGCACCGTTGCCAGGGACCTAATTGCTATTATCTCCTCGAGAAGAACAACATTGTTTAGATATACGAACTGGTCGAGAAACCGGTCCTAGACACTTATTGGTTATATATGCTCTGGCGACTCCACTTTAGATCCTTTGAAGGTAACTCCACTGGGAACACCAACCACCTAGAAGCTACAAATATTTTCAGAGGTTCCATGGTGACTCTATTGGGGAAAATGAGCCCAATATAGCAACACCTAGAAGGGCATGGTGAAAAATGAGGTACTCTGTTGTTTTTCTCCAAGATATCTTGTCCTTCCTAGTAAATCTCTTCCTATCCTTCCCTATACTGGTCAAAGAAAATTTCCAATGCTTATCACGCTCAGGACAAGACCAAAGGTAGACCCATGTATATCCTCCTTTGAGAATTGAAAATACCCCTTGGCCCTATACATATGTTTTGGACCCAATCCCTTCATCCGAGCCCCATAAGAAAAATGATCATCCTTGTGAGACTCGTAATGCTATGGATGACCTTGCGTCTTTCTCTAACTCCCCATATAGGGATATCCAACCCTCGCCTGCTGCTACAACCTTATGTTCCCCCACTTCATAGCTTAAACAACCTTCATCATTTGGTTCTACATTCCATCTTGGAGGCTCTTCTATAACCTCAACAAAGGATAAACAGTTTTCCCCTCTACTCCTCCTTGTAGTGCTGCATAAACTCCCATAGGGATACTCCCAAATACTCAAGAAATTCACTGGGGAGAGGGGGTATCCAGTTGAAGAAAACTTAGGGTGGTATGCAAACTAGAATTACCTATAAGAGGTGGACCATGAGGATGTTAAAGTCAGACTTCTCGCTCAAATCCTTACTGGAGGGGCGAGAAGGTGGTTCACTAGTATTCCTGAAAACTCCATTTCGAGCTATCAATATTTTGACGAGGTTTTCAGGAACCAATGGGAATAAAGGAAAGACCCCAAGAAGTACTTATTCCAATTTCATTCCATAAGGAGGGAGGAGAGTGAATATGTCCAATAATTTTCTGACAGATTTAGAAAGGTTTATAATGCTATCCCTACCCAGTTCAATCCTCCCCCTGGCACTGCTCAACTCTAGTATGCTGAAGATTTTGATAGCGAGTTTTCCTTGTGGCTAAGAGAAAGAATACCAGTCTCCCTAGCAGACATGATGAATGATGCCATATAGGTAGAGATAAATCTAACTTCTACTAGAGAAAAAGGGAGAGAAGAAGAAGAAATAAGAAAGAATGAAGATCTCACCCAACCTTCTCCCCCTAGCACACCAGAGGCCAATATGGACAATATGGAGGTGGATGGAGAGAGTCATTGTGGATGACAACCCACCTCCCATAAGAAAGCAACACTCAAAGGGCCCCCATGTGTTGAGCAAGCTAAAACTGCACCTGAAGATCTACAGGAACATATAGGGCCTTCTCTACTAATGGGAGAGGAAGAGGATAAACAAATAAGGCCTCCTTTGCCTCCTAATATTGCTTCTCATGAAGAATACAATAAACAGGTTGAAGGTAACTGTTTTCCATTATGATTTTCCTCATTTGATTTTTTGAAACAAATATTAAGGGTTTGTAATAAAACGCATAAAATGGAGGATAGGAATGATGTCATGGAATTTTTGGGAATGGATAATGAAGGGGGTGAACAAGTAGAATATGATGTGCATTCTAGTATTTCTCTTTATGAACACAAATAAGAGAAGCTGGGGATCATATAGGATGAATATTGTAATTTTTTTAATGAAGAAAACAACCCACCTGTTCCAAGTGCTGTCAGTAAGGGTTTTGAAGAAGTTTTTAGTCCTCCACTATATGATAAAAATGAGGATGAATACTCAAAGGATGGGGGTCCAATGTGGGATGTCTCTTATTTCTCTTCCAGTACAAAATATTTATATCAAGAGGAGCTTAGGTCATTTTATTTGATTGAAAATACTCCTTGTGAAATGCATGAAGGAAAGTAAGTTTTGGGTTCTTGCATTTGGAGTGAAGCAATTGATGTCTCATGTACAGGTGGTCATGAGCTTCCCTTGCATGGTTATTTTGAAGAAAATATTGACATTATGCAGGGGAATTACAGTTGGAGAAACAATCTTGGATCCAGAAAATGCCAAGAAAACTTGAATACAATCATGGATTCTATGATCTAGTGGATGAGTATATGGGGAAACCTTGTCATGGCAGGCACATAACAGAATTTTCTAGAGGATGTCATAACCCAGTGGCTGGGTATGTGGAGAATATTAGCAATGAGAGTGGTGGGTTAGCTATTCCCAGTAAATATCAGATGTTCATCCATGACCTCTTACCATTCAGCTCATCATTTTTGTTTTTTATTAGGAATGAAGATAAAATTCGCATATGGTGTCATCTGCTTGATTGGCTTCACTGTAAGTCCGAAGTGACTTGAATGGGAATTGATGCTCAATAGGTAGGGTAGGTAGATATGAATAAGATTAGCATGATGAGCATTTCCTTTAAGCATTTATTTTCAGTTTATTTTCTGCATCTATTTAGTTTTTGTTTTCAGATACTGTTGTGGGGTTTTCAAGAAATAAGGGGGGATCAACCCAATGGATAAGGAACGTGATCTATGTAGGTTCTTTGCTACCTCATAGGGAGAATGAAATCCCTGAGTTGGATCCACTTATAGCATTTTCTCTAAATTATTGAGATTTCTGCATAAGTAGCTACACTATTTCCCCTGCTGTGGTCTAGAACAACGAAAATGAAAGGGGTATAAACAAAAAAATTTCACATCTTGCATTTGGGAATCTTATCCTTAGCCTGGATTTCAAATGGAGATATTTTGCAGTACAACGCGAGAAAAAATAAAGAAATCATGGAGTCATAACCTTGTATTCAAGATCGAATAATGAATATTTTCTCATAATCCTCCAATGGCGAAGATAGATGACACAGATCCAGGACGAAGAAAATCCACTATTGACAGAAGTGTGCATGATCCACCATCGGATGAACATGTGATATAGATCGACGATTGTTAAGGATTTCACTGGAGAAATATGCGTAAATAAATGAGCTTTGAGGACGCATGAAATCGGTTAGACTCCCCATTTTTCAATGACCAATATTAGACACTGTCTGAGATCGACGATGGAAGGGGGTTTCGCTCAGTTAGCCTACGCGAGAAGATAACATATGTCGAGACCACAAAATTTTGTAGGGTCCACCTATCACAATGGTTAGGATTTCAAGTGGGCTAGATATGCGATGGAGATGCATTTCACGGTGGGAAGTTGAACAGAAGATAAGACGACGAGGTGACACAAAACCCTGTAGGGCCTACGCCCTCGGACGACGGAGATCAAGCGGAGGATTAGGTCAATGGTCTAGGATATTTTTGTGATGGAGACATGCAAAAAGGTTAGTAAGAAGGCAGATCACAAAATGGGGTAAGGGGATGCATAGTTGAACAATCAAGAACCCTCATGGACGAGATCTACGGCCATGGTCTGTTTTGTCATCCAAATATGCTAGGGGGGGTAAGGAGGAAAGGGGATGCGAAATGGAGAGCAGGGTAGGTAAGATATACGGTTAGGTCGCATCTTAGGATTTTGAGGTCCGTCGCTTGATGCACATAATGATGAGAAACTCCATAGTGATTATGATGGGTATGTCCTTTGCACGTTGTACGACGAGGAAGAAGGGGCATTGAAAATTCGGGGCATATCAATAATCATCACAAAGGGGATTGATGAAGTGACAAATTTTAGGTCAACATGCCATGAGATAACCTAAGGATGATTACAAGTGAGATTGAAAGTCACTTTTGCCTATGATATCATGAGGTCACAATAGAAAGGGGTGGCGTAGCTGGCGTCTCCACCTAAGGAATTAGATCAAGATCCCACATGACCGTTCATGTTGTCATCATGTCACTCAATGATGGCATGTGGGAAGAGTTGACAAACTATTAGTTGAAACTCCATCACCCATCTCATTATAATGCCACAATCCGAGTTGTTTGGAGAAACAGATTGAGTAAAGACTGACGAGGAACAAGGATAACTAACTGTGGTTCTGCTAAGGATCCTGGGGGGTCTTAATACATGACCTGCAATGACTTCTCTGCTCAAGAATCCAGTTGTTTGATGTGTTTTGTTGACTGTTGGGCATGGTGTGTAATTTTAATCGTTTATAGACCTTCATGCCACAGTAGTTCCAGCCATTGCGGGAGAGATGTTAATTACATTAGGAATACTTTCAGATGCTGGTAAGGGAAGTGTAAATATGTTCATTACATTAGAAATATTTTATGATGCTGTTGAATACAATGTTTTCTTGGTAAAGGGAGACACCACTACGGAAGCAGTGCCTAGAGTTCCCGGTCCTAAGAGCGTCCCGTTGAAACCTCCAGATAAGGTCGCGAAGGTTGACACAAATCACCAACTCTATTGAAGGTAATGAGGAGTCCAAAGGGGTGTTGTGCTAACATGGCATATAGGAAGGACCTACTCTGGGTAAAATAAAAAAAATAATGATGATCCCATCAAGGAATTAGTATTTCCAAAAAATAGGGCTATCTTCTCTAGGTATACGCAAATAACATTGTTACCAGGAGAGATAGGTACTGGAATATAAGCCAAACATAGAAGGGACATAAACCTCCCAGCCAGCTGCGAACACAGGAAGAACGTGATCATCAAACACAAAAGGAACATAAAGGTCAGCAGCAGAAAATGTCACAGGGCTAATTTAGCCTGTATGCTAGAAGGTGCGCGAGAGGAATACACCAGTGAGCTCTAAGACATCATTGTTGTTGAAGACATTTACCCACCATGCACACTTAATTTGGTCAATTTGGCCTTGTTAAACCACTATCCTAAGTTTTATTGAATTAATTGGCATCATAGGAGCACTATATGACATCAGCATGAGCACACCCATGCCTACCTTCAGTCAAGGAGGCCAACTAAGCCTTCTCCTTCATCCGGGGAGGCTAACTGGAGCACTTCGGGGGTGATCTGAGTGTCATAAATGCACCTAATTGCTAACTGATGGTTACGATCAGTTAAGCTGAGTGGTGAAGGCACATCCATTCATTATATAGATTATTTGATTAATATTTAATGAATTGGAGTCAACAGGGGCGCCTCCAACCACCTCCGATGGCCAGTTTGACTTCAGTTAACCTCATCTGGTCTCATTGGAGTTATTGATGCGCTACCACTTGTTGGTTGGCATGTAGTGACATGTGTTTGAGATACTTTCAGTTAGACTCAGTCATCCATTACACTTTGACTTCAGTTAGGACTGAGTTGATTCAGTCAGGACTTGATCAGTTGGTTAACTAGTGTGTTTACTATGGCTTACAGTTAGATAAGCTACACCCATTCATTCAATTCGAATGACCTCCATGGGAATTCTAATTGTCTTGGCATTCATGAATATTGCATGACCATTGTATTTTATTATTCATTATTCATTGATTATACAGAGCTGCAACATTCTATTGCAGCACCATTTTGCCAATTTTATGCATATTTGTTTGTATTCTTTATGAGACCGTGTTTTCAGTTCCTAGACTACTGTGAAAAATTAATATGGTATCAGAGCTCATGGCAGGATGAAGCTCAAATCTCTCAAAAACAAGGCTTTTGACAGATCTTACATGAAAAATTGAGTAAAAGCTCAAAAATCCAGCACTGCACCAGAAGCCAAGACTTACCACTTAATACCCCAAGTTAAGGAATTGTTGGTCAAGCTTTCTTGATCAACTATGCTGGGTGTGATGAAAGCATAAGATGTGAATGATGTTCGACCTTATGGTGCCCATTTTGTTGTGATTTATAGGTTTTAACATGTGAAAGCATTCGCTCCAGTAGTTTGAAATGGATTCTTCCATAGAACACTTGACTCCGTTCAATTTCCATTCATGGAAAGGAGATATGGAGATCCAACTACATGCCAGAGGAGTCTATAGGGTCACTATGGACACTAAAGAAGAGCCTTCTTCTGTGACAGACAAATCTATATTCTTGAAGAAGAAAGATGAAGCATTCATATTCGCGTGCCTCTCTTGTTCCTGGGATATTATTTTCCATCTCTCTGGATTGAAGCCTCCAAAGGAAATTTGGGACAAATTGGAAACACTATATGGAAAACAGGATGATTTGAGAGTACACCAGCTTGAAAATGAGTTGATGTCTCTTCAGCCTTCCAATTTCAAGACCTTAAATGATTTTTTCACAAAGTTCAAGCACATCGTCTTTCTATTGAAGCAATGTAAGGTGGAGAAGGAGGATGATCAGCTCATCCTCACCATACTCTCCAAACTTGGAGCTAATTATTCGGTGTTTGTCTCTGCATTCTGTGCGGGGAAGATCACCACCCCTGGATGGAAGATGCCTTCACTCAATGCCTTCATTGAGTCCCTAAAAAGTGAACATGATAAGCTTGACCAGATGGGGATCATCGAATCCTCCCATGATCAAGCCCTCCATGTCTCGAGGCCCAAAGATCTAAAGGGTAAAGGAAAATAGCAGAAGAACCCAAAAACCAAATTCGAAGCTCCTAAGCCTAAAGTTGAAAATCAGCAGCATGAAGAGACTTCTGGATTGAGAAGAACAAAAGCAAAGGGCATCATGGGAAGGAAAAACTCATGTGTTCATACCGCGGGAAGTGATTCCACCTTGAACATGCCTACATGAAAAAGAAACTTGATGAAGCTACTTCTCTTCTTGAGAAAAATCACATCAATCTTCCGAAAATATTTTGGAGGAGAGATCAGTAAGATTGGGAACCACAGCATGAAAGAGGTCATGCCCTCATGGCAAGCACTTCGAAATCCAAAGCACTCTTGATAGATTCTAGAGCTTCGAATCACATGATGGCTGAAAGAGACTCTTTCTCATATTTGGATACTAACAAATCAATTCCCATACACATGGGAGATGACTCCACAATCATATCTGAAGGACAAGGTACTGTAGATCTTGAGCATGGTTATTTTTCCAATGTTCTGTATGTACCATATCTTGAATCAAACCTCCTAAGTGTTTATCAAATGACATGTACGGGAGTTCCCAAGAGAGTCTCCTTTATCCTAGATAATGTATAGATCATAGAAATTGCATCCAAAAAACTTGTAGCAAAAGGCCTTGCAAACCATCATGCAACAGCCTACGAGCTCTCCCATTTTTGTGGCGGATGCAAAGCCCACTGCATTGCTAACTCATGGAAATGAAGTTAGTATATTGTGGAATGAGAGGTTCAGCCACATGAAATTTAAATACTTGCAGTAATTATAGAAGGATTCTATGGTTGAAGGCCTCCTGGTCATCAAATATACCACTGGAATTTGTGAGGGCTGTGTTGTTGGAAAGCACCCTGAGCATAAGTTCGATCGTGGGAAGGAAAGCCGAGAATCATCATCTTGGGACTGATACATTCTGATATCAGTGGTCCCATTCCTATCACATCCATGAATGGATAAAGGTACATTCTGACTTTCAATGATGACTTTTCTAGATATACATAGGTATTTTTTATCAAAAAAAGTCAGAAGTCTTGGAAAAATTCACTAAATTGAAGACCTTGATTGAGAATGCATCTGGAAAAAAGATCAATATTTTGAGATCTGATAATGGCAGGTAGTATGTTAGTAATGAGTTACTACATATATGTTCCCAAAGTGGTATTCACATCCAACACTCATTCCCCTACACTCCCCAGCAGAACGGTGTAGAGGAGAGGAAAAATCGGTCTCTCAAGGAGATGACCACCTGTATGTTGGAATCAAAGAAGTTGGCTGCAAATTTGTGGGTGGAATCCATGCATGCTGTAGCATATATTCAAAATAGAGTGACCCACTCATATGTGAAATGGAAGACCCCTTTCAAATCATATTTTGGACACAAGCTAGATGTGTCGAATCTGAGGGTGTTTGGGTCCACTGTATGGGCCTGAATTCCGCTTGATAAAAGGAGGGCTTTGCAACCGCAAACCATCAAATGTATATTTATCGGATATCTTGATGAAAATAAAGGTTTCAAGATACTTGATATAAAAAAAACATATCATTATTGAAAGGAGTGTCAAGTTCGATGAGCCTCTTCAGGAGGTGGAACCAGTGAAGGAGAAAACTGCTGAATTTCCTTCCTATTCTACTAAATATTTGGATGATGTAATTGGGGGTGATGACCCTGATTTGGATCCTATGATTTCTGACATCAGTGTACAGAAAACATCAGATGTTGAATCAAAACCTGAAGTACAAAATCATCTCCCAACTTGGGCCCGACAGACACTCTCCTCCGTAGGAGATAACATTGGAAATCTGGATGATCCAAGGAGAACCCGATTTGATTTCCAAAGAGTAGGTATTGAGCTCTCTTGTCCTGATTATTTTCTGTATGAATATTGTTATTTTATGATAATTTCAGACCCAATTCTTACTACCATGCTCAAAAGGATCCAAGATGGAAGGTTGCATGGATGAAGAGATGAATTCTCTTCAGAAAACACTACTTGGGAGCTAGTTTCTTTTCCTCCAAGGAAGAAATTGGTTCAATGCAAGTGGGTGTTTCGGAATAAGGTTGCTACTGATGGAAGCACCTAAAAATGTATGGCAAGGCTGGAGGTAAAAATTTTCTCCCAAGTCCAAGGTGTGACTACCATGAGACTTTTGCACCGGTTGCAAAAATGGACTCCATCCGCCTAGTTTTGGCAAATTCTGCATCTAAGAACTGGGAAGTGCATCATATGGATGTTAAGTCTGCCTTTATGCATGGAGATATTGATGAGGAGATATAAATGAAGCATATTCAGGGCTGCATTTCTGATCCATATTTGTTTTGCAATCTAAATAAGTAAATAAGTCACTATACAGGTTAAAACAGGCCCCAAGAGAGTGGTATTCCAAGATCGATGCCTTCCTTCTCTCGCAAAACTTCCAAAGGTGTAAATTAGATACAAATGTGTATATACAGTAGTATGATTGTCATTTGATTATTATTGTTTTATATGTTGATGACTTACTGATTACAGGTAGCACAGTTACTTCTATTTCAGTCATCAAAACTTCTGTCCATAATGCATTTGAAATGAGCGATTTGGGGCTCTTAAAGCAATTTCTTGGGATTGAAATTGAGAAATTTTTTGATGCGATAATGGTCACTCAGTCCAAATAAATATCATACCTATTATTCAATTTTAACATGGTTAAATTTAAGGCTTCTCCATTCCCTTTCCTTTCAGGGATCAACCTTGAAGAAGGGAAAAGCACACCTCCCATGGACTGCACTATTTATTGACAGGTGATAGGTAGATTTCTCTACTTGAATCATTCTTGGCATGATATATGTTATGCCATGAATGCTGTGTCAAGATACATGTAGAAGCCTCATGATATTCATTGGAAGGAAGCCACGAGGATCCTCTAGTATATTCAGGGAACCAGGACCTATGCTACAGACTCCGAGCTAGAGCTGGTTGGTTACACAGATTCCGATTGGGTGGGTGATTATATTGATCAAAATTATACTTCTGAATATGTATTCATGTTTGGTTGTAGCCCCATTTTATAGTCTAGAAAAAATCAGGCTGCCATAGCATTGTCTTTAGCAGAGGCCGAGTACCGAGGAGCAGTGAATGCTTGCATCCAAGCTGTTTGGTTGCAAGGCATTCTTTCAGATTTTGATCTTGGTAGTAATTTTTCCACTGTCCTATTTTGTGACAATCAAAGTGCTATTAAGATATCCACATATCCATTTACTAGGAAGAGGACCAAGCATGTAGAGATACACATGCACTATATCAGGGAATTAGTGCATGATGGGACCATCATTCTGCAATACTGCTCGACTGATGAGCATATTGTAGACATATTCACAAAGATATTTTGAATAAGTTCACTTACCTCTGTTCACTTTTGGGGGTGAGTTCATCAGGGTGATCAGAATACTTTCAGTGTTCAGCTTGAGGGGGGGGGGGGTTCCCACTGGGTTTTCCCTCGTTTCCTCACTTAGATTTATTTTTGAGCATTGTTTGAGTTTCATTATTGTACAGGGTGACCTATGGCCTTGTTTCTAGGGCCCTAGCATTTCATGCACAATATGTTTTCTACCTCTTCTGAGTATAGCTTAAGTGGGGGTGTTAGAGACATTTACCCACCATGCACACTTAATTTGGTCAATTTGGCCTTGTTAAACCACTATCCTAAGTTTTATTGACTTAATTAGAATCAGAGGAGCACTATATGACATCAAAATGAGCACACCCACACCTACCTTTAGTCAAGGAGACCAACTAATCCTTCTCCTTCATTCGAGGAGGCTAACTGGAGCACTTCAGGGGTGATCTGAGTGTCATAAATGCACCTAATTGCTAACTGATGGTTACAATCAGTTAAGATGAGTGGTGAAGGTGCCTTAATTCATTATATTGATTATTTTATTAATATTTAATGAACTAGAGTCAACAAGGGCACCTCCAACCACCTTTGATGGCCAGTTTGACTTCAGTTAACCTCATCGGGGTTCATTGGAGTTATTGATGTGCTACCACTTGTTGGTTGGCATGCAGTGACATGTGTATGAGCTAATTTTAGTTAGACTGAGTCATCCATGCATTCCTACTTCAGTTAGGACTGAGTTGATTCAGTCAGGACTTGATCAGTTGGTTAACTAGTGTGCTTACTGTGGCTTACAGTCAGTTAAGCTACACCCATTCATTCAATTCGAATGACCTCCTTGGGAATTCAAATTGTCTTGGAATTCATGCATCTTGCATGACCATTTTAATGTATTATTCATTATTCATTGATTATACAGAGCTGCAACATTCTATTGCAGCACCATTTTTCCAATTTTATGCATATTTATCTGTATTCTTTGTGAGACTGTGTTTTCAGTTCCTAGACGCAAGCAGGCCCACATCTGGGATGCCATGTTTCTATTTTTGGTCCATCATGGCTGTCATATCATATTACCCTTCGTAGGTGTAAATAGTGGCGAATCTGCCAGCTCGGGGAGTTTGTCAGGATTCATGTTAATGATTCGGGATTTGATCCCCAAATTTTGTAATAGAATTGGGATCTGTTTCGAGGTTGATATCGGGATCCCTTTAATTATAAATATAGCCTCCTCAGACGAGGATAGGGGTTGATTGGAATTTCATATTTTTGAGGCCTCTGTGCCGGAGTTGTAGCTCTGCAAACATTTTTGGGAGTAGTAATGAAAATGCTTCTCCGTGGTTATGAGATTCATCACGGTGTCTGTATTTATTTTGTGTTCTCTGTTTATTCCATTTTCCATATGTGTTGATTTATGCTAAATGCTTTCTAGTTGCATGAGAAGAATTCATTTCACTAAGTGCTCTTTTAATGAGATGTAGCATTTTTCATGTGCTGTAATGGTTGTTATATAATTCATCCTAGTTAGATGCTCCATCTATACCATTTCCCTTATCATTAATTCTGCAAAAGGTGTTGCAATGGATTCATCCATATATAGGTGCCCCTTGTTGTACAAGGATTTTCTCCTTTCTCCTATCACCACTTGAAGCTACTTGTCTGAATATTGCACTTACTTTGCCTCATAATACAAAGAGAAAATCATTGTTCATTATCTGTTGTAATGTCCTTGAATGGTTCAGACTGTGACTCCATCACCTAATGGTTTTGATATCTTTCTATCTTTCAATACTAGTTTATGAACAAACTCTGTTACCAGCATAAATCTAGTCTTATGCATGCTTGTTTAAAGCTATATGTATATGTGACATACCTTGTGACCTGAGAGAGCCCTCTCTCACTACATTGGATAGAATGCAGTCTAAAGGTTGTTTTGAAATGGTTACCCCTGTGAATTCCTATCGCAACCATATGGAAATTACAGTGTTCTAACACAACATTACATGTGACCTAACATTAACCTATGGAAAGGATTCTAGGTTCCAACTTTTCTTTGTTTCCTAAGTTTATTACTTAATGTATGTGAGATGCATAATGTCGACACATGCTACTTTTGAGTTGTCTATGTCATTGTTAGTAGGATTTTTTTCTACCCTTGATTTTTAGAGTACATGATCAACATAAAACATGGGTAAATGGGTCTATTGTTATATTTTAATTGGAAATTAAACTCCTTAATAAAAACATGTCTTTTAATTTAAAATTAACATTTCACAATTTCAATTACATCATTCACACAACATGTTAACATTGCAAAAGTTTCTATGTTGCATTATGTGTGGCTTGACATTAACATTCAAAAAGGATTCTAGGTTACCGTGCTTGTTTGTTTCTTAAGTTTATCATGTAATGTAGTTCAAGTGCATAATGTTGGAAAATGTTACCTTTAAATTTCTTATGTCAATCTTAGTAGGTTGTTTTGTTCCACCCTGCATTTTCAATGCACATGATCAATGAAAAACATGGGTAAATGAGTTATTGTTATCTTTTAATTCAAAATTAAACTTATTAATGAAAACATATATTTTAATTGAAAATTTAATTCTTTAATAAAAAATTATTATTGAAGGGTATTTTTTTAATTATAACATCACTGTTGCAGGGTTATTGTTTCACTGAAATGTTGTCTAGCACACGAGATAAAAGTTCAAAACATAAAAAATAATTAGTTGGAAGGGAAAAAGAAGAAATGAAATTCCAAAAAAATTTAGTTTATATGGAAAAATATGAGACGAAAGTCCAACCCTGAGCGCGAGGTCCGTCTTTCCTTGTGCTTGCAAGAAAACATAGTTCTTGGTGCCTTTGTGTTTGCAAGAAAACATAGTTCTTGGTGTTGTCCATTGTAGGAGGCTACGAGCCGCAAAATCAAGCGTATTTGGAATCCAATAAATTACTCATCTTTGAGTAGGTTTTCAAAACTAAAGATCCTGATTAGATAGGGTTTGTAGGTTTTGTACAAAATTGTGGGAGAATACGATGTTTTATCGCATAGATATTTGATACCATGGTTTTAGTGGAAGCAAATGTGCAATTAATCTTGATAGAAAGGATTTGATCATAGATGTGAAAGACACAAGTTATTATCTATGGTGTATTTAAAAGGGAGAGGTCATGGATTCCCTAGATGGATAAAGCGTATTCCATATTGAGAGACTATTAGATGTCATATCAGAGATGCAAGGTTTGTTATGATTGCGAGTCATAGTTTGCGATCTTCAATTGGCCACGACATTGTCATATTTTTAGCTGGGTTTTTTGTGGGAGGTGTACAATGAATCCAATTCCTTCTTCTGTGTTGATGGTAGGAAGTATGATCACAAAGAGGGGGAGCGTATTAGGGTTTTTCGCTATTGTTTAAAAATATAGGAGAAACATATGAAAAAATTGCAATATGATGGGAATCAATTGTTGTATTCAGGGACCAGTCCTTCACCTTCTGTCACAATTTTATCTAGTGGTAAGTCAAGTGTCAGTGATAGCAGCATAAAGGTCTTTGGCACTATTCATTTTTCAATCATGCCTTATTAGCACGTCACTTGCATTTATTCTCTTAGTAATCCAGCTCAAGGTGCTGATGGATTTGGGTGAATGCCCAAGAAGGTTCATATCCCTTGAGATTGTCTATCCCCATTTCTTATTCCATTACTATATTTCTCATTACGTTACTATTTACTATTTTCATTTCTGGTAACGTATCTCAACTTCTTGTACTCTTCATATGATGATGATATTTGTGGAAATTCATTGATTGGTAAATATTGTGGTAATTATTAAAAAAGAAAATGTCTCAAATCTTGATTATAGCAGATTAGCAGACATTATTTTGTGGGTGAAGTATTTTTTAGAACTCTTTGGATACACAGTTGAATCATTTATGCCATTCATGTTTTGTAGGAGTGATGATGAGGATGATGACTATAGTAAGATGTGTGAGGATCTAAATAGAATATTTCTAGACAAACAGAACAATACTTTCACAACATCTTTAATTTATCTCATGATCCTGGATACAATTTCAATGATATCCATCTTGTTGGTTATAACTCCAAAAATTCCCTACACTCAGGGATCCTGGAAACAAGGTTGCATTTTAAAAACAAAAAATCTGATGAGCATGTCGAGGGAGTGACTCAATTTCCATTGTTTCATATTCATTAATTTATGTTGGAGATGCTGTTGAAAATACACCATCTAGAGCTAGTGGAGAAGGAATGATAGTTTTTTCGAAGTGTCAAATTTATACCGATTCATTGCCCTCTTTTGGTTCTACTCTCAATTTAATTTCATATATAGTATCAACCCAACAAGAATCTACTTCAGAATCATTTATAGAGAAAAAAATATAGCTATTTTTTTTCTATAGAAAGGACAAAAAATTCTCTTGAAGAATTCTTTTCTAGTGTTCAAGAGTGCCTAGATTCTTTAGTGAATAGTGACAATAGTTCCTTGAAGGATACTTACAGTAAAATTAATGCATCCATTTTTAAATCCACAAAGAATCTAACATATTCATTTAATAATAAAATTTATAGCATTCTTCCTATGGGTGATAACCATGGTGATAACTCTGGAGGATTCACACGCAATAATTTAGTTGACTTGATGATCCCTTTTTAGATTGGACTCACTAGCAAACAACGCTATAATTTTTTTTATAATGTTCATAGAATATTCTGCAAGTTCTGTTCTAGGAATAGTAGAGAATTTGGTGATAGATGTTTATAGATTTACAAAAACTTTACTTCCTGCTGAAGTACAATCTATATTAGATGTTGCTGAAGAGAATGAATAAAAAATCATTAATCAACTTAGGTTATCTATTCAGCAAGTAATGAATATGTTTTCCTACTTGTTCTTTATTTTCAAAATGATTTGCGGGAGAAAAATGATTGTATGAATGCATTTATACAATTTTTTAGAAATATTTGTCTTGGAAGTATGCAAACTACTTTTTAAAAAGGTGCATTAAAATATTGTTTTACGTTTATCTGCTCAAGTGGAAGGTGAACACCATTATCTTG
This sequence comes from Pseudotsuga menziesii, assembly GCA_001517045.1. Taxonomy (NCBI): domain Eukaryota; kingdom Viridiplantae; phylum Streptophyta; class Pinopsida; order Pinales; family Pinaceae; genus Pseudotsuga; species Pseudotsuga menziesii. The sequence continues at coordinate 943,258 of LPNX011049227.1, forward strand.
ATGCTAACTGGGACTTGAATATTTTGTTACAGGTTAATGATGTAATTACATATATTGAAAAATCAATAGGTGTGAATCCTAAGAATCCAATTATTCCAGCCATAATGTTTGTTGGCGATGATTTTTTTGTAAGGTATAGATATTTACCATTAACAAAAAATAAAATGCAATTATCTGGCTCATATCACTTGTTATCCCGGTGTTTATTAGGTATTTTAAAATACATTATGCAGATAAACAAAAATAAACATAGTATTACATGCATTATTTCTTTATGGCAGTACAAGTATGGAGGATATCTTGGCAATATAACTCCTAGACTAGCATCAAAACTCCTTAGAAAGGCGGAAATATCTTGTTAATTAATATCTGGTCTTAGGAAATCTCACTGTGTTGGAAATGTGGAAATATAGATTGGCATTGATGACATTGGAATTGACAATAGATTTGTGATGATGATAATAGGAATTGATGGAATTAACAATATTGACTGTATTATATAGTCATGACTGGAATAGGGATACTAATGTTGCATACATTTCAGATTTGTTGATATTATGGTGAATATGATGACATGTCTATGTTAACAGAGCCATTGATGAGGTAGTATGATGACTAGCAGATGGTTGGCATTGATAGATAAGAAATGTGCATTGAAAATAGTAATGAGAATACAAATATGGATATTTCTCTATGCTTGGCATACTTGGAAGTAGGTTATCCCTAATTAGTCTCATTGTCCATGATCAAAGAATCCGAAGTGGGTCTCCTAAAGAAAGTTTTGCATTACATGAGATCATTGAAGTGGGACAATCTGAAGCTTCTCATGATGGTGGCATGCCATGCCAAGAAGAACAAAAAGAAACAATGATACGATGGCCAAGTTAAAGATCAAAACATCTCTATTGTAATACAATCCAATAATATCCACAAAATAGAGTATTCGATGGGTTCAATGGTTATCTACGTGATACGAAGCATGGCCTATCTATGGTACAAAGCGATGGCTATCTTGGAAGTTCAATGGGTAGTGGTCGATCGATGCAAGAAGCAAAGGATATGAATATCTATAGTAGAATCCATTATAAAGACTCATCAACCGTCCAATCAAGTGATCAAAAGTGCCGATTGACTTGGCCAATGGGATTCATCCCACATTAGAAGTGCGGAAAGGTTCAATTGAGTTTATAAAGACCTCCCTCACATACCTATTTGATGCATAGTGCAAAGGTATGGCAGAGGATCTAGGTGCTTGGAATTCACATAAGGATCATGAGCCTAGATCTCGGCATGGCTTGTCAGGCCCTCTACCTTTTTGGAAGAAGTGACAACATTCATCGATTTACCGAGGAGATGATCTCATCCATTGGATTAATATTTTTTTATATATCTATTGACACGATGATCATATGAAGTGTTCATTGGCTTTGGTGCATTCCTCATTTTGGTTGGTAGTAAGTCTACCATTTTTATTGGATTCTTTGGCATAATTCCAAGCTTGGAGGATCACCAAGTTCACTACCAATGGAATATACTATAAATTTTTCAGCATTCTCCCAACCTGGTTTCAACCACCATTTTCATCCTAGTTTAATGCCTAACCCAATTTACTCTCAGCTGCAAATTAAGTCATTTCTCATAAACAATTTATCACTCACACACAAGAAGAATTTTACCATTTTTAATGAGCAACAATTAAAAAACACATTCACACATAAAAAATAGACTGCAAAAATTTTGGTCAAATGACCTAGGAAAAACCCCAACCACCAAGGAAAACCTGTTCTAGAGAGAGAGAATTTTATTTTTTGTAATAAAATGAAAGTAGAACAAAAACAAAGATAAACTTGTCTCAACCAGAGTGCTCAACAAATTGACCGAATTCAAAAAATTTATAGTCAAAATTTCTGCCAACTCGTTGCCTCGAAAACCATGACAAACTAGTTGTACGGACTACCTCGATTTACATGCCCAATGATATACTATACCCACTATATGGAATACCTCGGTTTCTATGCCCACTGTATGAACTACCTCGATTTATGTTCCCACTGTACAGACTATACGAAATTTCGTGCCCATGATTTTTTTCCTCTTCTTCTCGAAAAACATGCCCAGAAATTTCCTCGAGAAACATGTACCAAAATGTACATTATGTTTTCATATGGTATTGGGAAACGTGCCCTCTTCTCTTCTCTCTCAACCTACAATTTTTCTCCTTCTGTTCTCTCCAACTCTCATGAAAAACATAATGAGACTCAAAATGCCTTCCCTTGCCTTTTTGGTGTCTAAATCAGGAAGCTTAATAGTCATCTAATCCAAGGGCCCAAAATGAATTAGATTGATGGATGAGATTAAATGCACTTTTAATTCTCCCCAAAATTAATTTCACTCACCTCACTTAAATTTATCAAAAACTCACTTTATTCTCTAAAGTGAAAATTAAAATTCATCTCAAGTTATTAATTGCAAGGGTCACTTTAATTTTCCCCTTTTAATGACTTACGAAAAAATCACTAGGGGAACACTTTCCTAGGTACAAAAATCAACACTCCCTCTTACCAAGGAAGGTGTTCTGCACCACAACCAACTTGTCTCTGAAATGAATGAACTCACCTCTTCCAAGAGAATTTGTTAGCATATTTGCAACCTTTTCATTAGTGGAAATGTACCAACTCCACAGCTCCTCTTTGAACATAATCATAGATGAAATGGTATCTCATCTCAATATGATTTGACCTGTTGTGAAATACATGATTTTGAGAGAGATGGATGCAATTCTTATTGTCAGAGTAAATCACTATAGGCCTTAGCTCCTGATCAAATAAACCCACCAATAACTTGTGAAGCCATAGTGCCTCACAACTAGCCTGATTTGGTGCCATGTACTTAGCCTCAGCAAAACTCAAAGCAACAGAATTTTGCTTCCTACTGAAACAAGACACTATTGCCAAACCAAAAATGAAACACCATCGGGAAGTGCTCTTCTGGTCTACCACACTACCTGCACAATCTGAATCCATGAAGACAATCAATCTAACCCCATTGAATCTTCTATAATCCAGACCATAATCCATTGTACCTGCAAGGTATCTCAACACATTTTTTGCGAAAACCCAGTGCACCCTCCTAGGTTCCAACATGAACCGACTAAGGGTGTTCACCACAAAACACAGATATGGCCTAGAGTTGACCAGATACATAAACGAACTTATGAGCTGATGATATAAGGTAGAATCCACCAACTCCCCCTCAGAATCATGAGTCTTCTTCCAGTTGGTGACCATACGTGTAAACATCGTCTTTCCATCCTCCATCCAAAATATCCTCAGAATATCTACTACATACTTTCCCTACCCCAGGAAAATATGAACAGGCTCTTGCCAAACCTCTAATCCCAAAAAATAATGCATGAAACCAATGTCAGTCATCTCATACTTTGAAGTAAGATCTCTCTTGAAAACTGCAATAAGTCTCTCCTCACCTGTGATAAAAAAATCATCCACATACAACAGAAGAATGAGCGGATCATCTCCAACCATGGTGAAATAGAGATTCATATCAGCCTCACTCTTCTGAAAACCCATCGATAATAAGTAAGAGTCTATTCTGGAATACCAAGCTCGAGGAGCTTACTTTAGCCCATACAAGGATGTCTTTGTCTTGCACACAAGAGACTGTCTCTCATGAATATCAAATCCCTATGGTTTCTCCACATAAACCTCCTCCTGTATGATTCCATTGAGAAATGCAGTCTTCACATCCATCTGATGGATCTTCCAACCCATTTCTGCAACAATGGAAATCAATGATTTGATAGAAGCATAACGAGAAATTGGTGCAAAGGTCTCATCATAATCAACTCCCTCTACATGTGAGAACCCCCGTGCCACAAACCAAGCCTTGTATTTCTACACACTTCCATCTGTAGCATGCTTTACCTTGTAATGACAATGAGAAGTCACTACTGACTTCCCCTTTGGTCTCGAAACAATATCCCAAACATCTTTCTTCATGATTGAATTGTACTCTTCCATCATGACATCTCTCCAAACATGATGCTAAGAGGTCTCCTCAAAATTAGATGGCTCCAAATCACGAAGACTAGCAACCAAGGCCATACCCAACCTATCTAGAATCACTATAGTGGTCACTGGCTCCTTGGGCATTCCAAACTCCTTAGCTTCCTTTAGGGTCTCTCGAAGCCATTTAGGATTCTTCTTCCCTGAAGGTTTCTCCCAAACTAGTCTGTCATCATATGAGGAACTCACAGAATTAGAAGGCATAGAAACATTTGTACCAGGAGATGGTGAACAACCAACTGGTGAAATATGTCATCTGGTAGCTCTGTATGGTGAACATGTGACCTGAGAACCAAAACCTACCCCTGAAGAACCTGCTGGTTGAACCACTGAACCTGAAGGTCCTTTTCTTGTACTCTATAGTCCAGTAACCCTAGAAACCTGTGAACGTATCATATGTACTGAAGGTACCTGTGAAGCTACTTGAAGTGTGGGAACCTGATGCTCTCCCTACAATAACTCTCTAGACTTACTGAAGGCCTAATCCTCCTCAAATATCACTTCCTACCTCACAACAACCTTCCTCAATGCCGAAAGATAAATGCAGAAGGAAATTGAAGTCTCATCATACCCCACAAAGATGCCTTTCTCTGTTATGGACTCAAGGTTTGTCCTCTTCTTAGAAGGGACATTTGAAAAAGTCAGAAAACCAAATATATGAAAATGACTCACCTCAGGCTTCTTTCCTGTGAACATCTCCTAAGGAGTATTGTTCCCCAAGGCACAATGGGGACTCCTGTTCTGAAGGTAAACAACCATACTACATGCATCTTCCCAAATAAAGAAAGAAAGTGATTGATCATGTAACATGCCTCTCACTACTCCAACAATAGATTGGTTCTTCCTTTCTGCCACTCCATTCTGTTTAGGAGTGTATCCTATTGTTAACTGTCTCTGAATTCCTTGCTGTCTGCAATACTCATTGAAATCCTTGTAGGTATACTCACCCCTATTATTTGATTTGAGTGCCTGAATCCTCCTCCTAGTATGGTTCTCCACAAGAGATTTGAACTCTTGGAATCTCTGCAAGAAATCCTCATATTTATTGCTCCTCGAGAAGTAAATCTAGGTATTCGTGGAATGTTAGAGAAACAAATGACATAGTACCACACAAGTCAGAATGTATCAAATCAAGTACTCTTGCTGACCTGCTATCAATGCTCATAAAAACAATGTTGGTGTACTTTCCAAAATCACACCCCCTACATACATCATTGTGCTCAGCACTGAATAGGAAACCCTGTAACCATGTACCTCAACATCCTCAAAGTTGGATGATGCAGATGAACCATCCTCATATGTCATAGCTCACAAAGATAACTTTCACTGCTATGTGTCAAAGCATGCTAGGACTGAAACAAGAGCTTGTACTGTTTCCCACATCTGACTCCAATGGTGTAAGAGGCAGAAGGTCTCATAATATTGGGGAATACGTGACATGTCCATCTAGGAAGGACACCTCAAGAACCCTATCCTCGATCATGGAAATTGATATCAAGTTCTTTTTTAGCCAAGGTACAAATAATACGTCCCTCAAAGTCATGGGACTCATGGGCTATCGCTAAAATATAATGGTTCCATGCCCAACAACTCTAACAACTATGTCATCCCCCAACGCAACCTCCACATCTATCCCTTCCTATGAAAGCTCGAAGAACATCTCTTGAGAACTTGCCATGCGACTCAAAGTTCCACTCTTAATATACCATGTGTGGGTGGTGGATGCACTAAAAGAGTAGCCAGTCAACAAAGAATACTCCCTCTCAATATCAATGTATGCACTGGTGACGATGGATGCTCTCTCTCTCTCAACATTCCTAGAACAGAGAGAAAACTCTCTCAAATATAGATGTATACTCCTCAACCTATACTAAATATGTTGTCTACTACCTCTTCTTCTTCTTATTGTGTGGGAACTGTCCAGCATAGTGCCCAAGATTCTGACAAGAAAAGCACTTTACAGTGCTCAAGTCCTTGTTCTTTCCATCCCGATGCTTATCCCCACTCTTCTTGGGTCCCTTCTTTAACTTCTTCTTTCCCTTGGTATTCAAAGCCACATTCTCCTCATCCTCCCTACTAATAGAAGAGATTCCATGCACAAGACCTCTCAGGTTCTTCTCCTGAACAAAATCATCCCAAATCTTGTCCCAAGAAGGAAATTTCTCCCTGGCTACTATAACCTCCACAAAAACATCCCAAGGATTTGCAACCCCATTCAAAGCTGTTCGCACTAGCACAAAACCAGGAACAACCTCCCCTACTGTTGCAATATCATCTCTCACCTGAGAGATCCTAGTAATCTAGCGAATTAGTCCCTCAACTTTGGCCATCTTGATACTCTTTAATTTATCTCTCAAAACCATTTTCCTATTTTCATTTGAGCTTTGAAAGAATCTAGTCAAAGCATCCCATATATGATATGCACGGGTTTTACTAGAAATGTGTTGGATCACATGATATTTAACTACATCTAGAATGATCCTTCTAGCCTTAATTTCCTTCTTGTTTAAGAAAGAAAGTGCTTGTGCATCGGTGGAAGCGGGAACAACAATAGGATTTTTTGTTGTATTGTTAACCACTTATCCCATAACTCGTTTTCCTCCAATATAAGTACTAATCTAGCTTTCCATGGGAAAAAAATTTGAGCCCCAGCAATCCTATCCTCCAACCTAAGTCATGTTTCCATTTTCACTGCAAAGTTAAGGTCTCAAGAAGGTGTTTCCCACTAACAAAAGAAATCATTGATAGTCTGAAATTTTTCACTATGTGAAATTCTACTCGTTCTCTAAGAAAGCTTTGATACCATGTAAATTTTTCAGCATTCTCCCAACCCGGTTTCAACAACCATTTTCATTATAGTTTAATGCCCAACCCAATTTAATCTTAGATGCAAATTAAATCATTTCTCATAACCAATTTATGACTTAAACACAAGAAGAATTTTACTACTTTTAATGAGAAGCAATTAAAACACTCAATCACACATAAAAAATCAGACTTAAATTTTTTTGGTCAATGACCCAGGCAAAACCCCAACCTCCGGGCAAAAATTGTTCTAGAGAGAGAGATAATTTTATTTTCTGCAATAAAATGAAAGTACAACAAAACAAAGATAAACTTATATCAACCACAGTGCTCAAAAAATTGACTACATTCATAAATTTTACAGTCAAAATTTCTTCCAACTCGTTGCCTTGAAAACCATGCCAAACTGACTGTACAGACTTCCTCAATTTCTATTCCCACTACTGTACCGTACCCACTATATAGAATTCCTTGATTTACATTCCCAATGTATGGACTGTACATCATGTACATATTCCATGCCCAGGATGTTTTTCTCTTCTTCTCGAAAAATAGTGCCAAAAAAACTGCCTTGAAAAACGTGCCCAAAATTTTCCTCGGGAAACATGATGTACGGAAATGTACTTTCTATTGTTTTATGGTATTAGGAAACATGCCCTTTTCTCTTCTCTCTCAACCTACATTTTTTCTTCTTCTGTGCTCTCCAACTCTAATGAAAAAAAGAATGAGACTCAAAATGCCTTCCCTTGCCTTTTTGGTTTCTAAATGAGGAAGATAAATAGTCATCTAATCTAAGGGCCCAAAATGAATTAGATGGATGGATGAGATTAAGTGCACTTTTAATTCTATCCAAAATTAATTCGCTCACCTCACTTACATTTATCAAAAAATCACTTTATTCTCTAAAGTGAAAATTAAAACTCATCTCAAGTTCTTAATTGCAAGGGTCACTTTAATTTTCCCCTTTTAATGGCTTAGGATAAAATCACTAGGGGAACACTTTCCTAGGTACAAAAATCAACATATACACCAGAATTTCAAGACTGTAAGTTTGTTAGAATATGTAACAGAATGATAAAACTGGAGGTTCATCATGTTCGATAAAACCCTGCACAACACCAAAGATATCACACTGTCACAATTTATGTAAAATGACAAAGGTCATGGAGAAGGTGGATCACACGAAGAAGATAGCAGAGGATATTAAAAGCGTACCATAAATTCTGAAAGGTTTACATGTTGTCATGTCTAGAATATTACCAAATTTAGTAAAACCCTGCAGACATACAAAGACAGTAACTTGCACGAAGAAACGGTTAGATTGAATCTTGGTTATATAATCATCATGCATTAAAATATGGAACTAAATTGAAGAAGATTAAAAACTGTGTTATTAAAAATTAATGGTGACTATTCTATAAATGAATAGATGCCTTGTTTATAAAAAGGTGCGAAACTACATGAACATACATGTTGTTTGAGGAATAGTTTTGTTAGATACACTTATAAGAATGCAGAAATGTGAAGAGGAAAGTGCGTATGCCAAAGATTTATTGAATACCAAGAATAGAAGAAGACAAAATAACAGTTATGAAGTCCATTGTCTGATATAGAAGACCTCTATAGGTCTACATATCCTTTTTCCAGATTCATGAAGAAAGGATGGCTAGGAGGAGCTAGGGCAGGTTGGTTCCTGTAAGGGAGTTGGTTCTTCCTTGTCAGTTGTAACTGACTAAATAGGGGTGTGGGTGCTTCCTGATAAGTGGGTGTTGATCCAAAGAGGAAGAAAACATCTTCCTTCTACTGTAAAATGAATTATTTTTTTTGCAGTTAATAGAAAAGTGTTTTTGGTTTTTCCCATTTGGGTTCGACGATAAATCAGTGTGTTCAAATTTTGTGTTATATCTGTAAACCATGATTAACTACGTAAAATAAATTGATTTACAATTTGTGTCACTGATTCAACCCCACCTCTCAGTGACAGGACCTAATCCATCAATTAATATCAGAGCAGGTTTGTTCACTAGAAATTTTAATCACTTGAAGAGAAGTATACATCATAATGGATAGTAAAATGAATATTCCATGAAGAGTCCCCCTATTTGATGGTGAAGAATATGTTTTCTGGAGGATTAGAATGAAAATCTATCTAATGTCCATTGGACTCGAAGTATGGACAGTAGTTGAAAAATGATATGATGTTCCAAAAGTCTCTCCCATAGAAGCATAAGATAAGAAGAAATTTTGGGAACATGCAAAAACTTTAAATACACTACAAGTTGGAATGAGTAAGAAGGCCCTTGATAAAGTACTAAACCGTGGAAATGAAAAACAACTCTAAAATAAATTGGAAACTATATATGCAGGATATTCCAAAGTAAAGAGGGACAAAATTCAATATTTCAAAGTATAATATGAAGGTCTAAAAATTAAGGATGAAGAAAATATCTCAAAGTACTTCGAAAGAGTTTATAGTATTGTTAATGCAATCAGAGGTTTGTGAGTAGAAGTTCCAGACAATGACATAGTTGAAAATATACTGAGAACACTTCCTATTCCATACAATCCCAAAGTGTCCACTCTTGAATACCGAGAGAATCTATATCAACTCACCATGGATGAATTGTATGGAATCCTCACAGCTTATGAGTTAAGATTAGTTCATGAGAATCTCCCAAAAGAAGAGGAAACCTTCAAGGCGCTCAAGAAAACATAAAATTAGAAGCAAAAAAATAAACCCAACCATCATGAAGAATCTGATGTAGAAGAAGCCAATTTTATTAAGAAACTTTAGAAAGGATCATGGAAGTACAAAGGCAAGCTACTTTTCAAATCTTTTAATTGTGGCAAAGTTGGGAACTTTGCATCCAAGTGTCCTTATCCCAAGGAAAACTCTTAATATGAATATGAAACAAATAAACAATACAAAAAAAAGGAAAATTCCACTATAAGGAAAAGAATTAGAAAGGAAAAAGGAATTTCTACTCAAAAGAAGAGATCAACACTTCATCTGAGTATAGTGAGAGTGGTGATGAAGTCCTTTTGCTAGGTATTGAAGAGTTTAATGAGATAGAAGAAATTAAGCATGTGGAAGAGTCAGAGATGAAGTAGAGGTTAATATGGAAGAATAACTTGTCAGTGCCTTAGATTAATTAAGAAGATACACAAACATATATAGATAGATGAAAAGTTTTGTAGTTGAACAAAAGGAAAAACATGAAAAGAAACAAAAAGAGATGGAGAAAATCATAAGAAACCTGAAAAACCAAATCCTAGATGCAAATAGGATGGAAGAAATTTTGGAGAAGTATTTTAAAGAGAAAGAACTAACATGTGAAAGAATGGAGGTAGAATTAGTTGACCTAAGAAAATATCTTGATGCAAAAATTTATCCAAACAAAATATGAAAATAGATCTAAAGTCTTAGATAAGATTATAACCACACAAAGGGATCCAAGTAACAAAAACGGAATAGGTTATTATCAAGAAGAAAACCAAGTTAACTCAAAATATTATACAATTTTTCTCCTCATTACATTGAAGAAGAAAGATGAAGGAAAGACAAGAAATGATTAGAAATCCATAGGATTATTTCCACCCATCAAGAAGGAATTCAAGAAAACACCAAAGAAGGTTTGTCAAAACAAGTTTCCTTGCATTTTCTTTGGTTATTGCTTTGCATGCTCTAACTTCGGACACAGATCTATGAATTGTAGACAATATGGAAGGAAAAACTTGAGGGTTAAGACCTATAACCTCAAAGACAACCAAACAGTTGATCAAGTTAAGAGATGAAATTATAACTCCTTTGCACCTCTACAAGAAAGGAACTTAGAATGCTTCAAATGTCATTACTATGGACATAAATCAAGTAATTGCATATTAATGGAAGTCTACGAAAAAAAAAGTTCATTAAAGAGAAAACGAAGCTTTGGAAAGAAAAAACATCAAAAGAGGAATGTCTTATTGCCTTGAAATACCAAGATAAAGGATATCTATGGTATGTTGACAGTGCTTGTTCAAGACATGTGACAGGAGATAAGGACAAGTTTTTGAACTTAAAGAAACAAAAGGGTAAAGTTACATTTGGTGACAATGCTTTAGATAACATTCTTGGGAAAGGAATTGTGAATTTGGGAAAATACAAAGCCAAGAATGTGTTTCTTGTTTAAAATATGAAACCTAGCCTATTAAGTGTCAGCCAAACCCGTGATTAGGGGCACATTTTCATCTTTGATTCCCATAAATGTGGGATTAGGAGAAAGGACTCAGGAAAATTGGTTGGTACTGCTCCTAGAACTCCTGAGAATGTATACATACTAAAGAAAAAACTGAATGAGGAATGTCTTATAAATTTAGTGGATGAAAGTTAGATATGGAATAGGAGGTTGGGGCACATTAAATTTGAGAATTTAGTGAAAGTCAACAATCTTGGGGAAGTAAGAAACTTGCCAAATATCACAAAACATTCAAATCCTATATGTAGACATTGTCATCTAGGGAAGCAAACTAGAATACTCAACCTGAAAACATTTGGAGTTGGTTCACACTGACCTCTGTAGACCTACAAGGACCAAATGTTTTCAAGGAGAGTCCTACTTTATGTCGTTCATTGATGATTTTACTAGAATGGCTTGGGTATTTTTTCTCAAGGAAAAATCAGAAGCATTTAACGAGTTCAAAGCTTTTAAAACCCTTGTTGAAAATGAAATAGAGGAAACAATAAAATGTCTTAGATTAGAAAATGGTGGTGATTTCACCTCAAAAGAGTTTTATATCTTCTATGAAACACATGGAATTAGTATACAATTCTTTGTTGCCAGAACACCTAAGCAAAATGGGATTGTTGAGAGGAGGAATAGAACAGTCCAGGGGGCTACAAGGACTATGCTCAATGAAGCAAAATTGTCTGATGGATATTGGAGGGAAGTTGCAAGAACAAAAATACACATATTAAATAGAGGCCAGCTCAGTATTTTGGAGAGATCCTTCGGTAAAATACTTCAAGTTCTTTGGAAGTAAGTGTTACATAAAATGGCTTGTTGAGAATCTCGAAAAAATTGATGCTAGATATCATGAAGGTATCTTTCTTAGATATGCTTCTACCAAGAAAACATATAGATGCTACAATCATAGATTACGTAAGATTGTTGAGAGTGTAGATGCTAAAGTGGATGGATTAAAAACAAAGAAGATCAAACATCAAGAGACCATAATTGACAATGAAGATGAAGATGAGTCAGTTGGTACATAAGAAGATGAAGACGAAAAGGAATATATACAAGAATATGAAATGGATACTAAAGAAGGAGAGGAATATATTCAAGAAGAAGAGATAAAAAAAGAATCCCCAAGAAGAGGCACAATGACACTATCAAGAATAACTCAAAGGAATCATCATGAAAACCTAATTATTGGAAATAAAAGCACTGGAGTGCAAACAAGAAGAAAATTGTTGTATCAAACAGAAATAGCACTCTTGTCACATATGGAGACCAACTCAATCAAAGAGGCATGAAAATATGAGAATTGGTTCAATGCTATAAATGAAGAATTTGACCAAATTGAAAAGAATCAAACTTGGAAACTGGTTCCAAGACAAGAAAATAATAATATCATTGGAACTAAATGGGTGTTTAAAAACAAAGTAAATGAAAATGGGCAATTAATCAGGAACAAATCTAGATTGGTATGTAAAGGTTATGCTTAGGTTAAAGGAGTAGATTTTGAAGAAACATTTGCACCTATGGCCATATTAGAGGCAATTAGGATGTTCTTAGCCTTTTCCAACTACAAAAAATTGAAAGTATACCAGATGGATGTCAAGTCAGCATTTCTCAATGGAAACTTAGAAGAGGAGGTCTATATTGAACAACCAAAAGGATTTCAATTAACTGATAAAGGAGACTATGTCTGTAGACTAAATAAAGCACTATATGGAATAAAACAAGCACCCAGAGCATGGTATGCAAGGCTAGATTCTTATTTACAAGTACATGGACTCAAAAGAAGATGAATAGACAATAATACTTATTTTAAAATTGTTGATGATAGCATGATTATTGTGGAATTATATGTTGATGATATTATATTCAGGGGTGATGATGAAAAAATGAGTAAGGAATTTGCTAGGAGGATGTAGCAAGAATTCGAAATGTCTTTTCTTGGTGAGCTAAATTTATTTCTAGAATTATAAGTAGTACAATCCAAAAGGGGAGTATTTATCCATTAGTCCAAGAATGTTAAAGATATGATTAAGAATTTCTAGTTAGAGGATTGCAAACCTGTTTGTACAAATATGACAGTAGGATGCAAACTAATAAAGGAAGATGAGTCCAAGGTTGTAGATCCAAAAAACTATAGATTAATGATTAAGAGTTTACTCTATGTAACATCTTCCAGACCTGATATCAAGCAAGCTGTTGGAATGGTGGCTAGATTCCAATATGCACCAAAATAGAGCCATGTTCAAGCTATGAAAAGAATATTTAGGTACTTAAAAGAAACCATATATCTTGGATTGTGGTACCCTAGCAAGAATTCGTTCTCTTTAAAGGCTTATTCAGTTGCATATTTGGAAGGTTGTGTAGATGACAGAAAAAGTACATGTGGAGGAACATTCTTCTTGGGAGAATCATTGGTAGCTTGGACAAGCAAGAAACAGACCTCAATTTCTATGTCTACCACTGAAGATAAGTATATTGCAACAACGAAATGTTGCACACAAGTGGAATGGATGAAACAAACCTTATAAGACATCAAAGTAGTGTTTGAAGAACCCACTATTATCTTCTATGATAATACAAGTGGTATAAGTCTCTCTAAGAACCCTTTCCAACACTCCAAAGAAAAAATTATTCCAATAAAATACCACTATCTAAGAGATCAAGATGCAAATAAGAACATTAAATTGGAATATGTCCCAACACAAGAACAGGTTGTAGACATTTTTACTAAACCCTTAAGGATATATGTATTTGAGCATCTCAGGAAAAGATTAAGAGTAGTCTCTCTTCCAATCTAATCTCTCAAGAGAAGAATGCATCAGTTGGCATCCATTTAGGGGAAGACCGTGATAAAATTTAGGGGGAGTCATTCAACCCTTTTCCCTTGATGTCAAATGGGGAGAAATGAAAATAATACTTGCATCAATGCCAAAGGGGGAGACTGTTGGAAATGTGGCAATGCATGTTGGCATTGATGGCATTGGCATTGACAATATATTTGTGATGGTGATAATAAGCATTGATGGCATTGACAATATTGAATCTACTGTATAATCACGACTCGAATAGGGATACTAATGTTGCATACATTTCATATGTGTTGATATTATGGTGAATATGATGACATGTCTATGTTGACAAATCCATTGATGAGGTAGTATGACGACAAAGAAGATGGTTGGCATTGATAGATAATAAATGTGCATTGAGCATAGTAATGAGAAGACTGAGATGGAGAGTTCGTTATGCTTGGCATACCTAGAAGTAGTTTATCCCTAAGCAGTCTCATTGTCCATGATCAAAGAATAATAATTGGGTCTCCTAAAGAAAGTTTTGCATAACATGAGATCATTGAAGTGGAACAATATGAAGCTGCTCATGATGGTGGCAGGATATGGTAGAAGAACCAAAATAAACTCTAGTACGAAGTGATGGATATCATGGAAGCTCGATGGGTAGCGGTCGATTGATGAAAGAAGTGGAGGATATGGATATTTGCAGCAGAATTCATTACAAAGACTCGACAATTGTCTGATCAAGTGATCAATGGTTCCAATTGATCCATAGATGTATATCATATATTGTGCAGAAAGTTTCAATTGAGTTTATAAAGACCACCCTCACTATACCTATTTGACGCATAGTGCAAAGTTATGGTGTGGGCTCTAGGTGCTTGCACTTCACATGACGATTACCAGCATGGAGCCTTAGACAACCTAGCATGCCCCCTACAATTTGGAAGAAGTGAAAACATTCGTTGATTTAAAAAGGAGATGATCTCGTCCATTGAATTAATATTTTTTTATATATTGTTGACATGATGGTCATATGAAATGATTTTTTTCTTAGGTGCATTCGTTATTTCGGTTGGTAGTAAGACTGCCATTTTTATTGGAATCTTTCACATAATTCCAAGTCTGGAGGATCACCAAGTTTTCTACCAATTGGATATACATCAGAATGTCGAGACCGCTAATTTGTTGAAAGATGTAACAAAATGATAAAACTGGAGGTTCGATATGTTCAGTAAAACCTTGCACAACACCAAAGATCTCACACTGTCACGATTTTTGTAAAATGAAAAAGTTCATGGTGAAGGTGGATCACATGAAGAAGATATTAGATTCTACTAAAACCATACGATAAATTCTGAAAGGTTTACATGCTATCATGTCTAGATGATCACCAAATTTAGTAAAACCCTATAGAAATACAAAGATAGAACCTACATGAAGAAATAGTTAGATTGAATCTTGGTTAAATCATTCATTCATTAAAATATGGAACTAAATTGAAGAATATTAATAACCGTGTTATTAAAAATCAAGGGTGATTAGTCTATAAATGAATAGATGTGTTGTTTATAAAAAGGTGCGCAACTACATGAACATACATGTTGTTTGATGAATAGTTGTGGTAAAGACACTTATAAGAATGCAAAAATGTGAATAAGAAAGTGCGTATGTCGAAGAGTTATTGAATACCAATATTAGAAGAAGAAAAAACATCATTTATGAAGTCCAGTGTCTAATACATAAGACCTCTATAGGAATGCATATCCCATTTCCATATTGATGAACAAAGGGTGGCTAGGAGGAGCTAGGGAAGGTTGGTGCCATGTAGGGGACTAGGTGATTCCTTTCCAGTTATTACTAACTAAACAGGGGTGTGGGTTCATCCTGATCAGTGGGTTTTGATCCAAAGAAGAAGAAAACATCTTCCTTCTATTGTAAATTGTAAATCAAATCTTGTGGTTAATATAAAAGTGTTGGTGGTTTTTCCCAATTTGGTTCCATAATAAATCATTGTGTTCAAATTTGTTGTTATATCTGTTATCAACCCAAATGGCACTTCTCCATTCGAGTGCCGACATTATTTATGTTGGTACACAAAAGGACATATTAGGATTGAATTTCGCCAAAACACTATACATGGGCATGACTTGGGATGCATTTACCTTTAAACCAGCTTGCTACATAATTTTTCTAAGTGTTGAGTTGCGTACGTGACTATATCCATTACAACCCACATACTGTACACAACTATCTCCATTGCAAATTGTGTACTGTGCATGACTATTTGCATTGCAACCCGCATACATCAGCGTACATGGGTTTCCTTTAAGCAAATCACATGTCATACGCAGCTTGCCTATATTAATAGTTGCGTACACCTTAGTTCAACCTTAAAAATATAAAACACGATTAATGGAGATTAGTTGGGCCCTAACCATTAACGATCCCAACTATTTCAACCACCCCAACCTTCGAAATCACTCTATTTCTGAAAGTATAAATAGAGTCCTTGAGGAGGGCATTAATCAATCAAGATTGGAGAGCAAAGTTATGTTGGTGGTATATCTTCAGAATTCTTGGAGCAGCAGAAATCAGAGTCCTTTGGTTGCAGAGGAGTCCTTATCTCAGAAGCTGGGTTGTATTCTTATCTCGTTCACTGATTGTTAATAAAGAGAATTCTTCTTCCAACATTGTGTTGAGTCTCTTTCATGTATCATGGTTAATGAATATATTTGATTATGTAATTGACATATTGTTTATATAACCTCTTATCTATACATGCATGAGATAGTCCTTGGATAATTTGTTCTTTACAGGTGAAAGAGGTGCATCCCTGGAAGCTTTGGAGAGAATAGGAGTGGGAGAATATTAAGCTTGGATCAACCGTCGGTAATCAAGTAAGTCAATACTTTCTTCCTATTTCCTTTCTATTCTCTGGTAAAGCTAATTGTCTACAAGGTTAGTAGTAAGTTGGTAACCCCAGACCCTAGGTTACAAGGGTGCTTAATCCTGAACAATAGAACTGGCGACTCTGTTGGGAAGTCCAGACTACTATGGGTTAGTCCTGTAGATACTTGCCTAGTCTTTGCTCTGATTTAGTGTATGGTTTTATATCTTGGTTTTGATTTGCAGTGGTGTTTAAGAGACTTTCATTATTTTTTCTTTTTTGAAAAAAAATTGTTCTATACGAGGGTTGTTGTGCTACACTGTCGCGTACTGAAACTTGTATACATAGGTTTCTATACTAAACAGTTGCGTATAGTACGTGGGTTGTTCTGTTAGACAGTCACGTACATCTCTTAGCAACAGATTTTTAGGTAGGGTTGCTTGTCCCTGTCTTATTTGGATTTTTCTTTGCTTTGAGGTCTTCTAGTGCTGGCACTTTACTGTAGGTTTGAAATCCCTGTGCACCATACTTTGTTCTTTTTAGTAATCCCTTGAGTTTTTGTTGTTTGAGTCTTCTTTATTTTAGAAATTTTGAGGTGGATTATCCTGTTTGGGTGATAGGTCTAGTGCTGTGTATCTGAATCGGTGATTAGGATTTTAGATACCTTGTACCCTATGCTATTTCCAAGTAGTTTCAATTTGTCGCTTGCATTTTAATGATTTCAGTGGATTTCATTCATTGTTTCTTCCCAAGCTAGGTGTTTTCCAAGTCTCTTCCTTAGGTGGTTTATTTTGGTTCTTACAAGTCTGCTATACTTCATTTTTCTTTCTTTATGGTTTGATTATTCAAGAATACTCAAGAATTTTTGCATTTAGGTGCATAGTAATTTTTGAAGAGTTTGAAAATTGAAGAAAAAACATTGGAAACATTTGCATTTGAATTGCATATCATAGTTTTATTTTCAGTTTTTGAATAAAATATCAAAAATTACAAAAAATAAGTCTTTGCTTTCTCTTACTTAGTTGTAATTTCATTAGTTCATATCTACAAAAACAAAAAGAAGCTTGCTTTAAGTAGTCATAATTTGCTTTGGAATTCATTTTATACACCTTTTTACTTTTCTTATCGAGTCTATAATATCATAGTCATTCACTCCACTTACCCTTTGACTAAGAACAACCCTTAAAATGAACGCTATAATTTAAAATTTATTAGTAAGTTTTGTTTTATAGGGTCATACACCTACTAGGGTCATACACCTACTAGCTTAGGCTAGACTTGTGGAATAGGAAGTGTAAACTCCCCACAAGTACTTACATTCAGATGTAGTTGGCCAATCGATAGGTAAATCCGTATCTATGTTGATAGTATCTGGGATACTCCTCTCAAATGGGAGTTAAGCAGGAGGCCGCGTGGAGGCTTGGACTGAGGAGATAACCCTCCGATTCCTTGTCAAAATGTAGACCAAGGTTTTTACGCATCTGGGGATTCTATCCTAGATAGAGTTTCAAGCTTTGCTACCTTGCCCATGCATATGAATCAGGCTTGCGACTGTCCCCCCAGACTATTGATATAGTTAAGGTATCCTCTAGTCTCTTGGACATCTAGGGTTTATACACAGGTAAATCAGAAGGCTATTTTTGTTTCACCTTGGATGGGCTTGGAAGGTAACCCTTGTTGAAAGTGTAGGAGGGTGGTGGGTGATTCCTCCACTTGTGCATAAGAACCTCTTCAAGGACGCCAAGTAACTGTCTCTCAGCTTTCTTCAGGAAAGCATGTCTTATACCCCTTATGTTTGTTCAGACTTTAGGAAATTTTGTAGTGATTGCTCTGTGGTTTGTCTGTGTTTTTAGCCGACCTTAGGGTGTGAAGAGTAAAATTTACAATTATGGAGGACTAATTTGTTAGAAGGTCATGAAGGTGTTAAAACCTTCCTCTACTTATCACTTTGGAACCTCCACCTCCCCCTCAAAGCTGGAGATTAGACACAGACGACTCTTTTGAACTAATAGGAGTTAGTGAAGTTCCGGGTGAACCAGAACTTAGGGAAAACCGTTTTAGTTTAAACACAGTTGAGATAGAAGACTTGCAGGATGACGAGTTTGCAAGGAACTTTAATTCACCTCTAACTGACTTAAATGATCCTATGATCGTTCAGGTTCGTCCTTTCAATCCACCCGTGATTGGTGTCCCTTTTGGCAGATTAATGTCTACTGTAGGAGAAATTTCTTCTAATTCCACCTCAGCCGCTTCGGCTGAAGGTGTGCCACCTCCCCTAGTAGGTGCCCCTAGAACAAGTATACCTACTACACCATTAAATCCAGCTAGCTGGGTGGTTCAACTACCGGTCCCACAAGTTTAACAGGTGATTCTGGTGGTATGGTCCCTGGGATTCCTAGTGTACCTTCAGTTCCTACTTCCTTCACACACACTGCTCAGAGTAGTCCTATAGGATCCTCGACTTTTGTCCATGGTTTTCGTTGGAATGGGGGGCACATTCCCCCATCCACTCCATATGTAGGCCCAACACCCGCATATGTAGGGGTGTAGTTCGGAAACCCTAATCCTTATGGTCAAGGTTTTCAAACTCTAGTTTCAACACCTTTCATGAGCTCTCTTTTTTCTCTTTTCAGCAAAGGGATACTTGCTCCCGTGTTCCAAACCCCATCTTTGACTGGGGCAGTTGGAACCTCATACACTACACCACACATAAACAATATGCTGGATTATGGATGGAATCCTTTCCAAAGAAGCCCAACCACTTCGCAACCGGTAGCCAGGGGAAAACCCACCATCA
Organism: Pseudotsuga menziesii; assembly: GCA_001517045.1. Classification (NCBI taxonomy): domain Eukaryota; kingdom Viridiplantae; phylum Streptophyta; class Pinopsida; order Pinales; family Pinaceae; genus Pseudotsuga; species Pseudotsuga menziesii. Next base: position 962,850 of record LPNX011049227.1, read on the forward strand.
CATATGGGAACATGGGAGAAAGTCCCTCTAATCCCTAAGCCGGTACTTTTAGTGCTACGGTTAAACACAATCTCCCTTTCCTGGAAACATTAAATTTGCCATATTTGTCAAAACTAATGAATGAACCGATGATACATAACTCCTACTGGTCACTTGTTCCTACCAAGCTACCCTTAGATATCCCAAAATTTGAAGGCAAATTTGGTGATAATCCAGGAGCTCCTGTCACCACTTTCCATTTTTGGTGCTCTTCCAACTCACTGAACGGGGATTCAGTTCGGTTGAGGCTGTTCCAAAGAACTCTAACTAGTACTGCAGAAAAATGGTATATTGAATTACCTTTTGCTACATTTAACAGTTTTTGGGACTTGACTAATGTATTCCTTAGTCACTTCCAACTTCCCGTCTGATATGATTTCAGGACAGACTTGTTGTCTACCTTTCGGCAGAACAAGGCCACTCATATTTTAGATCACATCCAAGAGTGGAGAAGATGGAAGAGCCTTATCAAAGCCACTATTCCTCCCAAGTTCTTATTAGAATGGTTCCTTAAATCCTTATTGCCATATATATCTAAGGATGTATCTACTTTGGGAGTGACCAATGAGGAAGAGGCTATCCTTAGGGAATAGCAGCTAGATTTGATATTTCTCAGTCTGGGATTTTATATGAAATCATCCCTCAGGCACCGAGGCCAACCCACAATGTAGAGAAACCTAATCCTGGACCCCATGCCGATGGTGTGGTTGGTTCTGTAAAATCTCCAACTATAGAGTCTTTGGCTAAACAGCTCCATGAGTTGTCTGTCAAACATTCTATGGTGGAGGTAGTAAAGGTTGCCCCCTCACCATAGAATGCAAATGTTTTTGCACAATCCTCTCAGAAGGGAAATCAGCAGGCCGGTGGGAAAAAGAAGAAAGGAAAAAAGGGTGAGGGAAACCAAAACAAGAAAAAACCCACAAACAATGCCGATGGGGGAAAAAAAGAAAATAAGAAGGTGAAATTCCCATGTAAGTTGTGCCATGAAGATCACCTGACCCATCTATGTCCCCTTATGGAACAAGCTTAGAAGCTGTTAAAAGGCCAACAACCAACTATCCTAAAGGATCCTTTTTCCCAAGGACAAAATTTAGCTTCAGCTTCAAATGTAGCAGGGGGCACCCCAAATGCTCCTGACCCCAATTATATCAACATGGCTCGATTCTAGACTTTACTCTAGACTAGGAACAAGAACTATGAAATAGAGGCCTCAGAGAAGGGTAAATCAATAGGTGAAACTTCCAACCCTCTCATGATTGAGAAGCCTACCGAACCTATGCCCAAGATACCGAAAGGTGTCTTCAAGAAAACCTTGCACAATCCTAATTCTAGGGCTATGGAAAACTACTCCGTAGTTGAATATTTATCCTAGACTCCTTGTGTGATGTCGGCTTTAGAGGTGTTGTGGAGTTGTCCCACCCATCCAGATGCACTCTTAGTAGCCTTAGGCAATATGGACTCATCAAGCCTCTTGGCGAAGTTTAATTTGTATGATGTCAAAATTCTCCTGCCATATCATGTAGCCTTATCGATAGATGTCATCCATGGAGGAAATACCATTGGAAGCGTAGTTGTCAATGAGGGTACTTCTACATGTGTCATGTCCCTGTCTTGTTGGAAAGCTCTTGGATCTCCAGAGCTGGTTCCATCGAACACCATACTTACTGCCTTCGACGGAAGGTCATTTCGTCCACATGGTATCCTACCGGATTTTGAAATTAAGTTGGCAGGGAAAGTAGTGTCTGTTGAGGTAGAGGTGATTGATGCACCTTTGGATTATAACTTTCTCTTGGGGATAAGTTGGAATTATGCCATGTCATCTATTGCATCAGCCGTATTTGAGGTGGTAGTGTTTCCACACGAAGGGAAGTTGGTCACTGTAGACCAACTTAGTTTTACTCGAAAAGGCCGCATGGAGACTAATGAGTCTACCATACCATTGGTTGATCATGTTAAAACTGCTTCAGAGAGCTTAGGGGCTGGAATGTATGGATCATTGATGGGAACATTTGATATTCCAGCTCCGATTAATTATCTAGGTTCTACTAGTGTAGGGAAGTCTATAGCAACGGTTGTTGATAAAACAGATCCTTGGGTTCTTCCTTCCCACCATGAACCAGAAGTGCCCTTATTGGAAGCAGAAGTATCTTATCAAGATATCATTCATACCATTGTTGATCCCATTCCGGTCCCTTTCACAGTCTCAGAGGAGCCGGAAGAAGCCTATCTTCCTGCTTGGGAAAAGAACTCTTTGCATTCTATAGATTGCTTAGATATGGTTTTACCTTTGGATGAAGCCATTCTAGAAGCCATGTGTGGATGAGATAATATCTGCGAAGAGCTTCACCATCAATCCTATTTTCTTCCAGAGTTAAGTAGGATCGAGAACTAGGAGTTTTATATGAGACTGGCAGGTGATGTTGATACACCTATTAATCCCTTACCAAGGGAAGGAATATTTGCTGAGGGGAATATGGAAAAAATTTCTGCTACAATTCCTATCAACGTCTCTGCAAAACCAAACATTGTGGAAAATGTACACATCAGCGTGAACTACTCTCCGGAGGAGATTGCGATCTATACTGCCTTGTTTAAGGAATTCCGCGATGTATTTTCCTAGTCATATGAGAAGATGCCAGGCATAGATCCATCAATAGTCGAGCACAAAATTCAAACTTACCCTGATGCTAGACCCATTCGACAAAAGCTGAGACCTATCAACCCGCGTAAAGAGGAAGCGGTTAAGGCTGAAGTTTAGAAATGGCTGAAAGCTAGTTTCATTTACCCCATAGCTTTGACAGAATGGGTATCCAACCATGTTCCTATTGAAAAAAATCAAAGTACTATATGCATTTGTATTGACTTTCGATATCTAAACAAAGCCTATCCCAAGGACAACTACCCCACGCCATTTATAGATCAAATTATTGATGCTTGTGTGGGAAGTGAAGTCTTTTTGTTTATGGATGGTTTCTCTGCGTATAATCAAATCCAAATTAAACCAGAAGACCAACATAAAACATATTTTATTTGTCCTTGGGGTACCTTCGCGTACAAGAAAATGCCCTTTGGATTGAAAAATGTAGGGGAACCTTTCAGTGGGTAATGAATTTTTCCTTTCATGACATTAAAGCCATTGTCCAACCCTACCTTGATGATCTGCCAGCACATTCTCGTAAGAGGATCAATCACCTAGATCACTTGCTTTTGATTTTTGAACAATGCAAATAATACAAAATTCACTTGAATTCCCACAAGTGCGTTTTCTATGTCGAGTCAGAGAGACTGCTCAGATTCATTGTTTCCAGCAAAGGCATTCAGGTGGATCCTTTGAAAGTTGAGGCCATCATAAATCTACCTCCTCCTCGTTCTATCAGGCAGCTTCAAAGCTTACAGGGGAAGTCCAACTTCCTTCGACGTTTTATTGTAAATTATGCCAATATTACTAAAGGTTTCATGCGCCTGTTGAAATAGGACACCCCATTTGTATGGGATGAAATCACACAACTTGCATTCAAGGCATTACAAAAATCTTTGTTGTTGGCACCATTATTGCGCCTGCCAGATTACTCTGATGAGTTTTTATTATATCTAGCCGCATCTAAGTCGATCATAGGGGTAGTACTAGTCCAAGAGGACGATAAGCTCCAGGAGCATGTCATCTACTATCTTAGCCATTCTTTAGTCGACCCTGTACTTAGTTATTCCCATGTCGAGAAGTTGGCCTTGGCAGCGGTGTATGCTGTTCAAAGGTTGTGTCACTACATCTTACTGAGGACCACGATGGTAGTGGCAGATGTTAATCCTTTCCAATATGTTTTGTCCCGATGGATAGTTGGAGGCAAATTCAATAAATGGATAGTCATTCTTCAGGAGTTTGACTTAGATTTCCAATCTGCCAAATCCAAGAAATCCTTAGTTTTTGCTAAGCTCATTGCAGAATTTTCGGTAGAGGAAGATGTATCCATTGAAGAATACTCATTCCCAGATGAGCATATCTTTTTTATTTCCACCTTTGAGGCATGGTACAGAGATATACTTGTCTATCTCCAGACTTTGAAGTACCCTGCAACTTTCTCACAGGAAGAACGGTGTAAACTACATGTACATGCTAAGAAATACCTCATTATTGGAGATACTTTATATCGTAGGGGGGTAGTTTTTGTTTTGTGTCAATTTCTTATCCACGAAGAAGAAAATATTGTCCTAAATGATGCCCATAGTGGAGTGTGTGGGGGTCATTTATCTGGGTTAGAAATGTTGAAATATTGTAAGTTCGAAGAATATTCTATATGTATCTTTTGTGGTCCCCGATGGTCCTACTGGGAGAACCACTTGTATTATATTGTACCCCGATGATTCTAATTGGAAGATCTAATAAGAGTCATGAGGTTGTCCCCTCTATTTGTAAAGGTGGGTCATTAGCACCCCAGTGTGGTTACTTAATCCTACATGTGTAACTCGAGCCTACATGCTTAACTCGAGCCTACATGTCGGATGAGTTAATTCAAGTGAATGGATGAATATAAATAGAGGTGTGGTACTCCTCATTTGAGACACACACACTCTCACTTGTGTAGCGCATTAGTGGAGAAGAGAAGTAGCTGGAGAAGGAGGAGGATCAGGCTTTGATCTCCTTGTTGGTTTTATCTTTTATCTTTTGGGGCATCTATATTGAGGAATATTTTGCTAGGTTTTTCCCTTTAGGGTTTTCCCAGGATAAATCTTTGTGTTCCCATTTTGTATGGTTGTGCTTGTCTATATTTCAGTGATCTTGTTTATATGCTTTTGTTATGAAATCAAAATGAAATACTAATGATCTAGCTTAGCATATGAAAATTTAACATGGTATCAGAGCCACCCTGAAAGAAGACATTTTGCAGCTAAAGAATCTAGGGATTCTTGTTTTTTGGGTCTCTATCCATGATCGATCAGCAAAAGAAGGCTAGACTGACTCTCCATTGAAGGGCGCATCTTTTTGTTGAAGCGGAATTTGATTCTGAGCATTTTCAGTTTTGGTGCGGAAAATTAGGGCTTTCTACAAAAGAAGAATTTTTGAGTGATCCCATAATAGGATTTTTCTCCTCATCAAGATCAAAGTTTATAGACCTGGATCAAGAAAGTTTGTTGGGTGAAACTCTAGGAAAGTCAAACCTTAGTTTGACCCCAATCTGGAAAAACCCTAAATACTAAAACTACTAAGTTTTGGTACATTCACTATATCCTCCGATTGGCGAAGGCTCTGGAGTTGAAAATTGCAGAGGAAGAAGATAAAATCCTGATTTACACGGTGTACAAAATTCAGCCTTAGATTCACTATATTCTTGGATATATGATCCCTCCAAGGTAGGGTTCCAGACTCTTCCAGAATTCATCCCTAAACAGGACACCTGGGGAGAATTTTTTTAGCGTGGGATACAGAGGTCCAAATGGAATTCCTGAAAGTGTACCAAAACTATCACGGACTATACTTTATCTGGTCTGAATTTCTAAACCTGAAGATAAACCAGCGACATGTGGCGTGCCGTACAACTTCACTGTTCTGAACAGTCCTGTAATAGGTCACCTTGGGAAAATGATCATAAATCCCAATTGGTGAAACCAATTATGATTAAACCTATGGTTTTGGATCAGAGACATGCGAGGTTACCTCAGTGAGAAATTTCAGATGTAGAGGAGAAGTAATTTCGGAGATATCACAGAAACAGTAACAAGAATTTCTGCAGAAGAAATTGGAAAACTAGGGCTTCCTGTTCCGAGAGATTCCCTCCATTGTTTTCAGAAAAGGAGTACATTGGACAGCTCCATTTGAAGAGATATATCTTTCTATCCAATCAAATCTGAAAGATTCAAAGTTCTGAAAATTAGGGTTTCTCTGACAAACCCTAGATCAGCCAGCTCTGGAAGCGGGACAGACACCTCAAATCGGTAAGATCTAATCTTTTGCTATTTGCATTTGAGATTCTGATTTCAAAGTGATCTATCACATCAGATTGATGATAATCTTGGTGAATTTGAAAACTTCCAAGCATGGAAGTATTTGATCTCTCTGAAGAAAATGAATTGGACACCTACATGAGTAGAGAGGTTCCAGTTCTAGAGAGAGATGAGCCTCAAAGCCTTACACAAGAAGGACTTGATCAAGGCTAAGAAGATCATTGTTGATTCAATCATGGATAAAATTGTACCACAAGTGTCTTCCCTAAAGACACCGAAGATGTTTGATTCCTTGATCAAGCTATTTGAAGATAAGAACATAATTCAGAAGATGGATTTGAGAAAACAGTTGAAGAATGTGAAGATCCTGAATGCATAACATATTGAAGCGGTAGAAGAAGAAGCAGAGAATGGCCTCCCATGATCATGGGATTCATTCATGTGAGGAATGTGTGCCAAAAGGAAGTGATTACTTTCAGTTGACTCTGGGAAGAAGAAGAAGCTCGTCTCATAAGAAGAGAAGAAGAAAGATGGGAGAAAATTGAAGATCAAGCTCTCACCATTCAAAGAAGATCCCTCAAGCGATGAGGAATATGAAGAACTCAATTCTTGACGAACCTCTTATGCATCTTATCATTTGAATAAGAAAAGATGATTTCATGGATGAAGAAGATGATGAAGCAGAATGATCAAGAAGGAGTCTACCCATGAAATAAACAAAAGATAAGTATTCAATTGTCATTTAATGATATTGTTTTGTTATGCATTTGATTATATTCAGTTGATGTGTTGTTTGCATGCATGTGATGGGTAAGTAGCTCATGGTTCTATACAAATATCCATTGTTACTTATCTAGAATGAAACCTATTTGTTGACATATTGGATTAGTGCACAATCTCAATGATGTCATGGTAGAGATGGAAGGCATATAGAAAGTTTCTGTGAGATATGGATGAATGTTGTATTGGCTAAATAGTTGCATGATGCATAAGAATTTGGCGTTATGCATATGTATTTCTAACCATGCAACTAGTGCATTTGAATTGTAGGAAAGGTCCTGTACAACCTCCTAAAAGAAAAGAAGGATGAGACTTGTTCCGAAGAACAGTGATGACAATTCAATAAACATGAATCTAAATCTCCCAGGGTCAGAGACACCATGATGAAAGAAAGAGCTTCAAAGAGCAGTAGATCCACCTTGAAGGATGAAGACCACCATGGGTATGAGAGATAACTCAAGATGAAGAAAAAAAATGCTATGAAAGAAGCTATGATCAAAGAATAACAGTTGATTATGGGGAATGATGTATATGATATGATTTCGAGACATAAAGGGAAGTACGTAGTATCTTCCATATGGATCCGCAAGAACAAGTGTACAAAGCAAGAATCGTGATTTGCCTCAGAAATAATAGACTATGATATGACATACTCTATTGACTAGTATATATCAAGCATAGAATCGCCTATACAGAATGAAGAAGGAAGATAATACTCCACTTCAGGGGGAGTGACTATAGAATATATCTGAGTTCGACATGATATGACATGATGGACAATTTCCTGATGGATTGAGACTTTACCAAGAGTAAAGTGGGTTCCAAACTTCAAAGTTGAATGCAAAAGACTAGGATATGTTGATGATCTGATAAGACAAACTCATGGAAGATGTTATGGTGATGTTTGGGATATAGTACTCAAACCAGAAAGCAAGCATATGGTATCTTACAAATGGATTTGCAAGATAAAATATGTCGCTAATAGAAGTAAGGAAAGACTTGTGGCTAGAGGTTTCTATAAGAAAGAGGGAATTAATTTTGAAGATACACTTACTCCAGGAAGCAAGGTACACTTCCTTCAGAAATATGATAATAGTTTCTTCCATGATGAAGTAAAGAAAATCCTTCCTTAATGGTATGATTGGGGAAGAATTTTACATCGAAAGGATTTGAAGTTGAAGACAGATGGACTCATATATGTAAGTTGAAGAAGGGCCTCTATGGCATGAAGCAAGCTCCCAGAGCTTGGTATGGTAGTTTCCTGTCAATTATGGGTTTTACCAAGAGTAAAGCTGATCCTAACCTTTATCTTAAGGTTTTAGAAGATGAACTTGTCATCCTGTTATTATATGTGGATGACTTATTCTTGACAGGGAAGGAGAAATAGATCATGGAAAGTAAGAAGAAACTAGCAGAAGAATTTGAGATGAAAGACCTTGGGTTAATGCACTATTTCCTAGGTCTAGAAATATGACAAAGTTCAGAAGAAATATTTCTCAACCAGGGAAAGTATGCGGTAGAGATATTGAAGAGATTAAATATGTTGGAATACAAAGCCATGGCCACACCCATGGAATCCAACCTGAAGCTGTTAGATGATGACTCATCAGAGTTAGTAGATGCGACTCATTACAGAAAGATCATTGGGTCATTGATGTACTTAACAAATACCAAACTAGACATTTTTTTGCTGTGAACACCTTAAGTCAATATCTTGTTCAACCAAGATGGGTTCACCTAGTAGCTACAAAACATGTGATGAGATATCTGAAAGGGACTATAGACCTTGGTCTATACTATGATGGAAGCCATGACTACAGATTGTATGGCTATACAGATGCAGATTGGGTTGGAAGTATCTCAAACAGGAAAATCACATCAGGTAGATGCTTTGTTTGGGATCTACTATGAGTTCATGGTTTAGCAGGAAACAGTCCAGTGTTTCTCTTAGAACAATAAAAGCAGAATACATAGCAGATTGCTCTGCTAAGTTGTGAAGCCATATGGCTTCGGAAGCTGATATCAGGTCTCCTTGACCTGAAGATGGATACTACATTGATTCTATGTGATAACGAGAGTTGTGATAATAGAGAACCCTGTGTTCCATCGTAACACATAGAAATCCGATATTTCTACATACAAGATAAATATGTAGATGATGATCTTTCAGTATTCCCATACTAAAGATATAGATGATGCTTTCAGTATTCACATACTAAAGATACAGATGGTGATAGTTCAGTATTCACATACTGAAGATGTATATGATGATGGTTTAGATGGTGATGTGCTGACAAAGCCTCTGTCCCGAGTAAAGTTCGAACACTTTCAAGACAAGCTTGGTGTGGTTTGGAAAGACCTTCCTTGAAAGGGGGAGTAGTGACGTTGCAATGGGATTGTATCATCCTGGGACATATGTCTAGAAGTGATCCGGAGACCTCAGTCTTCGAGAATGAAGAGGGATTGTATCTCCTGGGACATATGTCCAGAAGTGATCCGGTGACCTCGGTCATCGAGAATGTAGCAGGATTGTATCATCCTTGAACTTCGATTCAGAACAGATCTAGTGAACTTCGGTCATCGAGAAGGTGGCAGGATTGTATCATCCTTGGACTTCGGTTTAGAACGGATCCGGTGAACTTCGGTCATCGAGAAGGTGGCAGGATTGTATCATCCTTGGACTTTGGTTCAGAATGGATCCGGTGAACTTCGGTCATCGAGAAGGTGGCAGGATTGTATCATCCTTGAACTTTGGTTTAGAATGGATCCGGTGAACTTCGATCATCGAGAAGGTAGTAGGATTGTATCATCCTTGAACCTCAGTTTAGAATAGATACGGTGACTTCGGTACTCGAGAATGTGTGTTGATCCCATAATTCCAATAGGAAGGATTGTCTGAGTTCCACAACTGTGTTGATATCGTAATTCCGAAAGGAAGGATCTTTAGTAACTCCGTAAAGACCTAAATCCTGTAATTCTGAAAGGAAGGATCATTGAATTAATCACGTAATTCCAATAGGAAGGATTGTCTGAGTTCCACAGATGTGTTGATCTTGTAATTCTGAAAGGAAGGATCGTTATTAACTCCGTAAAGACCTAAATCCCGTAATTCCAAAAGGAAGGATCATTGGTAGCTCTGTAAAGACTTGATCCCGTAATTCCAATAGGAAGGATTCTCTGAGTTCCACAGATGTGTTGATCCCATAATTCCAATAGGAAGGATTGTCTGAGTTCCAGAAATGTGTTGATCTCATAATTCTGAAAGGAAGGATCGTTAGCAACTCCGTAAAGACCTAAATCCTGTAATTCCGAAAGGAAGGATCATTAGTAGCTCCGTAAAGACTTGATCCCGTAATTCCAAAAGGAAGGATCGTCTGAGCTCCACAAATGTGTTGATCTCGTAATTATGAAAGGAAGGATTGTTAGTAACTCCGTAAAGACCTAAATCCCGTAATTCCGACAGGAAGGATCTTCTGAGTACCACAGAAATGTTGAACATGTTGATCCTGTAATTCCGAAAGGAAGGATCATGTTGATGTTTTGATGATGATGATGTTGATGTTTTGATGATAATTATTTTATGATGATGATGATGTACTGATCGAAAGATCAGAGTGTGATGATGATGATATTTTGATGTTTTGATGATGTTGAATGTTTTGATGATGTTGATGTTTTCATGGTGATGATGTTTTTATGATGATGATGATGTACTGATCAAAATATCAGAGTATGATGATGATATACTGATCGAACGATCAAGAGTATGATGATGATGATGTACTGATCGAAAGATCAAAGTGCTGAAGATATTGCTGATCAAAATGTTGAAGATATTGGTGATGATCGAAAGGTCAAAGTGCTGAAGATATTGCTGCTGATCGAAAGGTCAAAGTGTTGAAGATGTTGCTGAAAATGTTGCTGATCGAAAGGTCAAAGTACTGAATATGTTGCTGATCGAAAGGTCAAAGTGCTGAAGATGTTGCTGATCGAAAGATCAAAGTGTTGAATATGTTGCTAATCAAAAGTTCAAAAGATGCTGATGTTGATTAAAGAGTTGTTGTCGTCAAATATTGAAGACGAAGACTATATGATGTTGAAAAGCTTCCAATGATTTATAAATGTGTTACCCTGATGATGTTGATGATGTCCTCTCCTACTATTGTTGTTGTTGATGTTGTTGTAGAATACCCTTCTCATTAAGTGGGAGTGTTGAAATATTGTAACTTCTAAGAATATTCTATATGTATCTTTTGTGGTCCCCGATGGTCCTACCGGGAGAATCACTTGTATTATATTGTACCTCGATGCTTCTAATCAGAAGAACTAATAAGATTCATGAGGTTTTCCCCTCTATTTGGAAAGGTGGGTCATCAGCACCCCAGTGTGATTACTTGAACCTACATGTGTAACTCGAGCCTACATGATTAACTCGAGCCTACATGTCGGATGAGTTCATTCAAGTGAACAGATGAGTATAAATAGAGGTGTGGTGATCCTCATTTGAGACACACACACTCTCACTTGTGTAGCGCATTAGTGGAGAAGAGAAGTAGCTAGAAAAGGAGGAGGATCAGGCTTTGATCTCCTTGTTGGTTTTATCTTTTATCTTTTGGGGCATCTATATTGAGGAAGCTTTTGCTGGGTTTTTCCCTTTAGGGTTTTCCCAGGATAAATCTTTGTGTTCTCTTTTTGTATGGTTTTGCTTGTCTATCTTTCAGTGATCCTGTTTATATGCTTTTGTTATGAAATTGAAATGAAATACTAATGATCTAGCTTAGCATATGAAAATTTAACAAGAAACAGCCCAAAAGATCTTACGTGCCGGTTATTTCTGGCCCACGATCTTTAAATATTGTGTGGAAGCCATGAAGCACTGTCATCCTTGTCAGCTTTACACCAGAAAGATGTGGTCACATCCTGGTCCATTATTTCCTGTCATCTCAGTGGGCCCCTTTATGAAGTGGGTGATAGATTACGTGATGTGCAACCCAGTATTGGTTGGGGGGCACAAACATATCATTGTCACTGTAGATTATTTCATGAAGTGGGAAGAGGCAATGCCCACCTATAAAGCTGAGGAGGAAGCCACAATTTTTTTTTTCAACCAAATTATCGCACGATTCGGTATCCCTAAAGAAATTGTCATTGACCATGGGAGTCACTTCCAAAATAGTATGATGACTGAATTGACCACTATGCTAGGGTTTAGATAAGAACATTCATCTTTGTTCTATCCTCAAGAAAATGGTCAAGTCGAGGCTATAAATTAAACTTTGAATACTATTCTCAAACATACTATTAATGCAACCCATTCCAATTGGCACATCATGTTGTATCCTACACTTCGGGCATATCGAAACAATGTGAAAACTACTACAAGGTTTTCTCCTTTCCAACTCTTTCATGGACTGGAAGCAGTCACCCCGATCGAATGTGAAATCTCGTCCTTAAATATTGCTATTCATGTGTTACCTGATATGATTTAGCTAGAAGAACATTTATTACATTTAGAACATCTAGATGAGAAGCATAGAGATGAACTGACAAGAAACGAGGCTCATAAAAATAGGATAAAAAGCCAATATGATAAATCAATCAAGCCTCGAATTTTTTTCTGAAGGGGAGCTTCTCTTGCTCTGGGATCAAGACAAAGAACCCCTAGGGGCAGCAAAATTTAGGTATATGTGGCTAGGGCCTTATGTTGTGTCAAAGGTGTTGAAGAAAGGTGCATATGAATTGACATATTTCGAAGGGAATAAGCTGCCTAAGATTAGAAATGGGATATACTTGAAAAAGTACTATGCTTAGGCTTAGCATTTTTTCTTGTATTTTTCTTGTATATATTTTATGTACAATAGTTTGCTGGTTTGTGTTTTTATACCATCTGTTGGTTGTTACAGATGTCTTCCGAGTGGTTCGTAGGTTTTGCAGATAGCGCCAGTCACCACACTTGTAACTTGGCTTTAGCCGCATGGGTCATTTACTCACCTTCAGGATAGCTAGTGGCCTCTGGAGGCACTTGCTTAGGTCCTGCTACCAATAATGTGGCTGAATACAGGGCTATCATTGAGCTTCTATGGGATGCTTTGTCACATGGTATCACTCAGCTGGAAGTCTGACTTGACTCTCAACTATTGGTTTCCCAGCTCAATTGAGCTTATCAAGTGTGGAACCCTATTTTACTACGTTAGTTTATGCAAGTTAGGTTATTGGAAAGAAATTTTGAGTTTATTACATTCAATCATATTCCAAGAAATCA
>LPNX011049227.1:988225-1042625 GCA_001517045.1 Pseudotsuga menziesii
TACGGTGGCAGACTGAAGGTTTTAGGGCGAATGACAAACGAATAACCCTATAGCAAGTTGAACAACTGAGATAGATCATCCAATGTTGTTGTTGAATGAACTAAAACAAAGGTTAAACACATACGAAGTGATAAAGTTCCGCGAAGGATTAAGATTGGATGACAGAGGTTAGTCTTGCCCTAGTTCTAGCGATTGAGGATCAGTTCTGCAAAAGATAGGCGGAAGGATGAAGTTCCACAACAATCAAGAATGGATGGCTTATATTAGTCATGCACTAAATCCAACAATTAAGGATTAATTACGACATTTAGAAAGAAAATCCAAAGTTCCATAAAAGATCAAGATCAGACGACTGAGATTAGTTCTGCTAATAGAGATCGATGGTGCGAAAGACAAAAATGCGGAAAGGGAATTGCGAAAGTAACATTTAAACATTTTATGAACCCATAATCCGTAAGATCGAATGTCAGGAAAGACTCTACAAGAGATCGACGGTGCAGAAGAAATATTTTAGAAAGAAGCTTACAGAAAGGAGCTTGTGGAAAGGAGCTTGCGGAAAGGATCTTGTAGAAAGGAGCTTGCGGAAAGTCAAGATACGATTTGAGGGAACATCACATCCTGCATCCCACAATATGGAGATCAACGATCAAGAAGAATTCTGATGAAGATCAATGGTGGAAACCAAATTCCACATTCCGTAGTGCTGAAAGGAGTTTGCTGAAAGGAAAAAGCGAACAGTCGACATTCCGCATCCCACAATCTGCATCTTATCAGAGATAAATGGTCACGGAAGAGCCTACGGGAGATCAATGGTGCAGAACGACTGGTGCGGAAAGACAACTATGGAAATCACAAAAATACATTTTGGAAAAGTCACAAACTCGCATTCTGCAATCTGCATCTTACCTCATATCAACGGTCATGAATACGCTCGACAAAGATCAATGGCGGGGAATCGTTGATGAGGAAACCATGGTGCAGAAAAACAATTTTGAGGGGGGAATCTATGTGCTAGATCGACAGAATGGAGAGAATCAAAATTAGAACAATGACCTGGATTAATTCTGGAGAAGGATACTGCGGAAGCACCAAAAAACGTTAAGCTAAGCTACGGAAATGAATTTTGAGGTGCTTCCACAAATGGTAAAGAAGAATGTCCAACATTAAACTCATACATGGAAGGTGAAACCCGTGTTTTGTGAGAGAAATGTGTACATATGATCCTACGATGAGGATAGCCCACAGAGAGATCTCAGAGGAGGAAAATAATCCCACATGCATGAGAAAAAGAGAAGCCTTAAGGTCTGAAGATAGAGTATTCCCGTTGATAGAGGAGAGGAAGTCCACAAGATTTTTTTTTACGAATCCGACAATAAAAGAAGAAGGTAGCTCACAAATTAGAAGTGATCAATAAGTTCTTCATTAATTATTTAATTAAAAAATGTTAATCACAGATTGTTGAAAATTTGTGACTACCATATTTGAAGGGTCATGATTGTGAAAGGGTATGTTTCCATAATAAAGAGATGCGTCCATAGGAAACATGAAGGTACTTATACACTGAGGTATGAGTGAGAGAAGTGTCTTGGTGTCTACATCAGAAAATTAGAAACATAGACTAGTGGGTGTGATAGAGAATAGAGGGAAAAGAAATATATCATATTAAAGAAAACATATTAGGGTGGTAAGGTGGCTCTAGGGTAGGTAATAGGCCTGCAGGGGGTTGTTTCCTCCTTCCAGCAGAAGCTAGTAAATAGGGTGTAGGAGCATCCTATCAATTGTAGCTGACAAAATAGGGTGTCATAGCATCCTTTCAGTAGTAGTTGATAAACCAGGGGGTCATAGACTCCTTCCAGTGGTAGCTGGTAAAGAGGGTGTTGTAACATCCTTTCAGTAGTAGCTGATAAACGAGGGGTCCATAGCCTCCTTCCAGTGGTTGCTGGTAAATAGGGTGTTGTAGCATCCTTTCAGCAGTAGCTAAGAAACTAGGGGGTTGTAGCCTCCTTCTCGTAGTTGTTGGTAAATAGGGTGTAATACCATCCTTTTCTATAGCAGTAGGAAAAAATATTTGTAAATAACATTTTTGCAGTAATAGGACGTATTGGTCGTTTACCCTATTGGGATTCCACGTTAAAATTGTGTTTTTTGTATTCTTGTTGTTATGTGTATTTAATGATATATTTAAAAAGTGGTTAAATTAGTAAAAATATAACAATATTGATTCCCCCCCCCCCCCCCCCCCCCCCCNAAAAACACTATGGTTCAACAAGAAGATATTTACACAGTAAATGGATCTCCAATACTTAGAAAACAAGAATACATATTTTGGAGTACAAGAATGAAAAATTATTTGAAGGAATTGGGACATGATGTACGGAATTCAGTGATCACTGATTACTTCCCACCAAAGAGGATAAGGAATCCAACTCAAAATAAATCCAAGAAAAGTAAATCAATAGCAATGACTTCAATCCTTGATGGATTACCTTATGATGTCAAAGAGAATATAGGTGAATGTAACTCTGCAAAGGAACTTTGGGACAAGATAAAATACCTCTACTCAGTTGAGAAAAGAGAAGAAGGAAGACTTGCCATTCTTGAGGATGTTTGTGAAGATGAAAAGATAAGTGAAGATGAAGAAAAATTAGTTATAGGGACAACAAAATTAGATGAGGAATCAAAATTGGACATAGAATCCCAATACATGGCTGTTGTAGATGAAATTGAAAAATGTAGGAAAAAGAACAAAGTCTTGAAAGAAAAATTGTCAAAATATGAAGAAGAGAAGAATTCAAAAGAAGAGGAAGTAAAAACCATCCAAGAAGAGCTACGCAATTCAAGACAACAAGTGTTGGCTAGTATGGAAGAGGTCAAGAGCTTAAAACAAGAAATTGTTGAATTCAAGGAAGAAGTAAAGAAGCTAAAAGATCAGCTGACTATTAGTGAGAAGTTCAAGGAAAGTACTGAAGCTCTTAATAAATTCCTCAACTTACAAAGATCCCCCAGGGATAAAACAAATATTGGATATAATCATAAAGTATCAAGCTCCATCATTCATGAAAATGTGGAAAATGTTAAATGTCAACATGATGCCTCCAAAGATACACCCAGGCAACAGAAGAATAAGAAGGAAATGAAGTGCAGTTATCATAATTTTTCTCGTCCTCCCAAGATGAAAATTTTAAGAAGACATGCAAAAGAAAAGAGTAATTACAAGCAAAAAAACCAGATATTTTCCAAACATACATTCTACGGATATTGTCATTGGTGTCACAAGTTTGGTCACAAGGATGATGATTGTAGAATCAAAGAAGAAGATGAAGGGATGATAAGGAAAGAATAAACAAACATCTCTAATGGAAATAGAATTATTTGTTTCATATGTCATAGTATTGGACACTTCGCAAAACATTGAAAGAATAGTACATGCAGATATTCTGAGGAAACCTAGAAAAAGGTATGGCAGAGGAAAACCAAGGAACAAAGAAATAAAAAACCGGTAAGTAGAGTACCTCTTGGAAAAATATGGAGAAGAAAGCAAGATTCCAAATATATAGAATAAATAAAGATTTCAAACATTGGTGGGGTCTCCAAATATGACGATGAACATAACTATTCCATAGGTAAAAAGGGAATCCATTATAAGGAAAAATAAGATGGACATGCAAAAGGATACACCGATAAAAATGAAGGTGATGAAGAAGGATGTAGTGATGACTGTGGGATCCTTTCCTAAAATATATCTCATGATTTAAAGAAAACCCTGAAAATAACATTATAAAGGATCATATATTCAATGGGAGTTAAAGTCAGGAAATTCCAATTGGTATCGAATGTTGAAGTATATTGAAATCTATCTTCTACAAAGATTATGGGTGATCAAGGTTGGTGCATGGATGACATAAGAGAAAGTATGAAGTAACATGAGAACAACAAAATGTGAGAGTCATGAAGAACATGATGTCTATAATCAAATAGAATATAAATATGATTATGTTCACGTAGTATTTGAAGTCATGACACATAAAAAAAATTGACAGTAGAAGAAAACTCAAGTCTTAAAAATAAAAATTCAGTCTATTGATAAGGTAGCAGGACGAGTTCAGCATTGACAAAGGAAAAGTTTGAGGTTATGAGTCTTTGTGTCTGAGATAGTGAGACCAGAGAAACTATGTAATAAAATGAATTAATCTCTATGTTGAGGATCTCAAGTTATGGGTCTCTAGACAGTTGATAATATAGATCTAAATGCACAGGCTTAAGGAATTCTGGTAAAGCAGAATCCAGTTAACTTACAGGCAGAATAGACCATTAGATATGGTAGTAACTGTTACATCAAAATAAATAAGGATGACCTTGGAAAGTTCGACTCTAGGACTGATGAAGGAATATTTTTAGGATACTCATCCACCAAAAAGGCATATAGGTGTTACAATAAAATGTTACATAAAATTGTAGAAAGTGCTGATGTAAAACCAAGGAGAGAAAAATATTGACAGTATTGAAAATACATGTGATGATGAAATAAAATACTTGCAAAAGGACAAGAGCATTCATAAAAAAAGAGAAGACAAACAGAAGGAAGATACACAGGAAGATGAAGAAGACTTCCCTAGACCTGAAGATAAGAACATTGTAGGAACCAAATGGATTTTCAAAAACAAGTTCAATCAAGATGGACAATTAAGAAGGAACAAAGAAATATTGGTTTGTAAGGGGTATGCCCAAATGGAAGGTAGTGACTTTGAAGAAACCTATGCTCCTATAGCACGACTTGAAGCAATAAGAATGTTTTTGGCACTGCCATGCCATAAAAATTTCAAAGTATATCAAATGGATGTCAAGTCTACATTCTTGAATGGAAAACTAGAAGAAGAAGTATATATTGAACAACCTGAAGGGTTTCTCTTGTCAGAAAACAAAGATTATGTCTATAAACTGAAGAACGCACTCTATGGTCTTAAACAAGCTCCAAGAGCGTGGTTTTCAAGACTAGACAGTTACTTGAAACAAAAATATTTTAAAAGATGAGCCACTGAAATTAATCTTTACCTAAAGATTTAATATAAAAATATGACCATTGTTGTTGTCTATGTGGATGATATCATATTTGGAAGCAATCCTAAAATTCTAACTGTATATTTTTCCTCTGAAATGAAGAAAGAATTTGAAATGTTAATGTTGGGTTAATTGATTTTATTCTTGGGATTGCAATTCTACCAAACAGACAAAGAATTTTTTCATATCTCAAACTAAGTACATCAAAGATATGTTAAAAAAGTTTAAAATGTAAGATTCCAAACCTGTTGGTACTCCTATGGTCACTGGTTGCAAGTTAATTAAGGATCATGAATATATAGAAGTCTTTGAGCATCTTAGACAAAAGATGGGAGTAGTTCCTTTACAAAATCACTAACAGGAGGAAGCACAATATCAAGGAATACTTGCATGGACAATTCATGACGCTCCTGGGTTAACACATTTTTGTGGTATGTAAATTTCTGATGCACTTTAAATTAATATGTTTTTGAGGTAACTATCATGCTTTTTTATTTAAATTAATAATCTTTTGATGCTTATAACATTAATACATGTATATTACAGGTCTTCAAAAAAAGGGAAAATGTGCATG
This sequence comes from Pseudotsuga menziesii, assembly GCA_001517045.1. NCBI lineage: Eukaryota > Viridiplantae > Streptophyta > Pinopsida > Pinales > Pinaceae > Pseudotsuga > Pseudotsuga menziesii. The sequence continues at coordinate 993,858 of LPNX011049227.1, forward strand.
TCTAGTTTGTGGTCCTAGGATAAAATCTCGTCATTTAATAAGTCTAAGAAAGGAGGTGTTTGATGAGTACAAGCACTTCCTCCATAAGAATCATCGGTATTGAACTACCAAGAAAACGAAATTAAATGGTAGAAGAGAATGGGAAGAAACCACGAAAAATAACACTTGACCTATGGAAGTTGGAATATAATAAACATTGTCATGGTATGCAAATTCTATATGTAGCATATAAACATGTAATATTATGAACTTTTTTATTTTTATTGAATTTTCTCTACCATGGGTGTCATGAATTATTGTTAATGTGTTTTCGTTTATGTTTAATATTGATTGTCGTGAAGGAATGAATGGGCTTCCATGAGGAATGAAGAGTTATCCATACAATTCAGTAGGTTTCCTTATGACGAGCACCTACAAATAGCTCATTTGTTCGATAGAATGCATATCAGGAAGAATGTCACATAAATGATATGGATAATATTAGATGGAAGGGCTGACAAAGATAAAATTGGAAATATTTGTAGTGACATTGCAGAAACCATTCACGCATTGCAAAGTGTAATTAGTTCCAATTTCGGAGAGGAGTACCGAAATATAATTATTCTTCCATGGTTATTAACAGAGAAACAAAGAAATGATATAAAAGAGGTCATTCATAAAATAAGGTTTCTGATTGGGTTTTCGTCGAACATACAAAATATCTTAATGAAAAATGGTGATTTTGGTGGTGTTAAAACTCATGACTGACATACATTCATTAAGGTAATTATTTACATATATAATTTCTAGTTAGTACATATTTTTAGTAATTGTGGTCTTTTATTTGGAATTTAAATAAATAATGATCATTTTCTTTTTGTTACAGTATGGTCTACCTCTATCTCTCCCAGATAGCTTTGATGACAACATAAAACAAGTTATATATGATCTTGGTAAATACATTATGTAAGTAACAATTTATATGAATGAAAATGTTTGTTCACTTTGTTTCATAGCTTATTGACATATTAAGTTTTACATATTGGAACTTTATTATATATGCCTCAATCCTGTTGGTCACTATTATTTTCTTGCATCATTTGTAGTTGGATTTCATCTAAACAAATACATAAAGAAGATATTAGGTATTGGACGAGAGAAATTCCTCGTATAATTTGTGAAATGCAGAATCTTTTACCCCCAATATTTTTCAATACACAAGAACACTATCTCATACACCAAGTTGAGGAGATCGAATTGTGTGGACCTGTACGGTTGTATTGTGCAGAGCTATATGGTATATCAATCCATGGCGTAGATTAGTCAGTATCTTCCAAATTTATCAAAAAATATCAATCTTCCTCGCATTTGGCATGTCAATTCCATCAACAAATTTTAAGGGGAGGTCCTGTTGGGGAAAGGTAGAACAAGGAAAGAGAAAGGTAATTAGATGGTGTTTATTTAATTTATTATACAATTAATTTTTCAATTTCATATATATCTTACTCATGTAATTTTTATTATTCCATTAGTATTGTAAGGTAAACTTAATTTCCTTTAATGATAGATAATATACAATTCTTAACTATTATTTTTCTATATAGTTGGTCGCGTGTGGGATGTAGTACATTTATACATTGAAAACAATCTTGATTGGATGGAGGAATGGATATAATGATGGATAGAATTCTATGGTACCTTATCATGGGAATGGGTGAGTAAATTGATTAAAATAGTGCATCGTCATTGAGAAGAATATCCCGGTGAACTTACACAAAGGGAAATTGATTTAGCATGTGGTTTAAAAGATAAAAATAAATCTATATTTTATACCCTGATCATTTTTTTTAATGTTTCCCATTATATAAATGTATTTATTTTGTTTATTTCTTCTTATATATTTATTTACTAATTCGGGCATGATGCATTTGATACACCACAATGCTATGTGGTACAATGGTCATAAATTTTGCATCAAAAAGTTGGATGACAAGGAGAAAACATTCGATTGTGGGATAAATGTAGTTTTTTAATTCACTAATGTTTCCTCTAGAAGTGACAAGCATCCAGAAGTATATGAAAATAATTACTATCATTATTTGGAAGATATAATTGAGTGTGAATTTAATTCATTTAAAATAGTTTTGTTTGAGTTCAAATGATACAGGCTACGAATGAATGAATGTGATCCTGAAAGAACTGTTATTGAGCATGCTAATGGATTTACCATGATTAATACAAGGGATATTGAACTGGGTACAGAGCCTTATGTTCTTCCAAGTCAACGTGAGAAGGTATTTTACTCAGATGTTCCAAGTAAAGCAGGCTAGTCATACATTGTTAAATATGATCCAAGAGGAAGACCAATCAAGTATAATATAGTAGAGGAAGAAGAAAATGTCGAAGAAGAAGGTGATGCATATCAAGAGCAGTTGGCCCTTGCATATGTGTCAAATCAAGAATCCAATCAAGAAGTTGATCATCCAAATGGCGTAGAAGATGATTTTGAACTCGGTGATGATATTGATGATGAATATATAACCAAAAATGACTTTGATGATGATGCTGATATGAGTGATCCTTTCAATGATAGATATTATGTACCAGCTTATGATACAGATGAAGAAGTTGATGATGAATAATAGAAATCATCATCATCATCATCATCATCATCGTGTTCATACTCATTATAATAGTATCATCCATCATCATCATGTCATCCTCATTAGAATATTTTCAATCATCATCATCTTCATCTTTATGATCATCAATGGTATCATAATCATCATCATCATCATCATCATCATCATCATCATCACCATCATCATCTTCATCTTTAATATCATTAATGGTATCAACATCATCATCATCATCATCATCATCATCTTCATCACCGAAATCCTAATCAACCTCATCCTCATCCTCATCCTCAACCTCATCATCAACAATGTTATAATCATCATCGTCATCAATGTTATCATCATCATCATCAACATCATCATCTTCATATTTAAGATCAGCAATGGTATCATCATCATCATCATCATCAGCATCATCGACATCCTAATCAACCTCATCCTCATCCTCAGCCTCATCATCATTAATGTTATAATCATCATCGGCATCAATGTTATCATCATCATCATAAACATCCTAATCAACCTTATCCTCATCGTCAGCCTCATCATCATCAATGTTATAATCATCATTGTTATCAATGTTATCATCATCATCATCACCATCATCATATTCATCTTTAATATCGTCAACGGTATCATCATCATCATCGACATCCTAATCAACCTCATCCTCATCCTCAGCTACATCATCCTCAATGTTATAATCATCATCATCATCACTAGCATCATCATCACCATCATCATCTTCATCTTTAATATCATCAATGGTATCATCATCATCATCATGATAATCCCGCTGACTATGGCAACAACGATAATTTCATTATCAACATTATCATAACCATCACTAACGATGATGATGATGTCTACGGTGTTGTTTATGATGTTGATGACCACTATGACAATGGTGATGGTGTTGTTTATGACAAAAAAAAATAAACATTAAAAAACAACAAACAATTAAATAAAATAATACATATAAAATAATACATATAAATAATAAATAAATAAACATTAAAAAAACAACAAACAATTAAAAATATCCATCTATTATAGCTCAAAATTACACATCTTTGCCTATGACCACTTTCCCATGATTTCGTCGCATGTTGACACTTCATGAAAAGTCACTGAAAAAACACCTAAATTGGAGGAACCATATCTTGAGTTTTGTAACTCTGTTTGACCTCATCTCTACACCGTTGGAAATATATTTCTGTTAGCTAAAACTTTCTAGAAGACAATAAAGTCTCAAAATGAACAGAAATACCCTAAAAATGAGTTTTTTTGTGTGTATGTGACTTTCCTTAAGGCAAACCCGCGTACGTATGCAACTTGCTCTATATAATACCCGCATACATACGCGAGTTGCTATATATAATATTCACGTACTCCTTATATACACGACTTTCTATATTAAGAACCCACATATGCCTCCTCGTGTACGCGACTGTTGTTTCTGCAACCGGCGTACGCCTCTTAAAAATGTCAAAAAACATGTCTTTTGAATTTTGGGTAGTTTGGGTAGTTATGTAACTGACTCCTTCAATTGTAACTACTTTGTCTTCACCCCTAACTCTTCCTTAAGCATATAAATAGAGGTAGGGAGGTCCATGAGAGGAGACTTTAATCTTTGCATTGTTATGCTGGAGGATTTGGAGCTCTGTTTGTCCACACCTTTGCCCTAGAAGCTTTCTCCTTGTGTTGCAGAGCTTGGAGGCCGAGTTCCTTGGAGAAGAGAAGCAGCAGAACCAGATCAAGGTTTCATGAGGTGTCGAACTTGAAGATAAGGTATACTTGTACTTGTTTTCAAGATTAATAAAGATGTGACGTCCTTCTTCTTCCCAAATCATTGTTCAATGTGTGATTGAATCTCTGTTTATGATCATATTTTGATGTTAATTAGATTATTACCTCATGTTTATTTGATTACCATTTCTTTATATGTGGTCATATTGGTTTGAGGAAGGTATAATTCGTTTTGCAGGGCTCTTGGAGCAAGAGGAGCAAGAAAAGGATTGAAGGGCTACTTGGATCAACCTTCATTTGGCTAAGGTATGAACCATTCTAATCTCTGAATATTGTTTATATTTGCTAGCAGAACCATTTGCATCCACCTTACAACCCCAGTATGTTGATGGCCTCTTAAACCCTAGCCATATGATACTTTCCTTTACAACAAAACTGGCTGCTCCGCTGGGGAGAGCCTTGTCTGTTTGGGGTTTCTCTATATTTCTTTCAGTCTTTTGCAAGGTTTCAGGTCTTTCTTGCCACTTAGGAACACTTTATTATTTTGATAGAACACCTCCCCTACCTTCTTAAGGTAGTTTTTGACCTTTTTTGGGATTTTTTCCACCCATACGCGAGTTGCAGACTGAACAGTCGCGTGTCTGGTTTGGTACACGTGAATTTCTATACTGTCGACCCGCCTATGATATGAAACTTTCCAGTTATACAACCCACGTGTGATTATACATGCGACTTGCGGTATTGTCAACCCACGTATGACACACAACCTGTCAGTAGTGAAACTCGCGTATGCCCCTTTAAACAGTGTTTTTCCTCTTTTGTGATTTTTCTTCTGTTTCAAGGTTGTTTGGTAGGTCTTTTGGTGTCCTCTGTAGGTGCATGAATCCAAGGAGTTAGTATTATCCCTTTTGGTTGTTCTTTATCTATGTGGTAAGCCTTTTTATAGCATTAGGGTTTGTTCTTTGCTCTTTCCCCCACTTCCTTTGCTTGGTATGATTTTTGGCTTATGTTTCTTGTCAGCCTCTGTTAGTGATCTTTGTCTGAGTTCAGAAGCTTGTTTGTGTTTGTTTCCTTCTTATTTTGTTGGTTAAATTCACCATGCCAAAGTAGTTGAATTGTCTCTTATGAAAGCCTTCCTTCCAAGTAGGGTTTATACTGACTTTAGTTCATTCTAGTCTTTGTTTGGTGGTTGTATAGCAAAGTTCCTTTTACTTTGTTCTTATTATCTGCATACTTTGCTTTGTAGGTATTTTTTATTTTGTATTTATAAAATAAAAATAAAAAGAACATATACTTGTTTTTGCTACCTCCCCCCACCACCTCCTTCTTTGGCTTGACCTTGTTGGACAAGGTATTGAGCAACCTCTGTTTGTAGGTTTAGATTGATACTTGGGACTTCTTTACCTTTGTTTATGTCAATCTTATTGCTCAGTCTTTTCATTCCAAAGTTGTTGGCTTGTTTACCTTTGTGAGCCTTCCTTTCAAGAGAGGTTGATATCCAACTTTAGGGAAACCTAGGGTTTGTTTGTGGGGTGTAGAGTAGTTGTCTATTTGCTTTGCTTACAGTACTTGCTTGCATTAGTTGATAAGATGATTTATTTTTTGCATTTATAAAAGAAAAAGACAAAAACACATGTTTGCTTTATATGCATGTAGACTAGGTTTTTAGTCTAGATTGCATGGGATATCATTGTTTTTGAAAAAATAAAAATAAAAAGAAATTGTTCTTTTGTGGCTTTAAAGTTTCTATTTGAAAAAGAAAAAGAGAATAGTTTTTGCTTTTTGAATTTCATATCTCTTTGCTTAGTCATTTCGTTTAAACTTTGAGTCAAAATACCACATAAGTTTCATGCCATTTACCCTCTGACTAAAAATAGCCCTTAAAATAAACGATATAATTTAAAAATTATTAGTAAGTTTTATTTTATAGGGTCATACACCAACTAGCTCAAGCTAGACTTGTGGATTAGAGAGTTTCAACTCTCTACAAGTGTTAAAATTTTAAACGTAGTTGGCCAATCACTAGGTAACCCCTTTTGTATCTTGATTGTATCTAGGAATATCCTCTCAAATGGGAGTTAAGCACGAGGCCATGTGGAGGATTGGACTAAGGAGATAACCCTCCAATTCCTTGTCAAAGCATAGACCAAGGTTTTTACGCATCTGGGGATTCTATCCTAGATAGGGTTTCGGGCTTTGCTACCCTGTTGATGCGTACGAACTAGGCTTGCGAGTGTCCCCCTAGACTGTCAATATAGTTAATGTATCCTTTAGTCTCTTTGAAATCTAGGGTTCATACATAGGTACACCGAAAGGCTATTTCTAGTTGACCTTGGACGGGATTGGAAGGTAACCCCGGTAGAAGGTGTGGGAGGGCGGTGGGTGATTCCTGCACTTGTGCCTAAGAACATCTACAGGGATTCCAAGTAACTGTCTATCCGCTTTCTTCAGGAAAGCATTTCTTATACCTGTTTGTCTGTTTGGCTTTAGGAATTTTTAGTGAGTGCTGTGTGGTTTGTCTATACTTAGTGTGCCTTTAGGTGTGTGCTTTGTAATTTTGGTTGCCTGTCAACCTCAGATTTTGTCTCCTGGTCTGAAACTATCGCTAACACCCCTTTGAACACCAACCAAGAGATCCCCATGCTGGGAACTCCTTGTATTAGTCCTCTCATGGGGAATGTTGGTGTTCCCTTGATGGCCACCTTGGATCTACCTGGATTCACCCTAGGGCTACCGGTGTGGTTGTTTGTCACTCAAACCATCCTAAATGCTCTTGATGCTTCTCAAGTAAGCTCCTTATATCAAGGGCATCAAAACACTGCTTCCCCTTCACATGTAGTTGATTCTCCTCCTCCTTCGACCTCATGCAGTGAAAGTATTGATACTAGTAACTGGCAGTCTAAAAGGAGTAAAAGAAGGAGGAATAGGAAGAAGGCACATAAGCAAGGGAGCACCCGTTCAACCTCTGCAGGTCATGTTGAAACCAGTCTCCCAGCCTCTGCAGTTCAAGCTGGGGGCACCTATCCAACCTCTGCAGGTCATGTTGGATCTAAGCGTTCAACCTCTGCAGGTCAAGTTGAACCTCATCACCCAGCCTCTGAAGTTCATGCTGGGGGCACCTATCCAACCTCTATAGGTCATGTTGGATCTAAGCACTCAACCTCTGCAAGTCAAGTTGATCTTCACCATCCAGCCTCCATTGGTCATGCTAGTGGGATCCTTCCAACCTTTCCAGGTCACGTTGGATCTAGTCACTTAGCCTCTGTGTTTCATGCTGAGTGCACCCGTTCAACCTATGTATGTCAATTTGAACCTCCCCATCCAACCTCTGCAATTCATGTTGGATCCATCCACCCAGCCTCTATGGTTCATGCTGGGGGCACACACTCAACTGCTACAAAGCATGTTGATCCTAACCACTCAGCCTCTGTCATTCATGTTGGTGGTGTCCGTCCAACCTCTACAAGTCATGTTGGACCCAATCTCTCAACCTCTGCAAGTCATGCTGGGGGCAGTCTCTCAACCTTTGCAAGTCATGCTGGGGGCAGTCTCTCAACCTCTGTGGTTCATGCTGAAGACAATCCCTCAGCCACTACGAGTCATGTTGACACTGTTGAAAATAATTCCTATTCAAGACATAAGCCCAAGTTTCCTTGTAAGATTTGTGAGGGAGACCACCTTACTTATAAATTCCCTTCTATTGCAGAGGTGTGAAGAGTTTGGTTTCCTGGTCATCCCGTTTTTGAACATTTTGAATATTTTCAACAACCAACCTCTCTTAGTCAGGTTGGACCCAGTCACCTGGCCTATGGTTTTCATGTTGGGGGCAAACTCTCATCCTCTGTAGGCCATGTTGAGAGCAAACAGTCATCCACTGCTATTCATGTTGACACCGTTGAGAAAACTGGTCATTCAAAGTGCAAAATTAAGTTCCCTTGTAAGTTATGCAAGGGAGATCATCTTACTCACCAGTGCCCTGCCATTGCATAGGTGTGGAGAGTGTGGTCCAAGACTCAAGAATTTCCTTCTCCTAAACAACCTATAGTTTCTCAACAACCTACTCAACCTTTGGTTGATCAAGTGGTTGAACCAATCTCAGATTTGGTCGATCCCACTCTTCTTTCGGAGAGTGATCCTGATGTGATTGAATCAATGTCATCTTTGGTCAATTCCACTCTCCCTTTAGAGAGTGACTTTCATGAAGCGGTTGAATCGATTCCATTTTCGATCAATCCCACTCATCTTTCGGAGAGTGAACTATCTACTAGTCATATTTTCTTCACTACCAGTTCAGAACTTACTGAACCAGGGGGCACTGAACTCGCTTCGGATCAACCCGCACCAAGCTCTTGGATTACTTCCTTTGATTGGGATAGCCTAGTTGATCCGTGCCTTCCTTCTGATGCACTTTTCCAGATAAAGGTCAAAGTTGAACCGTACATGATTTCCCATTGTATTGTTGATGAAGGAGCCTCACTTAGTATCTTGTCTTCTCATGCTTGGCGAGGCATGGGATCTCCCAACCTTGTGTCGACTGCTAGTTAGTTACTGGCGTTTGATAGAAGAACTTGTATATCCTTGGGAATTCTTGCTCAAACACCTGTTACTTTGGGTGGGAGGACTGTCTTAGTTGAATCATGGTGATAGAAGACCCCTTGGACTTCAATATGATCCTTTGACGTGATTATGTCTATTCCATGCAAGTTGTGGTGTCAAAATTCTTTTGTGTGATGTACTTTAATCATGCCGAAGAAATTTTCACTCTCGATCAGTTCGATTTTCTTGATCCTTCTCCTGACCCAACTAGAGACTAGGTCTTTCCTTTATTGGTTCCCAGTGTTTCTATAGACACTACCCCGCCACAGGTGAGCTATGTGGCCTCATGTCCTTCACGTTCAATTGCTACTGAGAAGCAGCCTCTGTTTTCATGCTTACATTCTTGGGACTTGGTCCCAACAGTTGACCAGGTGAGTCATCCTATACAGACTGTGGAGCTTGCTCTCCACTCTATCGATCCATTTGAAAGTTTAGACATGTGTCCTATCTTGGATGATCTCCTTCCTTCGGATGAAGTCTTCCTAGAGTCTTTGATACAGTCTGATCTTCTGTTGGATGTTGGTTTAGTTATGCCTAAGTCTAACCCTGATTTTCCTAGTAACCATGACCTTTCTTCTTATGTTGGTCTTATTGAGTCTTTTGACTCTTTATTTGAACAGCAAATCAGTGATCCTGATGAGTTTGATTTTTCTTATGATTTTTTCAACTCCTTCGATACTGAGTTTGTTCTTGCAGACTCTATATCCCTTGTTGATTTTTTCTCTCCTTCTGAGGTTGATCTTACTGATTATAAACCCTCGATCCTTGGTGCTATAGAATCTTCTTTAGTTGATTCTACCTTGACTTTACCTTTTGTAGAAGATAGCAAACTCACATGTGTTTCTGCCAAAGTGACCTACATTGAATCTTTTCTTCTGAATATGATTCTGATGTTGATGTTTCTTGGAGACAGGATTTTTAGTTGGAGTCACAACTGTTTACTAGCCTCATCTTATTGTTCAAGTTGTAACTTCATTTACATGTGCCTTGCTCACGCTTATGAGCCTGATGTCGGATTTCACGTTTTAGCTCGTTGTATAAGCCCTCATCTTTGTTCTCAACGTTGCTAAGCCTTGTATCATTTTCCCTTCGCAACTTGGAACCCTTTACCTTGAGGAGACGTTCCCCAAGTGTCTTTATCCTGCTCATGTTCCTTTCATTATGCATAGGTCTATTCCTTGCACTTGGAACTAGTTTCGCCTGCCTATGACACTTGTCTCCTCGCATTTAGAGAATTATTTCTACCCTCCTTTGAGCTCATTAAAAACAGTAAAGAGGTCATGAGTTGACTTTTCCGGACTCGTTAAAACTTCACGAGAAAGATATTGAGTTTCTTTAGGCCCAGGTCTGACTCCTCAAAATAGACTTGACTACCGAGTAAACTTGTCCATTCAGGCTCGTTAAGAATATGTGAATGGGCATCCACATTGGTGGTAGGTTATCTCTTTCTCGGACCATGTGGAATAGTACGAGAAAGGATCACTCTCTTTTCTACGGAATTGAGAAGAGGATTCTCAAGCATAGGTTTATCTCTTTTCTAGACCCGAGGGACTAAACTTACGAAAAAGGAACCCCCGGTATTGTTATAGCGGATTTCACCACTCTAGGTGAATCATACTTTGTATGGCCTTCCCTTGTCCCACTGCAGACTCCTTAGACCCTATGGACCACTTTTTGTTCTTTGATGTTTCCTTGATCATCCCTAAAAACACATGAAAAATGGTATACGCGACTTTTAACCTTATAAGCACGTACATACACGGGTTTGACCACTAAAACCGCATACATCGAGATGTGTAAATAATCCAAATCCTTTTGGAGTTTTCCTTGACATGGATCCGACTCATTTGACTCCTGGCTTTCCATATGCCTTGAGATCACATGGATTCGACCTTTCATTACCCCTTTGAAAAACTATATAAGGAACCCCTTGGTAAATTGAAGGCATAAGAGAGAATTGAGAGCAACGAAACTATAGTCCATTGTTGCCGGAACTTATGCTTGAGTCTGCATCCATTTGTCCCTTGGAGCACTTTTGTGTTCTTCCCAAACTTGCCTTTTTCTTGTGAGCTTGCTACTGAGAGATGGATGATTGAAGTGGTGGAGGCCCAAGTGGGGGATTCAGTTTCTCCGGTTCGTAGACGTGCCGTCAGAGGTTGTATCTTGTAATCTCTGATTTATATTAATATAAATATATTTTCCTGTCCAATGATGTGTATTTGAATGAATATTTTATCCATGGGATTATTTCAAATGCTTTTACATTATTGATTGTATATGCTAGAATAGATCTAACACCATGATATATAGAATGCTTGTATTGTTTACTTGTTGTTGAGGAAGTAATATAGCAATTCAAGCTGGAGATTGGAAAGCTCAACGGGGATCTACTTCAACCGTCTGGAATAAGGTACGAGGTCTGATCCTTTAGTGTTAGACATTTTATTTCTATTGCATATTGGGAAAGATTGATTTCTGGAGTCAAACTGTCTATTGTGGTACCCCAAGCCATAGGAATTTCTCTCTGTAACAGAATTGGAGGCTACGCTGGGGAGTTCCTAGTAGTTGTCCTTTGGGGGTTGTTTTCTCGGCATTCAATGTATTTGAATTGCTCTTTCTCTCTTGTTTTTGTGTTGGGTTTGGGGGCATGTACGCCTGGTAGAGTTTGATTGGTGTGAAGTTTGTCTCAGCCTATCTGTTTGCATTGATTTTATGCACCTTTTCTTCCTGTACGCGGGTTTTTTTATTTACAGTCGCGTATACACACGGTTTCCTCTGCGATTTCCGCGTATACACGTGGGTTTACTGCGAACAGTCATTTATACCTTTGGTTTTGGATTTTTGTGGAAGATAATTGGTTGCTGGGTGAATCCTGTTAGTTGTTGAGTCTCCTTTGACACTGTCTGAGTCTATTTTGACCTCTGTTTCTGACCAGAAACGTTTTTTTTTAGCCTAATTTTTTTTTTAGGAAAGTTCTTGTCATGGCATTTTCAATTTTTTGTTTAAGATTAGTGCATTAGAGTTCTTTTACCTTAGTGCTTTACGGGAATGTTGTTTGGGTGTGCTTGTAGAGTCTAGGGGTCGTAGAATCATTCTTTTTCTTTTTGTATCTCTTTTATTTTCAAAAAATCCAAAAACATTTGATTATCATCATGAATTGCATTTTGCACTTTGCATTGTACTTGCACTAGATACATTTGCTTTGAAGTACTAGTTAGGACTTCATATAGGAAAATTTGCATTCATCATTTGAAGAAGAATTGTGCATTTCACATAGTAGCATACCCTGTTTTCATGGACACAATGCATTTGCATTGATTGTTAGGTGTGCATTTTACTTCCTGTTGCGTCATAACACCACTAGTTGCACGACCATATCCTATTTTTCAATAATAAAGCCAACTAAAATCAATGCTAAATAAAATGAATTACACTCTTTTTTGTTCTAGGGTGCACCAATAAGCTTAGGTTTTAGGATCTTGGAATAGTTCATTGTAAGTCAATTCTCCAAGATCACTAAACAACAACATCTAGGTGTCTGTCCAGGTGAGTGTGTGAAATCCTTGGTATAACCAGTGTTCTTAGGATCCTCCTCTCAAAAGGGAGTTAAGCACGAGGCAGTGTGAGCGGTTATTGATTGGGATGAACCCTAGTCATAACTGAGTAGCACTGGAGATATTTCCAGGATTGTATTCGTATCTAGGGGCTCTTTCGAGAGTTTCGGGCTTTGCTACCCTGCCCATACGGTCAATCTCACCTGCAACTGTCCACCTGAGCATTGAGTATATTGAGGTGACCTTAGTGGCCTTACCTAGGATATTGAGGGGGTACTTGTAGAGGTTATTCTGCATGTGTCTCGTCTAGGTTGGGGTCAAACAGCACAGTCGCTTTACGTGTTGAAGCTGAGGGCCACAATAATTGGTTACGTACATCTGCTTGTTGTGTATGGGAGTCTCAAGCCTCTCCTAGGCGAGACATACCTGCTTCATTCGGGATCTCACTTATCCAGCCCTTGTTTGCTTGCATTTGGATTTAGATTTTATTAGTGATTGCTCTGTGCATGATAGTTCACCTAGGGTTTACGTAAATAGAGAGTCTTTGCTATTTTTTGAGTCATTGTGGATTCGAGTGCAGTTCCGCGTCGTTCTCATCGTTTAGCAAGACTTCCGCCCTCTACTTCTCCTCCTCCTTTGGTAGAGAGACCTAGATAGTCCAGGCGGAATATGTCACACATTGATTCACACACCATGGGGGATTCTTCAGAAGGTATTCCTGAACCACCTCCTCCCATTCGTGTAGACGATGGGGAATTTACACCGACTTATGATCCTTCACCCGACTTAGCTGAGTTAGGTCCTGTGATTTCTGAGATAGGAGCCATAGATGATAGAACTACTCGCTCTAGGGCTAATTCCCCATTGACGCGTTACCGGTATGGCATGCCGGAGGACACCGAGACTCATTTTGAACCCACCACTACTAGCTACGGTAGTTATGCTACATCTAGTTTCCCTATACACGATTTGACATTTCATGTCGAATCCGATTTTGAACCTAGCACTATGCCTGGGGGCACTGTCATTCCTTACCATGCGGAGAGGTTTAGGAGCACTAGTCACATTGCACCTTCTGTCCCAGTGGTGGAAGCTACATCATATCTCCCTCCTAGGTCTAGGGTTAGAAATCTGATTAGGATACTAGATCCGAGATGAGTGACGATAGGCGGTAATACATATCTTATTACTCAGATTCCTTCATCTTCAACCCCTAGTTCTTCAAATGTACATCCTCCACCTTATTCATGTGGTCCTTCGAGCCGATATATGGCTATGAGTTAGGTCCGTACTGTGGGTACTAGACCAGTTGTGTCTCAAGCCCACATACTACCCGCTACATCGAGAGGGTATGTTCATCCTTCTATAGGTCATATTGCTACTTCCGGGGCCTATATCCCTACTTCCGAAGCGTATCTTCCTACCTACGGAGTGTCTCATGGGGCATCGCATGCAATGACCTATGGACCTTATCATGGGATGCAGTATGGATAGGTTTCTTCACCTTATGGAGGCGGGTATCAACAACCTGCTTACTCTCCTAATTATGGCTTGGTAGCTCCTACTAGCCAAGGTCCACCATACTATGGTACTTCCACGCCACCCTATACGGGTCAGATAGGAGGAGGACACTATGGCCAAGGCCATGGTGGTCATCAACCCTATATGAATCAGGGAGCGGTCCATCGACCTCATCATCCTAGGCTCCCTTTCCTCGCGACACTTAATCTTCCTGACTTATCGAGACTTACGAACGATCCTGTGGCTCATGACATGGCTTGGCCGACTGTCTCTAACAAGCTTCCTTCAGACATACCTAAGTTCGAAGGTAAACTGGGAGAGGATCCGAGCGAACACGTTACTACGTTTCACCTATGGTGCTCTTTGAATTCGTTACATCAGGACTCAGTCTGTTTGAGACTATTTCAACGCACCCTCATAGGGCCTGCTGGGAAATGGTATATAGAGTTACCTAGGGGTAATTTTACTTTGTTCGACGACCTTGCGATGAGTTTTCTTAATCACTTCCAGCTACCAGTGCGCTATGGCATCAGTACTGAACTCTTGTCGACATTTCGGCAAGATAAAGCCACCCATATTTCTGATCATATTCAAGAGTGGTGTAGATGGAAGAGATTAATTAAAGCTTTTATACCATCGGAGTTCCTTCTTGAGTGGTTCCTCAAGTCATTATTGCCGTATATAGTGAAGGATGTTTCCACATCTGGAGTGCAGAATGAGGAACAAGTGATCTTTAGGGTGCAGGAACTGGACTTGATCTATGCTTAGTCTAGTTTGTTGTATGAGATTATTCCCAACGCTCCTCGTTCCAGTTTCAATCCCAAAGTCAAACCTGGACCACATGCCGATGGCATTGTGGGTTGTGCAAGTGAGAAACCTACAGATTCGGTTGCAAAACAAGCTAGTAAATTGTCAATCAACCAATATGCTTCAGGACAAGCTACGGCTTCATCTCAACCTGCCCAAATGGCGAATGTACTTTCTGTGCAATCGTCGGACCAGAAGGGTAACCAGCAGCCCGAACGGAATAGAAAGAACGGTAAAAATAATAATCGAAAGGGTGGGAATAAGAATGAGAATGCTAACAATAATTAAAAGAACGGTAGAAATGCTGGGGGGACAAGCAAGTGAAACGTAAGGTTAAATTCCCTTGCAAGCTTTGTAAGGATGATCACCTCACTTACTTGTGCCCTCGGATCGATGAAGCTTCAAGATTCTTAGGCCCAGCTGTGTTAACGAACCCTTTACCGCATAACCAGAATATGAACTCGAAGTCCCATGACCAGTCTAGTGATGATGATCCACCAGAGGGTAGTGGTCGTGGGTGCATTAACATGGTCCGTGCTACCAAGGTTGTGACTCGTGCGAAAGATTATAGTTTGTCACAACCCAGCCCAGGAAAAGAACGTGATCCACTAGGAACTCCTTTGCGCATTAAGAAACCTGTGGATAAACCTGAGGCTGCACCTCGCATTCCTAAGGGAGTCCTTAAGCATTCGGGGCATAATCCAAATGCTCGAGCCGCCCAGAATTATTCAGTTGTCGATGATTTGGGCCATACTCCTTGTGCAATGTCTGCATTGGAAGTGCTTCAGAGTTGTCCTTTGCAAAGGAAGGTGTTGCTTTCTGCTCTTGGTGTGAACGATGATTATTCTTCCTCTATGATCAAATTTGAAACCGCAGGACATTAGCCTCACTTTCCCTACTATGTGTCTCTTTTGGTGCACGTATAATGTCTTGGTATGACCGTCAAACGTACTATGATTGATGAGGGCGTTGTTGCTTCTGTGATGTCTTTGGCCTGTTGGAAGGGTCTCGGTTCTCCTGAGCTGTCTAAATCAACGACTATGTTAACTGCTTTTGATGGGAGATCTTTTAGGCCGCACAGTATCCTTCCTTCCCTTAAAGTTCGTTTGGGGGGGAAGACTGTTGCGATAGAGGTTGAGGTGGTTGATTTGCCTCTTGACTATAATCTCCTGCTGGGTAGGAACTGGATGTATAGTATGCAAGTAGTTGCTTCTTCCTTGTTCGGCGTTGTATGCTTTCCACATAATGGGAAGATTGTAACGATTGATCAAATGACATTCAAGAATCCGTCTATTACTGCATCTTTGGGAGCTTCGATCCCGATCGTTGAGCACTCTCAGCCGACAACTAGGAGTGTGGGTGCAGGCATGTATCCATCCCTTATGGGAAGATTTAGTTGTCCTGCACCGATCCTCATGATAGGATCTTGTTCTGATGAGGCTTCGACATCTACGACCTCGATGTCTTTTCGCACAACCCATATGGAAGATCCTTGGATTCTTCCTTCACTGAGTACTTCGAGTGAGCCTGTCGAGGCAAGCATGTCGTTTCCTGCAGCCATGATAGCTTATCAAGCTAATCTCAAGAGTGTTGCAGAGCCTCGTTCTTCCTCTTCATGGATGAAGGAGGAAGACCCCTATGTGCTGCCGGCATGGGAAGTATAGTATTCTCATGCCCACGACTACCTTGATACGGTTTTCCCTTCAGATGAAGTGATTATCAAGGCTATGTCGGGATTTGAGCCACCATGGGAGGAACCTCATCATAGATCATACTTTCTTCTAGATCTTGACCGTTTAGAGCATGAGGATTATAGGGAGATTCTTAGTCAGAAAGTTGGTAGTCCTATGGTTCCATTAAGCTCTCCTAGTCCGATGGCTAATGGAAACATGGCGAACATATCGTCAACGATTACTATCAACATTTCTCGCAATCCTGGAACAATAGAGAATGTCTACATTGGGGCAGATTGTTCCCATGCTGAGATTCTAGAATATACCGAGATATTCAAGGAATTCCGTGATATTTTTTCTTGGTATTACAACGAGATGCCAGGTATTGACCCTGGAATTGTCAAACATGAGATTAAGACTTACCCCAATGCTAAGCCTGTTCGACAGTGTTTACACGCCGTGATCCTAGGAAAGCACCCACCATTAAGGCAGAGATAGAGAAGCTGTTGAAAGCCGGTTTCATATATCCCATTCCCTTGATGGAGTGGGTTTCAAACCCTGTTCTGGTGGATAAGAAGTAGGGAGTGATCTGCATATGCACTAATTTCCGCGATTTGAATCATGCTTGTCCTAAGGATAACTTCCCCATACCATTTATAGATAATATTTTGGATGAGTGTGTGGGTAGCAAGGTGTTCTCCTTCATGGACGGCTTTTCCGGGTATAATCAGACACAGATTAGACCTGAGGACCAACACAAGACTACATTTATTTGTCCTTGGGGAATGTTTTCATATCGAAAAATTCCTTTCAGCCTTAAAAATGTCGGAGCTACGTTTCAGCGGGCGATGACCTTGATCTTCCACGATCTCAAGTCTATTATTGAAGTATTTTTGGATGACCTTGCTGCTCATTCTCGTATGAGAATGCATCATCCCTATCACTTGAGATTGGTATTTGAAAGATGCCAGCACTATTCAGTTAGATTAAATCCTCATAAGTGCATATTTTGCGTGAAGTCAGGTCATTTGTTAGGATTCATCATTTCGAAGGAGGGTATAAGAGTCGACCCTTTGAAGATTGAGGCAATACTTCAGTTGTCTGCCCCGAAGAATATTCGTCATCTTCAGTGTTTGTAAGGCATGGAAAACTTCTTACAAAGATTTGTTGTCAACTTTGCCAATTTGACTAGAGGCTTTATGCATCTCTTGAAGAAGGACAATCCCTTTGAATGGGATGAGCGAGCCCAGGAGTCCTTCGATGCACTCAAGCGAGCCCTAGCATCGGCCCCGGTGATTAGTCCTCTGGATTATAGCCGTGATTTCTTATTATATGTGGCCGCGTCTTTAGAGACGATTGGTATGGTTTTGGTTCAGGAGGTTGAGGAGCTCCAAGAGCATGTCATATATTATCTGAGCCGAAACCTTATTGACACAGAGATTCATTATTCTCATGTCGAGAAGCTTGCTTTAGCTACCGTACATGCGGTTCAGCATTTGAGACATTATATTCTCCTTTGCCAAACCTTGGTTGTGTCCCATGTCAATCCGTTTCAGTTCATCCTCACACGAAGGATGATTGGGGGAAAGTATAATAAATGGATTGTCATTCTACAAGAATTTGATCTCGAGTTTGTTTTGGAAAAATCGAAGAAGTCTTTAGTCTTTGCTCATATCGAACTTTTCGAGTGAGACCGAGGAGTTGGTATGTGAAGATAGGTTTGTTGATGAACACATCTTCTTAATCTCTACGCTAGACCCATGGTATGGGGATATCATAGTATATATGCAAACACAGAGGACCCCTACTCACCTCTCATGAGATGAACGATGACGATTACATCATGTCTCGAAGAACTACCTTATAGTGGACAATACTTTGTACCTTTGTGGGGTAGATTCCATTTTACGACATTGTTTAACTCATGATGAGGCTGAGGTTGTGCTGAATGATTGCCACAGAGGGGCGTGTGGTGGTCATTTATCTGGGATTTCTATAGCTCAAAATATTTTGGGAGCGGGTTATTTCTGGCCATCGATCTTTAAATATTGTGTTGATGCGGTCAAGAGGTGCCACCATTTCTAGGTGTTCGCATGTAATATGCACTCGAAACCTGCCCCGTTACATCCCATTATCACCGCCGGCCCTTTCACTAATTGGGGGCTCGATTTTATGGATTGCAACCCAGCTTCGGCTGGGGGCACCATCACATTATAGTGGCTGTTGATTACTTCACGAAATGGGCTGAGGCTATGCCTACAGTAAAATCCAACGGTGAGATAGCCGCTCACTTTGTATTCAACCAAATCATTACTCGGTTCGGGATTCTGAAAGAGCTTGTCACTGACCATGGCTCACACTTTCAGAACCGTATGATGGAAGAGTTGGCATCCAAGTTAGGGTATAAGCAAGAGCACTCCTCTTCTTACTACCCCCAAGCGAATGGACAAGTAGAGGTAGTGAATAAATCACTCAAATCCATTCTCCAATGAACCATCGCACAAAGCAAGACTAATTGGCACATTATGTTATATCCTGCTTTGTGGGCATATCGAACCACGATTAAGACTGCCACTAGTTTTTCTCCATATCAGCTTGTGCATGGAGTGGAGTCGATATTACCAGTTGAATGCGAAATTCCTTTGTTGAAGCTAGCTGTGGAACTCTTAATAGAAACTTCACCTTTGGAGGAGCGTTTGGTTCACCTTGAGCAACTTGATGAGCAGCATCGAGATGCCTTGGTGGCTCTAGAGGTTAATAAGCATCGTGTTAAGGTCCAGTACGATAAGTCTGTCTGTCCAAGAGTGTTTAGTGAAGGAAACTTGGTCCTTTTGTGGGATCAACCGAAAGAAACCTTGGGGGTAGGGAAGTTTAATCCTATGTGGTGTGGTCCTTATGTGGTCAAGCGTGTGTTAGAGAAGGGTGCCTATGAGTTAGTTGATTACAAAGGAACAACTTTGGCGGAGCCTAGAAATGGGCTCTATCTTAAAAAATACTATGCATGATCTTTAGCCAAGGCTGCTTGTTGTATATTATTGTACAGCTTTTCATAGTTAGGTCTTTTCCCTATTATGATCGAGTTTGTGATTAGTTTCTATTTCTTTTGGCAAATGTCAAGGGAATCTTCCACCTACATAGGATTTGCAGATGGTGCAAGCCGTCACACTCAACACTCAGCCTCTACTGCTTGGGTGATTTATACTCCTATGGGTCAGGTACTGTCTTCAGGAGGTGTATGTCTACGACCATCTTCCAACAATTTTACTGAATATAGTGACATTATTGAGCTTCTACAGGACGCCATTCTACATGGTGTTCTATCTCTTGAGGTACGTCTTGATTCAAAGTTAGTAGTGTCATAGCTGAATGGTTTGTACCATGTTAGAGATCCGACGTTATTGAGAAGGTTCTTACGTGTGAGATTCTTAGAACAACAATTTGACAGTATTACATATATACACATTCCAAGAAATAATAATCAAGTTCCTGACTCATATGCTAACTACGTGTTAGATTGGAATTTGTTTCATTCATAATTAATCACAAACACAATTTTTACACATGTAAATAAATAAACCGATCACCATAAACTTTTTATATATCAAAAAATGTGATAATACATAGTGTCATGATACAAAAGTGGGGCTTTTTAAGCCTCCGTCATATAATACACGGTAGTACAAAATGAATACACTCCCAGGTGTCTAATCTTGTGGAGGAGGAAGAGGGTTGTGATCATGGAACGTCACTATGGCTCTAGCTAGCCGTCGAAATAAACACACCCATGCGCGTGGTACACCCACCACCTGCCGCTGCATGGCCTTAGGCAAGTCCTCAACTTGCGCCATGGTAAATCTATGAGTCAGTCTCACAAAGTTGGTATGAATGCTCTGGAGCGTTCACTCTGCATCCACACCCGTGATGTCATCTCCTCTTCCCCTCCATCTATGACGAGGGAAGCCCTCTGGCCACCTTGGTCCCACATCTACACACAAATGGTAGATGTCACTATGTGTTGTCACCCAAAAACATGTTTTTTGCTTCCATAAAATTAAGAAAATACAAAAAAATTAAATAACTCAATTTTTTTTTTAAAAGAGTGAGGGTCGAGATTCGTTACCTATATCGCCATATGCCAATCCTAGTGGCAATGGCATGTCCGGATCCCCCCAGAAATCTATCCCTCCATAGGGGTAGTAATCAATGGAAACAATATGTCATCACCACCATGGAAAGAAGTCAGCTGGATATGGGTTGGCCACCCTACCACCCCCCAGTCTGCACATCGCATCTTCCCAATGTCGTTGGGCTGGATCTCGAACCCCGTGGAGAGGAACATCCACTCTAGGGCTCAATCCTGGAACATGCTCGAAGAAAAACGTGCTCAGAATACTGCTAAACTTGAAGTTCCGTACCCTTCCTTCCTTACACTCACTAAGCTGGTGTTTCATGTTGCTCAGTAGTGTCGTACTCCAGTCATAGACTATGGGTCTCATGCACTCCACTGCATAGAACATTAGAGGCCATGAGGCCTGGTGGAGTGATGCTAAGCCTGCTATCCTACCTAGCGTTAGTAATATGGCCTTTAGGCCCAGCACCTGTATAGCATTGGTAGGGACTTGAGTCCCCACCTTCTCAGTGTCTGGAAAATAGTACACGGCTATGTACTCATCGATAGTCAGGCCACCCCCTGGCCCACCTTGGGAATGAAGGTTCACCACCTCCCCTCGTCTGGAAAGACCAGTGATAGAGTATATGTCCTCCACCTCTATAGTGAGGGACATCCCATCAATACGGAAGGACTCTGAGTCTGGATCCCAGTAGTCTACCAGCATCTGTAGTAGTCTTGGTTTGGCCCTCAAACCACCAAGACACCAAAACTTGTAGAGTCTGCATGCACAAAGAGCTTGTTGAGCCATTAAGTCGGCCCTTATTGCTTCCTCTACTTCACCATGCTTGTGCTCTCTCCATTCTAGCACCATCCTACAAAATAAATTGCAAAATTATCCATTAGTTTACTTGAAAACCTTATGCACGGCCTCATACGCGACTATTTTGAAAACAGCCGCGTATGTACGTGGCTTTTAGGCCATTTTCCGCGTATATCCAGCCCTATACAAGGAAAAAACCTCGATATCCGTGTGGGCTGCAGCACATACTTTGGGATGGATTAAAAACTTCATTTAACCGTGAAAATCTATAAAAATTATATCAAAATGCAAGAGGAGAGCATGAGTAAATACCTGGAAGAAACGGTTGTGAATTCCACCAGCTGGATCTCCTGGAATTTGCAATTGAAAATCAGAGCTCAAATGGGTAAAAGTTTCAAATGATTTATATTTTTTACTATTTATAGAAAAATTTTCAAATATTTGAAAATTTGTACCCCCTTTCCTATAGTTTCGACATTTTCTAACCATTTTGGACCATTTTTGACATAATTTGTGATGTAGAAGACCTTTTATAGTGCCGTTTCAACCATTGGATTGACCCGTTCGTGTCGATCTCAGGTATCATGACTAAACTGGCATATAGGTTAGGTTTCACCACCGTTTGTATTTTGCATGACCTTATGACCATATCACCATGTCCTTAGGTACGAACCCACTCTATTATGTCACGAAACCTTATTGCTACACTAGAAGTGGCATGATGTGAGTGGTAGAGCTTCACCTTACATGGGTACCCTAGTTAGCACCTTATTTGCATTTGGTTCCCATGCCGATGTTTTCTCCTTTAGGGTGTGGGAGTCCATTGTATAGTACTGCCATGACATTTCGCAAGAGCCTCATACTCCTCTTGATCTTATGCTGGCCTATTTCCCTCAGGACTCCCTCATGTCAAGTTGTGAATGCATTATCATGAGCTTTGCCTGCCTTATTGAGATTTATGTCGGCTCCCCTGACATTACGTTTCAGCCATATAGCCTGAGCTTGTCTCATGTCTAGCCATGCAGAGCCATTTTTTTATATCCTTCGCAGCTTGATTCCCTTTTTACCGGGAGGGGATTTTCCCCCGAGTGTCGATATCCTACACATGTATCCTTTCATTGAGCATAGGTATGTTCCACTGCTTGGAACTAGTTTGTTTTCCCTTATGACACTCGTCTCTTCCTAGTTTGTAACTATAAAGCTAGTTTATTCTTTTTTCAAGCTTTTCAAATAACTGAAAAAGTCCAAAAAAATAAAAAAAACCAAAAATCCATACAAGGAAAGATGTTATCTTTGGCAGCTGTCGAGTCGTGTTACCTTCGAACAGAGCACTGTATATCACATCCATTGATTGGGTTACAGTTTGACTTTAGGAGTTGTACTTGTTTATCTGAGTTTATCTCCACCGACTGGTTAAGCTTCCAGTCCCCATGGAGCCTCTAATGATGGCTCCTGTGTCACAGAGATGTCCCAGTTTGTATATCGAGTCTATGCTTCCTTCATTCAGTCACCATACGCCGTTATGCTCTTGTTCAAAGGAAGTTGAAACCTGAGTCGGCCATTCCCCAGTTATCTTGACTTTGCATGTCGGCCATTCCCAGTACAGTTACTGGTTCATGCACCTATGATCGATTCCTTCCACATTATACAGCTTTGCTGAGTACCTTGTGTTGGATGATGGGGGATGCCTTAATTCCCTCCTTCCAGTGGATTTCATCCCATCGACTTCAGATCATTTATTCTGGGATTGGAATCTAGAGTCATTTTGAGTGCCTTGAGACTTGCAGTCATCAGTGGCAGGTTCTCTCGCCATCGACAGTTTCTTGGGAATACATCAATGTCCCCTGATCGATGGATCCTATCAAGTGTTCAAACTCAACACATTTATTCACACTTGTTAGTTTGCACTCTAGTACCTTGATTCCCATTTTCATCATTGGTGGGTGATCTTGCGTCTGTTAATGGTATACATTAATGACCAGTAATCAGACGATGGACTACTATGTTCGACCTCGACACCTCTATTCGCATAGTAGGACATGTACTTGTAGCAGTTTGTGTAGAAGACTTTCTAGATTGGTGGCATCTCTTATATGCTACCTCCTTGATCGTGCCAATGTTCATGAGATTTCAGCTCTCGTGACTTGATTCCAGTGTATGTCAGACATTTCCAGCCACTATGGAGATCTTGATCTATTATATAACTTCAGCCGTTTTGGAGATCATGGTCCTTTGTATATCTTCATCATGGAGATTCTGATCTATGTATATTGTACGTGGTGATGACCACATATGTGACATCATGTATCATGCCTATTCATGGCCATTGTACTCTTATGTATCCGAGACTGCTATATGTATTTGCAGTTATATGCAGAGTTGTATTATTGTACTATGCTGATTGGGTGGCTGGTCTTCCATTTTGGATCCTACATCACTCCAATTCTGGGATGGACTTATAATGTATTTCGGCCATCGTATAACCCCTCTGATCTCATACATTAGGGGGCATCTCTTATAGCGGATTTCACCACTCTAGGTGAATCACACTTTGTATGGCCTTCCCCTGTCCCGCTGCAGACTCCTTAGACCCTATGGACCACTTTTTGTCGTTTGATGTTTCCTTGATCATCCCTAAAAACACATGAAAAATGATATATGCAAATTTTAACCTTATAAGCACGTACATACGCGGGTTTGACCACTAAAACCGCGTACATCGGGATGTGTAAATAATCCAAATCCTTTTGGAGTTTTCCTTGACATGGATCCGACTCATTTGACTCTTGGCCTTCCATATGCCTTGAGATCGCGCGGATTCGACCTTTCATTACCCCTTTGAAAAGCTATATAAGGAACCCCTTGGTACATTGAATGCATAAGAGAGAATTGAGAGCAACGAAACTATAGTCCATTGTTGCTGGAACTTATGCTTGAGTCTGCATCCCTTTGTCCCTTGGAGCACTTTTGTGTTCTTCCCAAGCTTGCCTTTTTATTGTGAGCTTGCAATCAAGAGATGGAGGATTAAAGTGGTGGAGGCCCAAGTGGGGGATTCAGTTTCTCCGGTTCACAGACGTGCCATCAGAGGTTGTATCTTGTAATCTCTGATTTATATTAATAGAAATATATTTTCCTGTCCAATGATGTGTATTTGAATGTATATTTTATCCATGGGATTATGTCAAATGCTTTTACATTATTGATTGTATATGCTAGAATAGATCTAACACCATGATATATAGAATGCTTATATTGTTTACTTGTTGTTGAGGAAGTAATATAGCAATTTAAGCTGGAGATTGGAAAGCTCAACGGGGATCTACTTCAAACGTCCAGAATAAGGTACGAGGTCTGATCCTTTAGTGTTAGACATTTTATTTCTATTGCATATTGGGAAATATTGATTTCTAGAGTCAAGCTGTCTGTTGTGGTAGCCCAAGCCATAGGAATTTCTCTCCGTAACAGGTATGAGCTTATTTTTCTCTTTTTCATGCTCTGGACCTAAACATGAAAAATATTCTGAGTGTACTTTATGTCTTTGTCATGCTCGTTAAACCCTAAAGAACAAAGCATCGATTTTACTGTTGTAAGCCCCATTTCTCGTAATCAAATGGATCTTTCTGAGTGATCTTGCCTTCTTTCACACTCGTAAAACTCATTCTATATGCTGCTTTTGAAGGAGTGTTGGGTAGGTGGTAATTTAGCCTTTTTCGGACCTTCATGACTAAATACGAAAAAGGTGCGCCTTACTTCTTCGGAAGCTAAGAGAGTTCTTCTGTGGTTTGTTTTATACTTTTCTGGCCTCAGGAGACTAAATTGTATGAAAAAGCACCCCCTGGAGTCTTCTTTGGAGTTTTCAGACTCTCTAAACTATGAAAACACTGTTGAGCATGTACTAGTTCAGGCTCGTAAAATACATGAATCAATGCTTTATCAAGCATTCTTCTTTCTCTTCTTCGAGCTTACCAAAAATGAAGATGGTCCCGAGTTTGCTTTCTTGGACTCGTTAAACCTTTATAAGAAAGAGGGGAAGGGAAGTTCATTCACATGTTTTTTACATCATGGAAGCAAGTCTTGTTTCCTTGAACAAAGCACCAGCTTTGAGTCTATCAACAGTTGGGTCCTAGTATTTTGAACTTATCCCGATTTAGAGTTTCTTACTCCTCTAGTTGGTCTCTTTTCCAATTATATGGGGAATCTGTCAATGTTTCCTACATTGCAGATTTGTTTCGTTGGTCCTTTTGTGCCGAAAGCTGCCTAAGTCACTTTTGTGTCATGCTCAAGATTAAACCTTTGTCGGCCATTCTGTAGTTGCCTTGACCTTTTGTGTCAGCCATTCCCTGGTATCAATTCATTACATCATGTCTTCAGTGGTCCTTGTCATGAAATTCAGTACCAATTCTAGATCCAATTAGTCTTTGACTTACCTCATGTTGGATGATGAAGGATACCTTAATGCCTTCCTTCCAATGGATCTCTTCCTATCGATTGCAACACATCTTACTCTGGGAATGAGATTTAGAGTTTAGGACAATACCTTGGGGTAGTGGGAATACCTTAATGTCTCCTACTCAATGGATTCTTCAAGTGTTCGACTTCAAGTCCTTGTAATCACACTTGTTAGAATGTACTAGGTACCTTGGGGACCATTTTCATTAATAATGGTTTCCCTCGCATGTGTTAATGGTTCTCATTATTGATCGGTAATCAAATGATTTCCTCCATGTTCGACTTCAACTCCCTTTATTTTCATGGTTAGGATTCGTACCTTTTTGGGCAGTTTGGATTGAAGACCTTGGGCCAACAGTAGCATGGTCATTTTTCTATTTCCCAAGTTACGCAAGACCTTGTTACATTTTATATGACATTTTGCTGAGACATAGATCCACCTTGTATTTTTGTGGCTATGATCAATTGTTGAGTATGGATCCACCCTGTTCATTTGTGGCCATGACTCCTTTAGATTTGATATGGCGTCTTTTTGCATATTGAGCGACCATGATAGTTTCATCAGTTATACATATATTGGATCCACCTATATCTTTATGGTAATGTTTTGTATATGGAATTCTATGTCCTAGAGATCAATTTTTCTAACATGTATCTCTCTTTAAAGTACCTTTGTTCGAGCCTTTTGATCTTGGATTCTCTACTCTCTCCATACTCAGTTGTTTCCTTTATAATGTATTTTGTCTATCATCTTCCCTTCTAACCTCATACATTAGGGGGCATCTGTTATAGCTCAAAATGACACATCTCTGCCTGTGACCACTTTCCCATGATTTCGTCGCATGTCGCCGACTTCCATGACGACACTTCATGAAAAGTCACTGAAAAAACACCTAACTTGGATGACCCATATCTTGAGTTCTATAAATCTGTTTGAACTCATCTCTACATCATTTGAAATATATTTCTGTTGGTTAAAACTTTTCAGAAGACACCAAATTCTGAAAATGACCAAAAAGACCCTAAAAATGAGTTTTTTGTATGTACACGACTTTCCTTAAGGCAAACCCGCATACGTACGCGACTTGCTCTATATAATACCCGCATACGTATGTGAGTTTCTATATATAATATTTGTGTACACCTTATATATGTGACTTTCTATATTGGCAACCCACGTATGCCTCCTCATGTACGTGACTGTTGTTTTTGCAACCCGCGTACGCCTCTTAAAAATGTCAAAAAACACATCTTTTGAATTTTGGGTAGTTTGGGTAGTTATGTAACTGACTCCTTCAGTTGTAACTACTTTGTCTTCACCCCTAACTCTTCCTTAAGCATATAAATAGAGGTAGGGAGGTCCATGAGAGGAGACTTGAATCTTTGCAATGTTATGCTAGAGGATTTGTAGCTCTCTTTGTCCACACCTTTGCCCTAGAAGCTTTCTCCTTATGTTGCAGAGCTTGGAGGCTAAGTTCCTTGAAGAAGAGAAGCAGCAGAACCAGATCAGGGTTTTGTGAGGTTTCGAACTTGAAGAGAAGGTATACTTGTACTTGTTTTCAAGATTAATAAGGATGTGATGTCCTTCTTCTTCCCAAATCATTGTTCAATGTGTTATTGAATCTCTGTTTATGATCATATTTTGATGTTAATCATATTATTATCTCATGTTTATTTGATTACCATTTCTTTATATGTGGTCATATTGGTTTGAGGAAGGTATAATTCATTTTGCAGGTCTCTTGGAGCAAGAGGAGCAAGAGGAGCAAGAAGAGGATTGAAGGGCTGCTTGGATCAACCTTCGTTTGGATAAGGTATGAACCATTCTAATCTCTGAATATTTTTTATATTTGATTGCATAACCATTTGCATCCACCTTTCAACTACAATATTTTGATGGCCTCTTTAACCCTAGCCATAGGATACTTTCCTTTACAACACCATCTTACCTTCCCCCTGTCGTGACAACAAACTTTTACACCTTTCACTTACTTCACCCATGAATTACGCCTGAGGTCACAGAGTATTTTCCAAGGTTGGATAGGAGGTTTTCAATTACCTCACCCATGAACTAGGACCCAGGTCGCGGAGGAGAAGTTTTCACTTACCTTACCCATGAACTAGGCCCGAGGTCGCAAAGGCATTTTTTCACTTACCTCACCCACAAACTAGGATCGAGGTCACAGAGGAGGTTTGAAGGTTACTGAGGAGGTTCCAAGGTTGCAGAGGAGGAATTTCATATTCTTTCAATGAAATCCTTCCTTGATGCAACGAGAAAGTTAGGTTGTGAGCATGAAGAAACCCTTAAGTTGCACTAGACATAGATCAATTTATTTTATTTTTTTAAATTTATAGTTTGGGTTCTTCCTATAGGCTTCTTTTTATTGGGTGGGCATCGAGCTTTAGCTCAATTTTAATGGTATCCCAGCTTTGGTGGTTTTCTATCTTCAAGAGTGTCCACCCCATTCATCTCCAAAATATACGCAGAGGGACATTGGAAGATTGACATTGACACCCATAAGCAAAGGTGACGATCAGTAAGGCATCAAGAAAAGCATGCACTAAGGTAGCTTCCAATATATTATTTTCCTACAAAGATGTCTTTGGTAAGTCATTTGATTTCATTTAATCCATTAAATTGTTTTCTAGTCAGGGTTTTATTGATAGATACAATCAATAAATTGTAGTGAGGGTTTTAACAAGAAAAGAAAGGGTTTTATGTATATAAATATGGAGAGAAAGTATTAAAATCCGATCGCAGCATAAACATAGTCCAAGCAGTAAAAATTAAGACTAATCTAGTCCCACCTAGAGTCTTTTAAGAGTCCAAAAAATAGGAAAACTTCATATCCTAGTATACCTCCCTTATAGGGAAAAACATTAATAAACTTCCCACATATATTTAAGCAAAAAAACATTTGACATAACAAAAAAGAAGAAGGATTGTTCATTCCTGGGATGGGGAACCTTGGAGAGCCCTTGGTCAAGACTTCAAGGGTATTATAGCTTGCATATTAGAGGGTGCTCAAACTTTAGGACCGAGGGTTAGCAGATACCAAAAATTTTAGTGTCATCATATTGAAATGCTAGAGACCTACCTTTTCAAAGGTTTTTAGATCATTGCAGGTGGCACAATCCTCACACAAACTGGGGGTCTTTTGGTCCCAGTTGGAGGTATGGATGTATTTACTCAACCTTAGAGTGCGAACAAGGAAATTTTATTGTCCTTGGCGGTAAATATTGCCCAAACAGAGAGGATTTTATTGTCCTTTCTAGTTTTATCTATACCCACTTTTTGTGCAGTATTTATTCTCTTGAATATATCAAACATGACCTTTTTCCAAAAAAAAATTAGACTAGTAAAAGGTACAATTGTAAAAACATGATTTTATGTGAAGGGTCACCATAGGAATATAAAATCCACCACTTTAATTCATTTAAAACATAGTTCAACTATACATATATATATATAATTTGTGTGATATGGGGAATAGGTATGTGTTTCTCACATAGGAGATATGTCTATACTGTCAGAAAATCTTTTCCAGGCCATACACACACATTTTTGTACCAAAAGTAGCCTATAGCACATCTATAGTTTGTGTTGGGGTTCAATGTTTCTATTAGATTGATATGTTTTGGATGGAAGATACTATCAATTCAATTAGTAAAAGTATTTATTTTCCACAAAATCATCATCCAAACAAAAAAAACAAACAACGGTTGGCAAGCATGCATTCTGTGAAATTAAGTATGTTTTATTTCCTCTTTCTACAGACTTCTAGGGAAAATTGGTTTTCATGATTTGGGATTCTACATATACAGATTTGAGGAAAGAG
Source organism: Pseudotsuga menziesii (assembly GCA_001517045.1). Taxonomy (NCBI): domain Eukaryota; kingdom Viridiplantae; phylum Streptophyta; class Pinopsida; order Pinales; family Pinaceae; genus Pseudotsuga; species Pseudotsuga menziesii. The sequence goes on from LPNX011049227.1 coordinate 1,023,595, forward strand.
AGGGGTTAGGATGTTATTCAGAGCAGTTGTAGCATCATATTACACATTATCTTTCCACCTTCAAGAGTCCAAAACAACTACCACCACTGCATGGTATTGATCCTTTGGTAGTCTTTCATGAGTTGTCACTATTTTACTCCAATCTCATGTGTAACATGTTGATTTGGTTTGATATTATTTCAGCGATTTGAATATCTATAATGCATTTATTTTATTTATTGTTCATCTAAAGTGCACTTTCACCTCATTTATTTTGTTTTAGTTCATTGTTGTCACTATCTCAGGAATCTGATCTCAAACAATTTAAATTCCATTAAGAATTTATCCTTTCTTTTGACTGGTTATGGGAAGCTCAAGAGTGATTTTTTTGTGTGTTGTTCATTTATATTATCCAAATAGATCTATTATTTTCATGACAGTATACAACCCCTTGGTACACTCCTCTCCACACTCGGAAAGCACCAGTCCAACCAGAGAGGAATTTAGTGGTGATAGGGCTTGAGTGCCTATAGTTATTAGGAAAATTATCTTGTGTATATTTGCATGATATCAATGATCCAGCATATCAATATTTTTTGTTTTCTTCTACTAGGAAACACCATCCTCGCCACTCTCCTTGAGGGTCTTCTTTAGCATTTTATCTTCACCCTTTGTGAGGGTCTTCTCCATTCTTGGCCCATGTATGCCACTATGAGCAGGTTTCAATTGAATTCTATGCAACTAACCTCGGTGAAAGCCAAATATAACAAAATATCTATATAATATTATTTCCAGATCAATCATCACTAGGAAGGACAATCTAATACTATCTCTATATCAATGGTACATTCCTTGGGTTATTTCGACATCCATGTTCCAATCATCAATTACAAATCACCAAAGAGAAAAACACTAAGATGTGGTAGAAGTTCAATACAACTTTCTCTGTCCATTATTTAAGTATCAAGGCTAGGGCGTATGAATAGGGGTCCTAGTCTTATTACCTACAATTTACATTTAGGACTAACTAACAGGTTGGGCTCAACATAAAGTCTAATAAATAGAAAGTTTCATCAACATGAAGAATAATCAATATTAAGTTGTCTAAGTCCACATCCATGTCTCAATCCAACCTAATCAACTATCATTATGAGATAAGATGAGAGAACACCCTACATCGTTAGTAAACAAAAGTTAGTATTTCACATAGCAATTAAAGATAGAATTGGAATAGATGAAACCAATTTGAATAACCCTGACATATCCTATTCCTGTACATGATGCAAAATGTATACCTAGTTCGTAAATCCTGTCACAATTGTTTTTAACACCTATACATCCAAGCTTGTGAGGAGAGGAAAGCATAGATGTGATTATATACGAAACACACTGTAACTTGAATGCTTAGTTTGAAGAGTAACTATGATGGGATTAAAATTGTAAATATAATGGTCCTCTTCTCTTTGGATCATAGTTGAGATGAAAGACCCTAAAAGGAGGAAATCCCACTCGATGCTAAGGGTTAAAGACCCAACGATATCAAACTAGTTTCTAATATCTTATTAATACCCAACATTGTACAACATGCATCACTTGGTTATTTATAGTGAACATATAAACTAGCACTTGGTTGTTCATACATATCTAACTTGATAAAATTGAAATGGGAACTCTGACAAGCTTCATACTTTACTTAACCTTATAACCCACCCTAATCTCTTCTACGTCGCAAGGGGACCTGCACTTGCTCTTGCTTTGAATACCTGACATAGGTAAGCGAAGGGTTGGTTGCTTTCCCTAATCAACATAGACTACTAGCACCAGGTTTTTCTACATACTTAACAAACTCTACTTGGCTTACTTGGTTCCTACTGAACACCTAGAAAAAATGGTAAGTAGTTTCTTTCATATTGCACTCTACTCTAAATGGTAAGTGGTCCTTGACTCGTAAAATTGTTCACGACTTGATTCTTAATAGTATTGCTAAGATAATAATCCAACATAAAGCTCAAGTTGTTGTATAGGGTATCTAGATAATAAATGTATCCATTGGTCTTTTTTTTATATCCGGTCTAAAATATATGCTAAGCGAAGAATCAATCCTCCTCTTCTCGTTCTAAGTTGTTTCTAATATATCATATCCAAGCCAAGATATACAAATAAGAAATACCTTCTCAAGCTTTAACATACTATTTTATCCGTCATCTAAGTAAATAATAGATCCCCTTCCTTCTTCTCCTCTTCCTTTTTCTACCTGATTCTAAAATTTATAAGTAACTCATTATACATAGGTACAAGCCATAAATGCATAGGGACTCCCAAGCAATACCAACTAAAGAAGCTATACAAGCTAAACCTTATTGATAGCTACAGTTAAAAGGTAGTTCTAGATAGCTGCAATAATAGGTTAGTAAGAGGTTTCCCTGTCTGACTAAATAGGGTAGTTAGTGCTTAGTTTTAGTATAGTCCTTTTATTATAGCTTTAGCCTTGAGTAAGTATTCGATCCTATCAATTCAAATTTGTATCCTACTCTTTATACTATACTTAAACAAGACCAACTAGAGTTTCTATACCAATGTTCAATAACAATATTTCCTAAAGAAGTAGCTATAACTCATAAATAATACTTCAAAAGTAAATACACATTATAAAAAGAAAAAAGGAGCTAAAAGTTCATAAAGAATATTTTCTATCAATAGGAGTAAGGTTCAAGCTGATATAAATCCTAAAGAGTATGAGGTTAAGGTTATTTTTTATATCTTTATCTAAATACCCTGCTGTATAGTTCAAAAAACAAAAGAGTATCTAATTCCTATACTACTTATTTTTATTAACTTAATAAAGTATTATTAGTAATTAGTAGAGATAAAGTATTATTTGGATATATTAAGAGTTACAAGAGATAATTATAATTCCTTTAAGAATTCAAGATATATTTTATATACAATATGAATAATAAGGAGAGAGTACAAATAATAAGTAAAGAACTACCACTACTCCTTTCTAACTTAGAAACCCGTTTAATCACTTATAAAACTATAAATATTATATTACTTACTATGACTCTTTACTACAAGCTAAAGGAGGATGAAAATAACAACCAGAGCCTCTTCGACTTGAGGATAAACTCTCTTCCCTCGGTCCGATAGGATAAAACCTATGTCCTCTTTAAGAGAAAGTAAGGGTCTATGTATCAATCCAAAAAATAGGGGGTCTGCTGGGGGGAAACCCTAGGAATTCCTCGCTAACCTACTTGTCAATTGAAGAGAGGAAAAAACCAGGCTGTCTAATGATATCTAGGCAGGTGAGCTACCTTTCCCTTTCGTATGTAGGGACGAGAAATTTGGCACAAAAAATCATACAACTAAAGATATTATTGAATCATTAGAACAACCTCATAGCATGCTGGGAATTCCCATGCCTGACACAAACACCCACCATAATATTCAAAGAAACCATGTCTCACATAAATTGATGTCATTACATTCCATGATACTGCATTTGACCCCTATATTCCATCAAACATTTGTAGGGAAATATGTAAATGCCTCCATTGGCATATATATTAATATTCCCACAACACAAACAAATTCATATAAAATCATGTTTTAATGCATAAAAAATGCACATGTTTTCTTATTTCAATCCATCCCTACTCTCATATTCCTGTAGAATGTTGCCAAAGGTAAACTGTTTTGGTTTCATCCATTCTCCCTCCTCAATTATTAGGAAAAAGAGTATCCAATATTTTCCACCATATATATGTTTCATCCCTTGCATTAGTGAAGGATCCATTGTGTTAGTTTATTTCATTATGTAATGCTTGCGATATAAGTTGTAATAAAGGGAAAATGGCCCATGCATTTTATTAAATAAAGAAAGTGCGTGATTGCTTAGAAGGGATAATGGGGGCATGTTTCACAAGTGGAAAAAAGGCAAAAAGGAGAAAAGGTAAGTGAAGTGAATGTTCTTATGGGTAGGAAGGCCTTCCTATCAATTGATTGAGTTGTGAATGCTTTGTGCTTGTGTAGGATCTAGCAGGCTTCTTTGACTTATGTAGTCGTTACTTGTTCTTGCTCAATTTGAGAAGGTTTGGAGGTTTTGATGAATGATTATTTTTTCTCAGCAATTGTTTGGGGTTTGGGATGAGTGAGAGAGCCACCCTTTTCAAACTTAGGCCCTTAGCAACCCAGTCTGTTTGAAATAGAAACAACAAGTATGATCCCTCAAGTCTGGGAAAACCTTGGTGTGATAGCAACCTTAATGCTCCATGACTGTGTATCTATTCAACAATGAAGAGCATCATTTTTAAATATGGGTTAATTTCAGCAGTAATAGGCCTAATTCATAATTATGGGTTGACTTTGAGGATTAATTTCCAATTCTAAGAACCCATGTAGCAGTGTGTGAATGTTTTGGGCACATTGGGAGCATTTCTAAGCAACAACAAACACTAGAACACCTTGAATCAACAATAAAATAGAGGCATATTCCAATCGAGAAAACTAAGAAAACCTATGTTAACTTCTTGTACATGTAAGAGCAGCCATAAATCCACAGATCAAAGCAAGCATGTATTTAAATATGCATTGCTTAGCCTTAAACATATTTCACAAAAACACAATAATTTATTTAGCCAAGACTGTAATTAATTATTGTAGTCTTCTGGTTAACAAAACATTCCATTTATAAAATGTCCAAACTTTCAAAACACTTCTACTAGAAAAAGAAAATATAGTTTCCAAATATTAAGATCTCCAACTTTGATTACTAATTTCAAAATGGTTTAGGAAATTTGAATTCTCTAAAGATATGGGAGAAAGAGATAGTATGAAATCAAGATTTGGCCTCTAGAAATCTGTTCATAATAGAAAATAAATCCAAATTGGTAATTTTATAAGTTTTATATATAAAAAAAGTATTCTCTGAAATTTTATGTTTTGGAAAACTGGGAGGTGATTTTTTGAGGGCCAATTCATACCTTCGAGCGTAGTTTTTAGTCCTTTTATGCCATCCAATGGAGCTGCTACCATTAGGAGACATTCTGAATCTAGACCATCTAATGAAAAAACGAGTGTTAAAATTTAATTTATTGACTGCTAAGCATGATAATGGCATTTTTTCTAGGCTGGGAATGGTTCAAAATTCAAATGGTGTTCAATTGCATTCAAGGGTTTGATCTATAAAAATGCTTTCAAAATTCTTCACCAAGATCATATTTTGACCATGCAGCTTCATCAATCATACTTGTTTGCCATCAATTTCACTTTCAGTGTCAAGGATCATGTCATTTAATCAATAAGCTGTGAATTTCAATGCTTATGTTGCTACCAAAACCATAATTTATTGTGTGATGCAATGACCATTATTTTTTGTACCTTGAACAACCATTTGATGTCATGTCAATGTCAATTATCCTTTGAATAATTGAAAATGAATGTATATGTAGGCTATTTTGAATCTTCAAACATCACAAACTTCAGTGTTTGATGATCACTTCGTAGATCTGCAATTACATCCATATACTTAGCAGTACTTGGATTCCTTCAAGGTACTCTCATGTTGATTTGAAATCAGCTATCATATCAATAAGATGACACAACCATGCCAATGAGAAGTCCATAGTATGGTCACTTTGATCACGATCCAGTTATGTTTTCAAAACAAATCACTCCCTTTCATGTGGAATTGCAATTTTATATAAAATTAATGTGAAGAAGGTCACTTCCTTGTGGTATTTACTTGTCAAATCCTGGGGATGTCATGTCATGATAGTTCAATTGTCTTCAATTCTTTGGTAGCCTTAGAATGTCTTAAGGGAAATAACCCAAATCAGTCTAAGCTTGTATTCATGCCAAAATAACTTCTTAAGAGGACAGGTTTCCAAGATTGTCACTGTTAATGTAAGAAGTCATTAGGCTGTTCAAATTCTGAGCTTGATCAGGGCTGATATATATTTTAGTAGGCTTGAGTATGCCTTTGAAAACCCAACATTTGAGAGGATTTTAATGTTGGATATGCACCTTTTCTTCTCACAAAATTTACTACAATTTGTTCCACAACTTAACAAGGGTAATTATGGAACATCATCGTATCATGAATGTATTGATTACGCTGCTGCAGCTATTTAATGTTTAAGAATACACCCTTGCTACACTTCTTTCATATGTAAAAATTTTGACATGATCTGTCCTCAAGATGTCTTCAAACAATATTCAATATGCCACTAAACTTCTTTATCTAGAATACTTCAAATATGCCATTAGGTATATTACTATGTGTCTGCACAATAGTATGCAGTAGTTAACTTGTCTCATAGATGGTCCCTTATCAATTAGTCTTCAAGCTTCTCCATATGTTGATCCAGAAATTGTCTCAAGTCTTCATGTGATTTCCAGGAGTTGTCTTCATACAATGATAAAAATATCAATAACCAACTCTACATAAGTCATATAATCAACAACAAGTGTTTTTTAGGTCATTCTTGCTAATTATATCAAAAGCTATAAGAAGTCATTTTAAGAATGTTGTAGTTATCATAAGGGTAAACATGCATCAAGGACACCCTTTCAACCATCATCATATCACATGAGATTATTTTTGCTTCCCATATTACCATGCCAGCTGTGATCATTGTTAAGTGTATCCTTAAACACCTTCAATATACTGTGCACCTATAACCCAACATACTTTAAACACTATGATAATGTATTGTAAATATCGTGCGGGCATATTGTAAACACTGTGCAGGAATATTGTAAACAATGTGATATTTGAAGATGATATCATGCTTATTATATTGTTTCAGGGGGGTACTCACAACACACTTGCAACTTCTGGTCAGGTAAACGTGATTGTCATATTAACACTAATTTTTTTCTTCATTAATAATGTTTGTTAGACATGGTTCAATTTTTACTTTTCAATATAAAATTGTGTTGCTTCTTGTGTTTATCAGCCAATTCTGGGCCTCTTCCACTCCTAATTCTTTTAGAACAAAACACAGATGAACATCACAACAATCCATAAGAAAACATAGAAACACAGGCTTCACTCTGTAACACACAATTAGACAGGTTTGCATACCACACTGTAGTTCAAGATAAACACTGCAGAACAACCCATTCCACCTCTCCAGACAGTTAACAAGCACAGGATCACACTGTACCACGGTGAATAATCACAACTATAGGCTCGGGAATGAACAACATGTGAATGAGTGAGCATGTATGATCATAATATGATCCCTCCTCCATGAATAACAACAACATAAACTTCTCTCAACTAAGAGAAAGGATGTACTGGAATGCATCCACATGATTACTTGTTGCATAAGCAAGAATGTGGTTTCCTAGACTGCAGACTTGTAGTATTGCTCATAAAATCCATCAAACTACCATGCCTTTCTCTTTCGAAGGCATTAACTGCCTCAACCAACTTCTGGAAGAAATTGATGATTGAGTGCAGGGGAGAAAAAAGGTAGTTGAGGGTTCAAGGGTTCTCCCATTGACATCTGGCCTCACCCTAAGTCTCAGGGGTTTGACTAACTCCCCACCTTATACCTTGTGGAATCATGCCCCCATCTCTTTCACGTTGTAGTGCATATCTAGTTGTGGTATTATTTTATTAATTGTATATTTACATGATATATCAAAATGTATTGTTCTTGACCTAGCACCATAACCTTAGGTATCAACCTTGATCACCTATACACAAAACGTCAATCAATGGAAGGGCCTTGGACTTGATCTCCTTGCCATGATTCATTACAATAAATACATAATGTACAATTTCAATACCATGTGGTCAAAATCGGGGTGTTACATCACCAAGGTCACTAACTATTTCTTTCATCTCAGAAAACTTGGTGGGGAACAGATCCTGAAATTCATGCAATAAATCAATGATCTTCCCCATAGTCTCATCTTCCTAATAATCCCCAATATGGGAAAACTTTTTATTCCCAAGCGAGCCAATGTTTACTTTCTTAATCTTAAGAAGACTTAGGAATTGGTCACTATAAATGCCATCTCCTTCCAATGTGTACATACCCTCTGATTCCGATATGTTTATATCAAGTGGATAATTGTCATTCGGTTCTCCTATGACATTGTAACACTCCATACAGTGATGAACTATCGTGATGCATTGATGGAAATTGGTGGTTGCAACTGATATTTCTTCAAATATTATTTCCTTCATAATTTGTAGCGCACCATCGATTATTGGGTGTTCACTTGTGAACTCAAATGTATGGGTTAATCTCATGGCTATTTCTTCCCATTTGATAGTTCCTCTTCATAGATGTACTGATGTATACCAGTTCCTTGGTACCAGGGTAATTTTTAGTGGCTAAATTTCGCCAATTGGCTATTTTTTGGGTTTTTTTCAAAAAAATAAATTCGCTATTTGGTGTCTAATATTGCCTATATTTACATAAAATATGTTTTTTTATCATAATATTCACCAAACTTTATACATTTTAGTATTAATTTTATGTTTCATATTTAATATTCGCCTACCTACTTATAAACATGTTTTTTCAATCCAAAACAATCGCCTAGAATACTAAGCTTAAGTATAATATAAGAATCCTTAAAAAATACCCTTCTTGGTACTGTATCCAAAGTGTGTACAAACCGGTGAACCCATTCTTGTCACGTATATTCTCACCATGTCGTCCAACAATTCTCAATATGCTCAGCAATATTTTTCAATCATGTATACTTATGGCCAGTATAAATGATCTCTTATCCAAATATAATCCCCATCAATATTCTACACTATGACCATTCATAGATAAATTGTTTATATGTACCCCACCATCTAGCAGGCATAGCTTTCAACGCAAATTCCAAGGAAGATAGTCGTTGTGTTTCCTTAATTTTTTCTTCAAAATCCATCAGAAAAGATGCAAGGTGGGGTAATCCTTCATATGTAGGAAGCTTGCTTGGCTCATCTCCTACGCATAGCATAAATCTTGTGATTCTTACCCATCTTCTCATGAAGAATTCATGCAGCATATTCTACCAATTTGTGAGTGCATCACCTGAATCGGATCTGCAAGAGATTACACTCTTCCAACTCATATTTCCATAAGTTGTTGGATTTATATAGTATTCTATTAAAGACATAATATTATACAATTAATCTAGGTAATTTCCCTGGTCTTCACTTTTTATTGTCTCAACTTATCATTTCCCTTCGAGTGGATCAATTAGAGCGACAACCCGTTTTTTGAATCTTCAAATTATAAGATTATTTTCTTAAAATTAATCATGGTCTAATTGTCTATCTCCCAATCAATTCCCAAAAGTGTAGGGTATGCATTAGTGTCATTGACAATGTCAACTACCTCAAAGTTTTCATATGTCCTCAAGCCTTTGATTTCAACAGGTACTTGAGTTAGTCTACCAATGGGTAGAACCTTTAACTGGTTCACAAGTCTTAGCTGGATGGGAGACCAATCTAGTCGTGGCTCATTCATTCTCTCCCATGTATGTTTTGTCAATATGTTGACATATGAGCCAAGGTATAATATGATATAATCCATATCATAATCTCCTATATGTGCATTTATTCGTAGTTTTCGACTTGTTTTTAATCTCCTATTTATATGCTTTACTCTCTTTTTAGGTCACAGGTTTTATGGTGTTTCCTCTATGAGTGATGTCAATTTTGCAATAGTATATATATCATTGATTGGTACTAAACAACTTTTGAAAAATTCTTTGAGCTTACTAACCTTTTTCATTGGATGGTTCCAGAGTAGTTGTTCAAATGTTTTAGGCATAGTATTTACATGTCGAGATGTCGACGATAGATTGGTTTTAGAAAACTCTGGTCACACATCCAAGAAGAATTCCTTCTCCTTCTTGACATCTGGCATGGATTTATTCTGTGCCATGGAGCGCACCTGTGGTTGTCCATGTTGTGTATTTTGGTATGTTCTTGTCACAGCAACTCCTCTTGTAACAACACCGATGTTAAGTTCTCTCATCTCAGCAGAGATCATTTGAATGTGATGTTTGGGCTTTAGATTTTGATTCTGCATAGGGTTGGGATTTCCATCAATCTGAGCTTTCCATTTCACAATTAATTGTGGGAATTGTTCAATAGTGTGATCAAATTCTCTACAATATGTACATGTTTTTCACATGAATTTAACAATCTCGGGACAAAATTCTTGGCTTCCCACAGTTACAACATATGACTTGGCCTCTTCCTCGACCAAATCCTACTCCTCCTTGTTGTTGTCTTCAGCCTAAAAAATTTCCACCCCCCTTTGCTAAGGGTATTGCTCTTGTGGTGGATACTAGTTATATTGATACTGTGGATGAGGATATTGCAGTTTTTGGTATTGCGATGGTGGATATTGAGCAGGATGGTATTGAGGTTGTGCTCGTTCAACTTGCATATGCTCATAATTTTTCGTCAAGTAGGTATCCATCATCTTTTCCTGCAGCAATTGAAGTGATCTATATTCGTTATCATCATGTCCTACCGATTTACAAAACTTATAGTTACAATCTTCTGTAAGTACAAACATTCTTCAGACTTATGGCCCCTAGTTTGACATATTCTACAAAAAGGAATACCTTGGGTATTTATCATATTCAACGCTCCTGCTATGACGTAATTCATGAGCGCCACGAAATTGTCTTTGTGGTGTCTGTATGTTCTACATATTGTATACCGGAGTTCCTCTTGAACTTATTTTCCCTTCTTTATTTCCTGGAGTTGGACTGTAAGATTAGTAAGTTACGACTGAATTTGCATCATTCCTGCACTAGTTTCTCCAATCGGCCAGGATTCCAGCTTCATTTCTATTTTGAGAGCTTCTGTCTATGACACAATATTCAGTTACATCAATGGTATCCTGATGTGTGGAAACAAGGAATAAATGAACCATTCCTTATTCTACACATCAGACATTTGGAAGCTCACTTTGGTCATTAATTTCTTGAACCTCTGGTTGAAGTCCTAGACATACTCTGTCGGTAGCTGCATAATTTCTCTAATCTCAATAATGCACTGTGACTCATACTTTTGCTTCCTGAATCATCTATCATTCCCACTCGCATATGGTTGAGTGTTTTTAGGGGAAATTCCTACTGGCACTATAGAGAATTTCATGTACCACTCTAGCACATGACCTCGCTGAGTCATGATTATCTGAGCTTTCTTTATGTTTTCATCATGGATTTATCACACAGTCCACACGGCTTCAAAAAGAACACAATGTTTCGCTATGTATTCCAACCCATTTCCATTGAATATCAGTAAATTAATGTTAGTCACAACCATTGTATTAACTGTTGGTACGTTCGAAACAAATTTTTTGCTTGTTGGACTCCCTTTTCTTCTATTTATAGCGTTAGTACTATTTGTATTTACAAATGCACTTGGAGATAAGTCAGTTATATCTTACCTCTGGAGATGTGCATGGTGTTGTAGGAACATTGTACCCATGTTCCTGAATTGGAGCTTTAGTTGATCCTTCTTATTCTTCATCTCCTTCAGATATTGGCTGGTATTCTTATTCTTCGTCGCAAGATCCCTCATCAATGTACAACGCAATATTGTAGTATATTTATTCTTTGGTTGTATTGAAACCTTATCTTTCTCTGAAATTATTTCTTCACTCTCTAGATCTAAATCTTCTTCCACTTCTTAAACAACCATATTCTAGTTTTGTTCCACTATCCCCAGGGAACATCTCAACTCATTTTACGTCAATTTTCACAGAGTTATGCTGGGACATGCCCTCTTTTTTGTGCACAAATTACAACTTGTCACTTTCATATAATTCCTTTTTCACATACAAGCATATTTATCAGCGTCTTTAAAGACGACAAATATCTACCACGTGGTCCTTGAAAAACATTCCACTCTTCCTAACTGTATGAGGTTATTGTGTCAACATCAAACTCAGTTATGTATCCCTCCAAGTCATTGTCTATCCAAAAATCTAATGCCCTCGACACAGGGTTGCTTACTCTTTTTAGTCTCTCAATCAACTGAGGATTCCACTCCATTGGATCTCCTCCTTGGAAATTTCTCTTTTGGGTTGCTAACATAGAAAACCTCTATAGAGGTACCGACCCAACCGCTCTGTTGGGTTCCACCGAGATCCTTTGCTTTCTTCTCATGGGAATTCTAATGTTTTGAAATACACCCAATCTTGGATCTCTGGTTTCATTGGTTCCCACAACATATCCCTCATAAAAATGATTCAGGTCTGTTAGCACCAGGATTGAGCCCATAGTTTGGGCGAAAAAGGGTTCTCTCCTAGGAAACAATAGAACTGCTTTATACTACACTTCCAACCCTGCGCAGTTAGAGAGAGATCTCTTGCTTGTTTTCAAGAAAATTCACGTAGGATATTTGATCAAGAACGGTCAGGAGGCCAGACTCCTAAATAGGGTAGGTGCGTTGATGTATGATGTAGGCAGGACTATCAGAGTAAGGAACCATTGGGAAATGGAGTCGAAGGTCCGAGTAGGGAACATATTGCACGAGGCAAAGAATGCCTTAAATTTACAAACAGAGGCAAGATAGCCGTCGATCTTGCAATCAGGATATATTTAGCGGGTGATTAGTGGATGAGAGGGAACAGTCCATCACACAGAGCACCAAAAAGATGAATTCTACATAACTTTAGAAGAAAAATTAAATGAATATCTGAAACAATAGACAGAGCATAGCATGTATGAATTTCAAACTGTTATACACTCATTTTATACATGAAAGAAATTAATAAGCTGGAATGAAAATAGGATGAAGATTTCATGTAAAGAGAATACATATTGAAAGAAGCAACGACACAAGAATCTCTGCCTTTAAAGGCAATCCTTCCTCTGCAAATTTATTCATAACACATAAACCATAGAATAATTACAATGGGGAGCCTCAGCCCTTGAAAGTTTCCCAACCAACCCCTATCTCCCTCTATCGGGAGTGTATTTATACTATTTTAGTGCTAAGATTACTCCCCGAAACAAACCTAAAAACTGTTTCCAGTCGCAATCAAACATTAACAGTATAGAGAGTGGAACTATCACCATGATTTACAAACGTGAAAAAACATCATGGAGCTATAGCATGTGGTAATGCAGATTGACAGCGCATATTTGTATTTCTCCTGGTACAATGAAAGCGATCCCTATGTTTCTTGCTAATGATCAGTTTCCTATTCATACCATTTCAGACATACCTTTATGCCTCCTTTGACCAGCCTGCTTCTTTCAGACCACGTTTCTCAAAGGCTGACAAGAATACCCACGCCCCGGTGCCCAATCATTTTCCCAGCCCGTCTTTCATTTGGTAACACGGTTATAGGAGGGGACTGGGAAAAGGGTGGCAATGCACTTGATGATGATAAACATCTTAAAAAGCTTATCATCCTTGTACCACTCTCTCCCTCTTGCGAGGAGGGTTTTCTTGTAGGCCATGTAGCTGGGTGCATGTTTGACCTCCTCCCCGGTCATGATAAAGTTGTTAAGTGGAGAATATAAGGGCGGTGGTGAAGGCTTCGGACCTATACTGTCCCAGAGTGAGAAATTGCTCCAACATCTCAGCCACCACTGTGTGATGGGATTTCGAAGGCCGTGACTGCAACTGGGAGTGTCGGAGGGACGTCGCCGGGATGTAAAAACCCACGCACAGTGCATCCAAAGGCATGGTTGTGTGGAAGCAAGTGAACCTCCCTAGGTGTTTAACATCTATGTCCTGGTGGTTGGTGATTTCCTGGTATGGATAACCAGGATGATGAAGAAACACAATTTTATGTTCGCCAACCATCAGTACCCCTTGTCAAACTAACTTCTCAAACCACACAGCCATGGCTATCTGCAAAGGAACTCAACACTTCTCATAATTCAACCTTTACCTCTCACCGTCTGTACATGTCCATACCTCAACAACTTCAAAAGATGACACTATATAGGGAAAACCGAAATGGACTGGAGATGGCTATACTCTTAAATACCGGTCGACATGACAATAGCATGTGTGATGGAAGGGTGGGGATCTTCTCCTCTAGTGTTTAATTATCTTATCTGATATGGGTAGGATTTTAAGTGCGTTCCCATGTGGCTATCCACCTAGTTCAAATGATGTGTATTTTACCTTCCTTTCCTTTTCACGCACTACGATGGTGGCGTCAAGACGATTCAGTTTGCAGTGTCTCTTTGTTTCATGTAGATGCCAAGTTCGTCGCTTCAAAAACTTGAACCTCCTGCTTCCCTACTGCTTTCTTCTACGTGAACCACGTGCCAGACCTATGAGCCAGGAAATTTAGTGTCATTGGACACGACCTTTTCCTTAGGCCCATCAAAAATGGTGTCGAGGGAATCAGCCAATATACCAGAGGAATATTACATGTATGAATGTCCCCTCCATTGTCATGTCCACACCGGATGCGACACTTACAACACTGAGTATTCCTCAACCCTGTGATTTGGGGAATCTTTCACGTCCACGTTTCATTACTTCTGCCACCAAATTCTCTTTTCTTGATACAACGAACAGCTTTAGATCACAGTGTGTTCTTACCCATTGATTTAGATTGAACTTCCCATGCAACGATTGATCTGAGTGGGTCCTACCACCTCTTCGTGAATTAGGATCCTGATGTTGTTCATGCTATTTTAGATCACGAAAATAGCCACAGCCATAGATTCACCTCCACTCTTGTCGTGACCGTTGATTCTTTGCAGCTGGTACCACTTTTCACGATTTGGAATCGTGACTTTATCCGCACAAGTTTGGCTTGCAAAATAAACTGCAGCCATAGATCTACTTCTACTTTCATCCTTACCATCAGAAACTACCACCCTTTAACCCATTTCACGATTTGGGGAAGTTCCTTCTATCTAGCATGTTTGCTCAGCGAAATTGTTTCGGGCCGTCGATTGGGATTCTCATTGATCTTGGCCCTTCATTGTTTTCCAGTTTTAACAGACTCTGTGAATGCCAAACTTTGACCATTCTCTCATGTCTTTGGCCAAAACCATGATCTATCATCGCTCTTCTTCCTTGTGCTCCTGGATCATTGGTTTACGACGCCTTTCTCTATCATCTATGCTGCTGCAAGTCTTCACCTTCGAAGGAATATACCACCATATATAGAGCTCTCTTCATTATCTAATGGTCTCAAAACATGGAAAATGTGCCTCTGATAATCTGAAGGGCGCTCACATAATTCTCAAATGAATAGGACCCTTTTCAAACTCTATCAGGCCCATAAATCGACTGTTGCAAACATAGTGCTAATAGTTGGCTCCACGGGGGATGCTATCCTCACAGCAAGGTAGCAAAGAACCCCCATAGACCAAGTGCCAAATCCATTGGGCTGACCCCAATATTTCCTTCGAAGCCTCCATTCTGCTCTGAGCTACTGCTTTAGTGAATTTATGTCTCTCTTGCAAACCATGCTCATGACTGCAAACTTGTGCTTACAACTGAAAATGAAAGCAAACTAAAATAGAAATGAAGAAAATTCTCTATGATTTTTGAGCTTATTTGTTCCTACCTACTCTACCCAATTTAGTGCATAAGTCCGATTAAGTGAAATCGAATTTCCAATCATAGCCAATCAAGCAGCTTGCCTAATAGTTTTGTTCTCTTTTCGTGATTGATGAGAAGGAATGAAATAGATAATGGAAGAAGGCTATAGAAAATAAAATAATCTTTACAGCAAAGATGTGACCAGTCATTACCATTACCCAGCCTTTCCATGTACTTTTCTATGGGGTCATAGAAAATGCGGCAACCTCCAGCATATTCTGTCATCCGTTCATGGGAAATTTGTCCAGAACTTCCTTCCTTTGGTGAGCTATCAAGCTGATACTTGAAAAATAATAGAGGAGGGCCCACCGAATCATTCTCCAATGAAACATTCACCCTTTCGCTCAAAATTTCTGAAACTATAGCTTCACCTTCTTCATGTTCCTCGGCATGAACGTCCTCCTTTTCTTCAATGGAACTGAGTAGGAATCTTCCTCCTTTATGGGGTGATATTCCTAAAGGTAGAAAACTAAAAAATGTATTTATTTGAGGGTTGTTTCCTCCTTCTTCGTGACTCAACACCTCATCACAAATCCCCGACGTATCAATAAATAGAGAGGGATTGCATGACGGTTCCTCTTTATCATCTTCTCTTTCGTATAGGTTTCTGGAATGCACCATCTCCTCTACCTTATATTTCTACTTATAGGCTTTAATCATGTCCCAAATTAATTCAAAAGAGGAATAACACAGAGGTAGGCTATCACCTTCATCACATTTATCATCCTTACCTGTCTCAACCTTCTGACTTTGCATTGCATCTTGATTTTATCCATTAGCCGACCTTGGTTCTATAATGGGCTCTTCAGGTATAGCCTCCTCATACTCATCATACACAGGTACACCGAAATCCCTTTTAAAATTGTCACCACCTGACTCGGTGCTGAGCATATTTGCAATCTTCAGAAAACAGGCCTGCATAACCATATGCTCCTATATTGGGCTGATCATCTTTCTATCTACCAAGGGAAAGCTTTAGCTGAATAGGTACTCTCCTTTTTTGCTTGTAGGGCCCAACCAATTTTAATGTATCTTTTATTTCACCACCGATGTCCTGACCTGGCAAATTTTTGGACATCTTAAGGTTTTTCTCAACCTCCAAACAATCAGTAAACATATGTTGTAGAATGGTTGATTTTCTTTCCAAAAGAAGCAAGGACAGCTCAGGAGGAAAGGTGGATGCATAATAGATCTTAGCGGCATTCTCAAGAGGTTGGACTTCCTTAGGCATGTTATAATAAAAGCTTGCAAATATTTTGTTAAAACTAGATATGGCCTCACACTTATGCCTCTTCAGGGAATAAAATTCTAAAAGTATTTGATCCAATGGCCTTCTCCTACCCTAAAACTCTAAAAAGGTGCAAGAAAACTCTTCCCAGGTATTGATGGACTTAGGATGCAAGTGTTTGAACCATTATTTAGCATCTCCTTACAAAGATTGGGAAAAAGTCCTAATGTAAACATCATCATGTTCTATCTCAAAAAGGCCAGAGAAATGTTCAAAGGATTGTAAATGTTTCTCGGCAGTGAAGTCTTTGGATTCTCCATCAAATTTGGGTAGGTACTTGTAATGTTTTGTAGGAAAATCATGGAGGATAGGAGGAAATTGTAGTGGTTTGTACCGGCTTGGAAGACTGGGAGAGACCAGGTTACGCACAATAGACACATTATTAACCAAGGTTTCATGAGGTTCACCGAGGTGACCTTTAACGTCATGAGATTCGGGAGAAAAATCTTGGTCAAAATCAAATGTACAAGATGATGCAATGCTTTTGGTTCGTAAAGAAGGATAAACAGGAATATATTCATAGCTCTATTCCAAACAAATTGAACCGTAGAAGGATGTTTTGATAAATTTAGGAAAGGATAGGAACAAACTTACAAGACAAGACAAGGCATCTTGGAAGAAACGTAAACTCGAGTATCTTAACCTTTCACCATGCATTCTTGGGCCTTACAAGGGGTCCATTTTCCCCAGCGGAGCTTGTCAGTTTTTCTGACAATTTGATTTTTGGGTCATACCACCAGCGGAGTCACTAAAGTTTGAATTCTTCAAGAGTGGTGTCGCCAGGTGAAAATTGCTCAACCTTCTTGATGTCTGATCATTGTTCACTATCAACAACCAAATCTAAAACTATGCCGTTCTTCCTAGCTGGGATGATCTTCAACTCATCCCTGGAAACGACAACAGTTTGTTAGTGTCGGGATTGACCCCATAGGTTGGGTGAAAAAAAGGTTCTCTCCCAGGCAATAGCGGAACCACTTTAGACTGCGCCTGCGGCCCTACAGAGTCAGAGAGGGATCTCTCTCTTGTTTTTAGGAAAATTCATGTAATATATTTGATAAAAAACGGTCAGGAGGCCAGACTCTTGAATAGGGCAGGTGCGTTGATGTAAGATGTAGGTGGGACTATCAGAGTAAGGAACCATTGGGAAATGGAGTCAAATTTCTGGGTAGGGAACATATTGTAGGAGGCAAAGAATGGCATAAATTTACAAACAGAGGCAAGATAGCCGTCGATATTGCAATCAGGAGATATTTAGCGGGTGATTAGTCGATGAGAGGGAATAGTCCATCATGCAGAGCACCAATAAGATGAATTCTATGTAACTTTAGAAGAAAACTTAAACGAATATCTACAACAACAGACAGAGCATAGCATGTATGAATTCCAAACTGTTATACACTCATTTCAGACATGAAAGAAATTAACAAACTGGAATGAAAACAGGATGAACATTTCACATAAAGAGAATAAATATTGAAAGAAGCAATGACACAAGAATCTATGTCTTGAAAGACAATCCTTCCTTTGCAAATTTATTCATAACACATAAACTAGACACTAATTACAATGGGGAGCCTCAGCCCTTGAAATTTTCCCAACCAATCCCTATCTCCCTCTATTGGCAGTGTATTTATACTATTTTAGTGCTGAGATTACTCCCTGAAACAAACCTAAAAAATATTTCCAGTCGCAATCAAACATTAACAATCTAGAGAGTGGAACTATCGCCATGATTTACAAAAGTGAATAAACATCATGGAGCTGTAGCACGTGGTAATACGGACGGACATAGCGGATTTTTATTTCTCCTAGTACAATGAAAGCAATCCCTATGTTTCCTGTTGATGATCAGTTGCCAACTCGGACCATTTTAGACATTCCTTCCTACCTCCTTTGACCAGCTTGCTTCTTTTAGACCACATTGCTTAAAGGCTGACAAGAAGACCTGCGCCCCAGTGCCCGATCATTTTCCCAGTCCGTCTTTTGTCTGGTAACACGATTATAGGAGGGGACTGGGAAAAGAGTGGCCATGCACTTGATGATGATAAACATTTTGTTGGTAATAACTCCCGATTCAATATTCATTTTCAATGCAAATGCCTGTATTTATACAAAGTACATGGAGGTTGGGTTTCACCTTCCGCTCAGCCTGTTTGGCTTCCTATCTAATCAAATTCCTATTAATTATTTATT